>CM037853.1:10489704-11089704 GCA_021234595.1 Delia radicum | reverse complement strand
TTACAAATAAAGTAGATATAAAAAAAAATCTGAACCTTTTAAATATCTTTACTTTTTTTTTTTTTTTTTTTTTTTTAAAAAGAGAGGCAACACTCAGGAAATACTTCCTATATTTAGTGTCTTGCTTTCTTTGGAAAGGGATAGTATAGAGATGAAAGGTGGGGAAAGATGAAGGGCTTCAGACATGGCAACACTGTTGTTTAGTACATTTCAAAAAAACTAGTTGCAATCATTTATAATATTGAATACATTTTATTTAAACATTTGTTATTAATTAAACGGAAAATATTTTTCAAACGACGTTTGTATGTGTTAACAATTTTTTTATTGCCCACAGTAGCACACAACCGAATATCGAAATATCCTCCTCATATCCATTAGTCCGACTCTCCTTATATGGAGACAAAAAAGTAATTTTTGTACACACTTTAAAATGAATTTTGGTTTTTTTTATGATGATTCCTAAAATATTTTGTGCACGCAACGAATGCTGGACCGAAAGGTTTTTTTTATGGCGCGTCCAACTTTGTATAAAACATGTCAAAGCATGTCACATGCTTTTTGCAAGGATATTCCATAAAAAATATGATTTTTAAGTTAAATTGATATATTTTAATTTTAAGTCGATTTAAGAAAAAAACGTTTTTTTTAGCTTTTTTTCGAAATTAGCACTAAGTTAAAAACGTTTGCATATAATCATTAATTATTTTATATGAATATACAGTATTGGGCAAAACCTAAGAAACACTGCTTTTTAAATGAACATATTTTAGTTCAATGTTTTAATGCAGTTTTATTAATTACGGTGTCATACAAAATTAAAAAACAAAAAATTGGTAATTACCTCTCACCTAACGGTTCTTACAGTACAACAACAAAAAAAAAAAATACCTAAAAATTCACTGGGCAAAACCTAAGAAACTTTTAATATTGGGTATAATAACCCTTATTTTTTATTACTGCGGCGCACCGACGCGGCATAGATTTTTTTTAAATTATCAATTATTTTTGGATCTATGTGTTTCCATTCATCCTGCAGACACGAAAACAAATCGTCTTTGCTGGAAAATCGCTTTGATCCAACGTTCCTCTTGAATATTGAAAATAAATTTTCAATTGGGTTCAAATCGGGCGATTGGGCGATTGGGCCGGCCAATCCCTTTTGATTGTATCCATTCCTTGACCAACTTCGATGTGTGTTCCACTCGGCATATGGCAACATCTTAGATTCTAAAATGTCCCTATACACAAATCTGTCCATTTTGGTAGAAATTCTGTGGAACGGCCCAAGATCATGAACTGAAAAACACGTCCACGCCATCACATTGCCGACCCCATGCTTGACAGTCTTTTTACAATATCGGGGTTTGAGCCTTTCACCTGTATTGCGTCTCAAGTCAACCATTAATGCACACATTTTTTTTAAACTCGAATTTGCAAAAAAATATCTTCATTGGTCAGTTACAAAGTGGAAAAGTGTGCTATTTAGCGACGAAAGCAAATTTAATTTGTTCAATTCTGACTGCATATACCGTGTGAATCGCAATACAGCTGAAAGGCTCAAACCCCGATATTGTAAAAAGACTGTCAAGCACGGGGGAGGCACTTACATATCCACCAATATATAATCGTATATGACAAAAATGTAAATATGGTTAATCTCGTTATGGACGTATACATGTACAATTAGATATAATACAAATAATATAGATATAACAATAAAATATATAGTGTAATATTAAAAAAAAAAATTATTTAATTTTGGATAAAACATACCAGAAAAATGTAGATAAAACTATATATTGCCGAATTTAAAGTCTGATGGCTGTATATTAGCCAGTCCCGAATTTAAAAAGTTTGCGAATTTCGTCACGTACACTCAGGAAACTTCTACTTTAAAAATATGCAGTTGTTGGGGTTGTAATACAGTTTATTTAGTTTTAATGTAAATGTCAGTAATTTGTAGAACACATTTAATTTTTACTGACCTTGTAGGTAATTTAAAAAACAAACCACATCAAAAGACTGTTTTATGATTTTACATTAATTTTTTACAGTCGTTTTTTTGTTATTTAAAAAAAGAAATGTTTGTTTATGTTTTACTAACATATGTGCTTCATATTCACTACAATTGTGGTTGATTTTTTTAACATTAAAAAACTAATGACAATGTTAGTTGACTTTACTGAAATGTAAGTCGTCATTTCTTCAAGTGAAATTTCATATATTTCTAACTACATTTGCAGTAGGGTTTAACTAAATAGTATTCTTAGTATACTCAAGCGATAGGTGTTATTGAGCTGTTTATGGATAAAAAAAAATTTTTTTTTTGGGGCTTCATACTTTGTACAAAGAATAGTTTTAAAGTTTGACATCACTGAGCTTATTATGCGAAAAACATATATAAAATTTCTATAGATTAATTATGGTCCACCACATCATCAGTTAGTGTGCAACATGTAGTTTTATTTATTACTTGCTTTCAATTGAAAGATGTAGTCCACCAAAATTGCTCTATGAAAATTTTTTAACTATATTTCCAAAAATATGCTCAGCATTACCAAATATGAGCCCAATTTTGTATTAAACAAAAATATAAAATCAAGATTTGCGAACTATACGTTAGCGCGTCCCGAATTTGGCTTTTTTCGAATTTGAAAATGCTTGCCCCCCCCCCCCCCCCCCCCCCACCAAAAAAAGGGGTTTTAGGACCCTTTTACGAGAAAAATAACAAAAAAATGTTTGGACAAAAAAAAAAAAAAGTTGCACAATACAGAGTACATTCCGGGAAAAATATTAAAAAAATTTCCGTAGAGCAATTTTGGTGCAGCGTTACATCTTAAAGATGGAAAGTGAGTATATGTTTTTTTTTTTCTTTGGAACATGTCTCAGGCCAACCTAACATACGAAGAGTATCAAACAATCCTTGTCGAAGTGGAAGCCATCTTAAATTCTCGGCCATTGGCACCCAGATCTGATGATCCGAATGATGGTGAAGCATTAACTCCTGCCCATCTATTAATTGGTTCTTCCTTAATGGCACTGCCAGACGAAAATCTAGAAGGTTACAAAAATATCAACTACCTAAATCGATGGCAAATTGTTACACATCTCAAGCAACAGTTTTGGCTACAGTGGGTCCGTGACTACGTACTAAATTTACAACAAAGATTCAAATGGCTCAAGGTTTGCGAAAACGTAAAGGAAGGTACACTTGTTATCATACATGAAGACGATGACTTTGATGACGATAAATGTTATGCGTATGTAATTGTTGTTAAGACACAAAATTGTGAATATTTTTTGAAGATTGTTTGCTTTTTAACACTTCACTTATCCTCCTTCTAAATAGTCCTGTCACGGTCGCCAATTTTATGTTTGAACATAAATAACAAAAATTAAATTTGCACACAGAATTTTTTTTGCTTGTCTTTATTCTTTGACTATTGCTTCGAGAGTGAATTTAATGTTATAAAGAAAAAATGCTTAAGACTAAGAGGAAAGCAAAGAATGCAATCCCGTTAGAATATATATATGGATATTGTTTTAATACATAGTGAGAGAAAATACAATTATAATTCATTTAGAAAGAGCAACAAGGCGTTTAAATGACTGAATTCATGATAATTAAATTAAAAGAAAATATGACTAAAATAATAATAATTAAATATATTTTGACCGAACAATCTTCATTAAACTCATGAATCATTCCGACAACAAAACTTTTATAGAATTTATGAAACAGTTTCATACATTTTTTTTAACATTAAGAGGTTCCTTGAATTCATAAAACTCTACATGAATGTCTTGCAAAATGCATTGGCACAAAAATAGTTACATAGAAGTCCAAAATAAATGCAATGCTACCTTGATATAATAAATCAATTTATAAAGTATCTTGAACACTTGATAATTAAATCTTATAACTAAAGTTGGAAATGTACGAAAATTAATTAAATTATGTAATTTTATGAAAAAATAAAAAATATGTCTTTGAAATAATTTCATAGCTCTAAAGAAAATTTTCATTGAATCTAGAGATAGAGATAATTTCTGAAATCGAATGAATTTTTTTTATGAAACTATTAAATTTTACAAAAAAGTTTATGAAAAATTTCTTCATATTAATTAAATTTCTTCGATATAATGAAATTCTTCATTGAATTTACAAAAAAAAAATCGATGAAATTGTTTCATTAATATCATGAAGGATATTTCCTTCAGTGTACGTATTAAATTAACCGAAAACACAATTAAAAAATGGACTATTAAGTTTCCGTTATATTCAACCCATTTTGTTATCTATTTTTAAGCATTGTTTAGATAACCGATACAAGTTGTAAAAACAACAGAAGTCTTTTAAAACAACGTTTAATATTTACTGTACAAAACGTAAAAAAACTACTTTTTTCCTTTGTTTTTGAAATTTAATAGTTTTCTTTTTGTGATTACAAAACAGAACACATAGACAATCCAATGTTTGCATTTTATGGTATGTTTGTTATGTTGGTATGTTTGAATTACTTGTAAATTCAATTGAAATAATTTTGTATGTAAACAAACTCTTTTCGAAAAAAATTGTATGGGAATTATTTTATTTTTTTTTGAAACAATAAAATTCAAAATTTAACTGCCAAAATTTAACTGTTAACGAAAGAACATATCCCTATGGGGAATGATGAGTCAATTGACGTTAAAGTGACTGGTTAAAGAAGGACTTATCACAGGACTGGTATAATTTAATACTGAAGTGGGTTAAGCAGTGTCAATTGTCATAAAATTACCAATCCTGTGACTGGTAAAGGGAGGACATACCACTTAACCAGAATGCTTATTACCCATTGGAAGCTGTTTAGTTTTCGTTTATTTTATACGACATGGCCCTTTTGCGTCAGTCTTATGGTATGCCCATCTTTGGTTAGTTCTGTGACATGTCGCTATGTGGTTTACAGCAGGACAAATGACCCCCTCCTATGACAAGCCAATGTTAAAGTTGCCAGTTGTTTACATAGGGTGGGGTTTAGCAGAGGACCGGTCTCTGGCCCGCAGGGAACCGATCCTGTGGCACACGCAGGACCGGTGTCATTCCCCATAGGGATATTTCTATAGTTTGTTTTTAAAACTACCGATAAAAAGTGTTGAAAGAATTTTTCAATGGATTTTAATTGATTCTTCATTTGAAAACAAACTTTACGTAAAACTTTATAAATAAACTTAAATCGGCAACACAAAATATATTGTGAGTGTACTCTTGATTTTTTTTCCCCATAATCAACTGGTTTGAGCTCTACTACGTAAAATAATACAATTTCGGTAGCCCCTAATGTTCACTAAAACCTAAAAAAGATTTATGCCGTAACTTATTTGGAAACCGCAAAAATTAGCATGTTTCTAAATGTTTTTTTGTGGACTTAACGGATATGATAGGTTGAACATTTATTAGTATGAAATTGTTTATATTTTTATACAATCATATACAAAAATGTGACATTTAATATATTTAGATGTTTACATAAAATCATATACAATTATATCAGGTCAAAATCCGAATACAATAATATCTGGTTTATACAATATATAATTATATCTATTTGTATCCGTTTAGATATAATCTGATACAATTAGATACAAATCTAATACAATCTATTACAATTCTATCGAACATAAGCGAAAACACGCGTGTCGTGTAGCATGATCTGTACGAGCTTGATTGCATCTTCTAAATTTAGACACTCCTTGGTATGTGCGTCGCCGCGTTCAATATAATTAAATGATATCTAATTAGATATAAAAATATTTGATTATATAAAATTTTTGCCGGTAGTAGGTATGCTTTTTGTAACTTGAAGTTATGTAATAAAGCCTTAAATTGCAGATAACTTAATTTAATTTTGAACTTTAGCAAAATACGTATGCGATTATATATAATACTATATTAAATTATAGGGAAAATATTTTCAGTCTGACGTCATTATGGATTATTATTATATGGCTTATGTTGTTATATATGTAGTAAGATTTAGAGACATATAATAATATCACGAACCATAAAAAAGTTCTCAATAAAAATGATCAGATATATTTGTATATAATGATATAAGCCGTAATGTGACTCTATACAAAGTCAGTCAGTAGTAGGTGGAGCGTATTAATTTAAAAGTTTCAACTTTTGAAATGACACACCAAAACCCCGAGACATGTGCACTTAAAAGCCAGTATTATTCTTAGTTTGAAGAGGTTAGGTCAAACCAAAAGATGTTTCAAATTTAAGTTTGCATTGACTCAGGGCATTTTTTGAGTGTATTTTAAGTAAAATACTTCGAATTCTATTTTGAAATTACTTTATTTATTGTTCATTTGTCTAAAATTAAGTCTGTCCATGTTTAGGATAATACAATTCATGTATATACAATCCGAATCGTAAGGGTTATAACCTTTGACTTAATAACTTATATTTTTATTTTGACCTAACCTATTAAAACGGGGTATTCCACTAGATTCTACGCCCAATATTTTAAGTTTACGTGTCCCGGGGTGTCATTTTTACATACTTACTGTGTTATCTATTTGTTAATATGGATTTATTTCAATATCAAAAGTATCTGTACTTTTGAAGAACAGTGTATTTATTGTATGATGATTGCGTATGTAAAATACGACAACATGAGAAATAAATAAGCCATAAGCCTCTTATTGAAAATTCGCGCAAAAAAAGAGATCAAGTTTAACCATTTAATGCACGAGGCTGACTATTGCGTTGTTAACTTTTTGCGTTATATATTTTATAGAGCTATATTATTTTCATAGAAAACATAATTGTCATTACTTTTGGTAAACAAATTTTTCATGTACAGCAGGGTTATAACTTTTCACGTTTTTTTTTGCAAATATAACATTTTAACTATCATATCCGTCAAGTCCATACAAAATATAAATACACATAATAATAGCTGTTTTTAAAAAGTTTCCACATAAGCCGTTTTGAAATTCGAACCATTTTTTTTTTGTTTAGTTAAACTAAAAACTAATATTTTGCCAAAAGTAATCAAAGTAGAGTAATTAGACTTAAACGTATTGATTTTAACTTATTGGTCTGAAAAAAACACAACATATTATCAATTTGACTATTTTAGCGTACATTAAAAAAAATATTATGACGATTTTTCGCGAAATGGAAATTAAATTTTGCAGTACAGCAAGTACATTACGTAAAAAGTATTTTAAAATATTTTGTGTGGCAATTTGGGTCCACAAATGCAATTCTTATAATAAAAACGTGAAAAAAAATCATTTTTAGAAATTGCATTTAATGCGGCAGGTTTTTGGCCTGAAAAACGATTTTTATTATTAATATAAAATTGTCCATCAACTGTTATGAAAGGAGATACGAGTGAAATGCAAAATTTCATAAAATTATAAGGCTTTTTCATAGAGCAATTTAGTAATATAAAATACTTTGATCAATTAACACATAACATAACCACTGACAAGTCCTCGGAGGGGACGAAACTGCAGCAGTCACTTGTGTCCGTTAATTTTTTCAATAAAAATGTTTTTTTTTTTTCTTCCTGTGAAATTAACCATAAAAGAATATACTTTATGTTGTAGCAAAGTGCATAAATTTAATCAAAATTAATTTAAGTTAAGATAAGCTTTCGTAAAATTTTAAGATTTCGAAAAGAGGAAATCGCCATAATTTCTCAACAAACGCTAAAATTTCAATTGTTTTTATATATTTTTTTCCTTAATCAAATGTATAATTTAAGCATCAACCTAATTTTATTTCAATATTATTGAACATTTATTAGCAACTTTCTTGGTCTAATGAAAAAAAAATACCTTTGTTATGTACTCTTCGTGCTTAATACACAATCTAAACAAAAATGCATGCACATAAGGGTTAACATTAACATCAATTGTAACCGTTTTACCACAACACTCAATATCAATACCACCATCACTATTGCCATGACAAGTACGACATACTACGTATTGCTACCAATAAGAGCAGTTATCAGGGACAACAAATTTATGCACTTAGAAAATCTATTTTAATATGCATAAAAAAACCTTAAAATATGCCATAAAAGGTAAAAGAAATATACACTTACATATATTGTAGGTTTCTTAACATAAAATTTATATAAAGATTAACTAAACTTAAATAAACCTATATTCATATAAATAAGTTTCAAATTTAAAATTTAATCTATTTGTTTTCAAAAAAAATTTTGAACAAAGAAAATTAGTGCTCAACCTCGACGGTTGTGATAATTGCATGTTTAAACGATGTTAGTTCTTTTGTTATGTATTTATTTTCTAAGGTTGTAGCACAATGTGTTGAGATAAAATATCCCGTTTCCATCGCCCTCTTCTAAAAATCTGAACTGGTTTTAAGAGAGTTTCGAAAAAAAAAATTTTCTGTGGTACTTGTAGAATTTTTGTATTTATGACAAAGTTTAAATTAAATTATGTATGTGTTTTCTGGCTACTTATGGTCTGGTTATTATTTCGATGTACATAAAACAATCTATTTCATCTTCTCAACGTTTCGTTGGGTTTGTTTCCGACTTCCTCAGGAGAATATTTATATTTATTATATATTTATTTCCATAATTTTATGCAATTTTAAAGTTAATTTGTGTTGTTTAATGTATTCTCCGCAGAAGTTTTGTATATTATATTAACATAAAATTTTGTTAATATATACTTAAAAATATGCATTAAGAAAACCTTTAAAAATCTGTTTCTCTTAACACCAGTTGGCATATAAAATATAACATATGTTCAGTACCTTGGTTCTTCCTTAGTCTTTATGTTCTTTGAATAAACCAACTGAGATTATGAGAGTTTCGAATAAAAATAACAAAAACCCTGAAAAAAGCACTTTAAATTATTTATATTTCATAAGCTTTAATACCAATTTTATATTATTTGTATTGTTTATTATATTTTCTGCATACGTTTTGCACAATAAAAACAAAATAGAGACGGAAGAGATTAGAAAAATATACAAAAATCTAAAAATAGAATATTTGTGTTGTTAGTGTTGTCACTTCTGAGTATAATATACAGTAACAAAAAAAAAGCTAATAGGAAAGAAAACCACAATTTAGCTGCATTAGATTCGAGGTCATACTTGGGTGAGATCGCTTAACGGTCATGACTTGGTATTGTGATGTTTTAATGAAATATAAGCGCAGATTTGATTCTTACAGCCGCAGGTTGTTGAAAAATTTATCATATAGAGACAATCTGACAATTATAAGACACAAATAATAATACAATTTAAAATCACTGATGAACCTGTCCATAAAAAGGCAGAAACTAGTAGTGTCCGACAGAACAGTTCGGCCAGAACATGCATTTGGTCTGTATTCGGTATTTTAAAGAATTATGGACAAATTTGACGGATGGAAAAATGTTTATTGGGCTGATTAGGTGCTATTTTGAGTGTCAAATTTGAAGAACAGTCTGTAGTTAAGCGATGAATTCACTGTTCGGCTTCAGAAAGTTCGGCCAAATTGAAAATAGTAAGGCGGCCGAACTTTTAACTTTATAGCTAAACTTTGGCTTTTCTCTTAAATTTTATACACAAAATCGAATTAAATCGGCTCAACAAACGTGTTTCCAATACCAAAATATGTCATCATTGCCCCTAGATATCAAATAACCGACAAAATAAAGTTTTTTGGCCGAACTGTTCGGTCGGACACTAGAAACTAGTCTAGTCTGATTTTAAAATTAATAGTGTTTATAATTTTTAGAGAAAAACGTTTATTCTTCTTCTTAACCTCAACATTTCGAAATTTTTAATTATTTATATTAAAAATTACGCATTTAAGAGAACACTGGAAACCGATTCTTTTAATCAGAGTTTGTATAGAAAATTTGAGATAAACATTAACAGTTATTTACGAAAAACTAAGAAAATTACAATAAAAATATGCATTTATAGCCACATAAGTAAAAATATGCATTTTTAGCAAAATAAGTAAAAATATGCATTTAAAGCAAAAGGTGCAAAAATATGCATTTATAGCAAAATAAGTAAAAATATGCTTTTTTAGCAAAATAAATAAAAATATGCATTTAAAGCAAAAGGTGCAAAAATATGCGTTTATAGCAAACTATGCTAAGATATGCATGCACTAACAAATCGATGCGGCTTTAAGCAAATTCTTCGATTCGAAAAGATATTTTGTTTACCCTGTTCTCAGACTTAAGGAAAAAAAAAACATTCATTTGCATGAACTGCCGGTCCCTGATCATTATCATCAACCACAAAACTAGAGATTGGAAAAGCTCTATTCTTATTCTTATTCTTATGCTTATTTATAGTTTTTTTTTTCATTTATACACAAACATACACACATACGAATGTATGTATGTTGTTATGTATGTATTTGTACTTTAACACTTGTACAAAAATCTTGTATTTATATGAGTAGCATTAAAGTTAAACCTAAAAAAGGCAATAACTAAGTTAAAGAAAACAAAAATGTTTCGTATCTTTGATTTCCGGTGATTTTTGTCTGCTTAATGGGTTTTCTTTTTGTTAAACACATACAACACATGCAATTTTCAACTGTATTTACGAGTATGGTTTTGATATGATGATTTCTCAATAGTGTTGATTGCTTGTAGTTAAGCGTTGACGATGTCACGTCGTCATCCATTCCTTTTTTTGCAAATATTTTGCAAAATATAAAACTTAAGAATAATGTTAAACACAAAAAGGAAGAACGATTTAAAAAGAAAATATAACAAAAGAAGACTCCGCATGATATTTATAAAAGTAAGGACTTTGTTGTATTGGGACACACAAGAAAATAAAAAAAAAAAACAACTAAATAAAGAAGACGTTAAATGGTGTTTGCATTTTATAGCAATACGTGAAGAGATTGAATAAAAAGGCTTTACAAACGACAAAGCAGCACAGCAGCAACGGCAAAAAGAAAAGCATTTAAAGGTGTTAAGCTAGAGATTTTTAGTTTCCTGTGTATTTATAGAATACCAGGGGTTTTCTTTGTAAGCAGAAAATAATATTAACTATTTATATTTTTTTGCATTTAATGCAGTGTCTTAGACGATATATCCTATTAATGACTTAAATTTGGATTAACTTAACAAAAAAAAAAAAAAGTAATAGTAATAGTATTCAAATCGTTTGCAAATAATGGGTAATAATGACTGTTTTTTTTGTTAAAGTCAGACTATTAATAATTTCATTCCCATTAAAGGATTTCTTAAAAAAATTTCTTTTACGTACACATTCGCAAAAAAAAAACTGGGCGAATATTATTAAAGTGCTGTGTAATTGTACACACAGAGAAAAATGTTGCCGTTTGCCAACTGAAATTCAGTTACTACGTCTCCAATTGAGTTATTACAAATTTTAGACGGTTGACACAATGTAGCATTAGTTTTCACAACAAAGTTCGGCTAATTCAGCTTAATTTTAGTTCCAGCGCCCAACATATTCAGTACTCTAATGAAAATGTCATTGTAATAACTGAATTTATGAGTTGTAACAATTAATATACACTTTTATATTCGGTTGGCACTTTATTTCTCTGTGTGTACAATAAGGTTATAACTTTTGACTCTTTTTTGCAAAAATATAAAATTTTACCTATCCTAGCCGTAAAGTACATAGCAAAATATAAAGAAATGCAATATTATTTTACGTGGTTTTTAAAACAAGTGCCTGCATACAAATATTTGAAGTTGTGAACAATTTTTTATTCAACTGAACTCAAAATCAATATTTCGCAGAAATTGTAAAGTAATTTGACTCTAACTATCAAAACGATCTTAAAGGATACAAAAACTTTTAAATTTTATCTTTTTTTCACGTATTTTACGGAACATTATTTCGGGTATTAAACTTGTCAAAAAAAAAAAACTGGCGCCTTACGTAAAACGTAAAAAAAATTTTTTGTGCAGCAATTTCGGTTAAATAATGCAATTATAATGGTAAAAACAAAAAAATGCAATTTTAGAAATTGCTGTTCCGCCCGCATGTTTTGTTCCAAAATGACCTGAAAAGCGATTTTTATTATTAATATAGTATTGTCTTTCACGTGATGATAAATAAAATGTTTGCAAAAAAAAGTTATACACTCATAGAAAAATAACGTAACAGAAAAATGTAATAAAATAAATATTGCTAAATATTATAAAATAAAAACAACAAAGAAACACAGAAAAATCTATTATCTATTAGTTAAATTTTTAGCTGACTATATGAAAACGGGCTTGCACATCACTAAGCGCCATCTATCCGTAATAAACTGTATTACAAATAATAAAACAAAAAAAAAAACAAAAATAAATAAACTACATATTTGTACACATAGAATACTATGTAGGTAAAGACCACTGCAATTGTAGTTGAAAACAAATGAAAGTTGAAACTTAAAGAAAGGACGACTTACATTAGAGTAAATTCAACTAACATTGTCATTTGTTTTTTAAAAATGACTAACAATTGTAGTAAAAATGAACCACATGGTAGTGAAAAATAAACAAACATTTGCTTTATTTTATTTTTTTTAAATAACAAAAAACAACTGTAAAAATTAATGTTAAATCATAAAACAGTCATTTGATGTGGTTTGTTTTTTTACATGAACTACAAGGCTATTACATATTTTAGTTTGTTTTACAAAAGAATAAAGAAACTGTATTACAACCCAAACAACTACATATTTTTAAAGCAGAAGTTCCCTGAGTGTATCTGTCTTTTATAAGAATGATCAAATACAGATTTGTAGCTGTCTTTTGCTCGTCTTTATTATTTTCTTTATTTTGTATGTACATCGAAATGCTATCTGTCAGAGCCAGAAGCATAATCTAATTATTTATATTTTTTATTTATTACAATCTTTAAACATCCGTATATTTACAAAAATAAAGCATATCAAATATATTAGCTAGGTTGATACTAGTATTTTGATCTGGCTAAAGATCTCATCAGAACCCGTAGTTTTAGAAAAGCTAGAGCCTTCTAAATAGGCAGAGCTTTAACACAAAAAACTATTAACTATTATTAATCACCAAATTTGCTCCATTATTAGTAATCAAACACGTGGCTACGGTCTTTTCCTAACAAGCATCATAACGTTACTAAACTTTGAAGATCAAAAATAGTCTATTTATATAAAAAAAATTTAGTTTTTACTCTGGCTCAAGTAATATTTTTTACAGTTTTATTAGTTTTTTATTTTTATGTTATTTGTAATTTATAACGAGCGGAGGCTGAAACTCCGTATATTTACAAAAATAAAGCAAATCAAATTTATTAGTATTAGTTTTTCGATCTGGCTAAAGATCTCATCATAACCTTTCTTCTAACCTTTCAATGTATGTATATTCATTCATCTTTAATTATAATTATATTTTATTTAATAAATTTTTATGAATTTAGATTATTTTATAAACACCATAACCTATTATTATAGTCCTTCAATTCAGCAAAATGATATCTATCACTTTTTGCACTTAAAAAAAACTTGCATATTTTCATATTTATATTAGTTTATAATATAACCATTTGCATAATAATTTAAAATTATTTTGCTAATATGTACACGTCACTTTTCTATATTATACTGATACAATATTAAAAAATATACAAATACTGAAACGCAAACATAGCGTTATAACGACATCTACTGGTTTTGATTATCATAAAAATATTTTTAAATTTTAGTAAATTTAGCAAACAAAATTATTAAAGAATTTTGCATTTCTTCTAGTCAAAATAACAAAACTTTTAACCAAAAACTCAATTTAAACTAAAAACTAGTTTAATACTTGCAAAGTTGAGTTACTAACGTCTTTACTAATTTTTTTACTGACTTTTTTCAATGAGTGTAACCTTATTGTACAACTACATAAGTTTTAAGTAAGGTTTACAAACTTCCAGTGAAATATTCAAATTTTTTTTTGTAAAATTTCAAAAAGTTTCGACACTTTGCAAAATATTTTCAACAATTGTTGTTCTATGGCATAGATAACTTTTTGTGTATGTGTTAGCATGTGTTTATGAAAGCTAAAGTCCATCCGAGTTAATCATTTCTATAGCGACGAAATAATTATGATAACTTTAAGTTAAAAACAAATTAAAAATAGTAAAATAGCAGCATTTGTTTGTATTTAATTCAAGGCTCCTTTTTAAGGTCACGAACATTATATTTGCTCCATAACATTTAAAGTCTTTAATATTTGTTGATGCATTTGCGATTTTGGTGGTAGCTAACTAAAATCTTTTCGAATTAATTTTATAGGAAGAAGAAGTAAAACAATTTTTTTTAAAAATTTAACGAACCCAAGGGCGTGCCACAATTTCGTAACATCCAAGTTCTCGTCAGTGTATAGCTAAACTGCTCTATATGAAAAACTTTTTACTTTGTGTCGTACTGAGGATCAAACCCAGCACCATCATAATGCTATTACTTGTAGCATCACCACTTATCGAGTTACACCATTGTCGATGAGTGCGGATAATTTTATATTTTGTCAATCACAGCATAAGCAATGTACTGTTTGAACCAGAAGAGACAGAGTTAACTAAGACATACTTTAGTTGATGCACGTTTTCGCGGAATTGATACACCGGTTTAGTTGTCACGAATGGGGAAATGTATTAAAAAAAACCGAAGCTGCGCTGGCTGGGAATGACAAATTATTTTTTTCACTTTGTCCATTTAAGCCGCACAATCGGCACAGTGTTGGCAAAGCGAAGAATACGGTTAGTTATGCTTTGGCAGATTGTTGGATTAACAATCTTGACAGTATTGTCCTGCTACTGGATTGATAACAGTGGCTTAAGCAAACTTGCATTTGGTGCATTTAAAATAGTTTAAATTAAATTAATTTTAAGAAATGTGTATAATAAAACACATTTAATAAGCAGCAATAAAGTTCGGTCGGAAAGCCCAACTATATTTAGCAAAGTTCAGTTAAGGGAAAGTTCAGTTAAGGGAAAGTTCAGCCAAGGAAATTATATATAACTTGATCAAGTTAGATAAAAGCATTTTTCGCATTAAATTATATCAGATGATATCCCATGGGATCACATGATATAAGACTATGTATGCCATTGTTCGGATCAACTAAGATAAAATGTGATATGAGTTTATATATATGACTATATATGTATGTTTAAATATACCCATACCGGAACTTTTTTCATCGGGTCGGCAAAAAATTAAAAAATATATTTATAAAATTCTACTCAGGCGCACTCACTCATGCTAGAATTTTACTAACGTAAACTCACTCACAAAGAATCAGTCACGTTTACGTGAGTAAAATTTGGTTTCGTTCACACTAATGCGTGATTAACATGATAATTCTGCTTACGTGTCCATCTCTAGTTTAAAATATTAATAAAATGTTCTTCCGTGTGAATTCGTTCAACATATCTCAAAACTAAAACCTTACAATTTAGCTTAAAAAACAAATTACAATAAGATGAATAAGCTATTATTGTACACCAATTATTTTTTGTGTAAGAATAATCCATTATGAAATTCTTATGGGTAAGACACATCACTAAAAGGTAATATATAAAATAATGAAAATGCAATGAAAATGAAAATTATTCAAGTTCGAGGCCATACTCTATATTTCTATATAAGGATATACAAATAAAGTAGAGAGTTTTTTTGTTTTGAAATTTATTATTTGACCCTTTCAGCAATGTATTGATTGATATATTTCGGGAATTTTCTAGGTTCCCATCATCAGAACACGTTTTGAAAGCGGTAACAATCCCATGCCAAACATCAAACATTCATATAAACTAGTTTACTCACTACATGAGAACTAATAAAGGGTGTCCCAAGAAGAGCGCAATTTTTAAATTTTAAATAAAACACAGATATTTAAAAAAAAAATCGTGAAACTTTATTATATCGTAAAGTAGACAGAATGAGGTTATGTATGGAACAATATATCGTGCAGATGGCCGCCGAGGCTTTGCTGGCATGCACGCGATCTTTTAATGAAATTTTCAATGACCGTTTTGCATGAATGCTGCGGTATTTCATTAATGCAGCGTCCAATTTCCTCTTTCAAGGCATGAGTCGTCGTCGGCTTATTCGGGTAAACCATCGACTTCAAAAAACCCCAAAGAAAAAAATCTAATGGTGTTAAATCGCACGATCTAGGCGGCCAATTCTGATCTCCAAAACGCGAAATAACACGACCGGGAAATGACTGATGCAGCAATTGAATTGTTTCTCTGGCTGTATGACATGTGGCGCCGTCTTGTTGGAACCACATGCCCTCCACATTCATTTCTTCAATTCTAGGCAAGAAAAAACTGGTTATCATTTCACGATACCGAACACCATTGACTGTTTGCGCTTGACCTGCCTCATTTTCATAAAAAAAGGTCCAATGATTCCTCCAGCCCAAAAACCACACCACACAGTGACACGTTGAGGATGCATTTGCTTCTCGTGAATCACTCGAGGATTTTCCTCACCCCAAATGCGACAATTCTGCCTATTGACGAAGCCATCAAGATGAATCGCAATTTGCGAACTGTAGCCGCAAAACTTTCACAATTTTGGTAAAACAATTTCACAATGAGAATGCGTTGTTCATTCGTGTAGCGCTCCATTTTTACTAACCTCGTACTTTCTACTAGCAAACAATAACAATTGTTCAAATGTCAAACAATGACACTTCGAATGTTGCCAGATTTAAAAATTGCGTTCTTCTTGGGACACCCTTTATATGAGCTTGAAGTTAAAGATTATAAACATTGATCAAAAAATAAATTGAAAACTTGTTTGTTATGTGTAATGTCCACTTTTGGTGGATATTCAATACACGGTTTTTGTTTTTTCCTCATTTTTATTTTTTGTTTCGTTTATAAACAAAAACAGAGGGAGTAAAAACATAATTTTTATTTTTAATTAAAATTATATCAAACTTCTAGGGCAACCAAAAAACAGCTATAAAAATAATGGTTTAAATTCATAAAAAAGACTCGAAAAACAGCAAAATAAGGCATTTAAATAAGAAAATAAGCCGTTACATTTAAAAACTAAACCGTTAAATTACGCAACTTCTTTTTAAAATCGTTAATACAAACAAAATTTGTGTACAATTTTTAATTGAGAAATGTTTTTTTTGTGCTTCAAAGTTCGAATTGGTTTTTAAAAACTAATGTACCATTCATTTTTCAACTTTCAATTAAAAAAATACTTCAAAATACCAATCGCTAAAAAATAGCATAAAAAGAACTATTTTAAAAGAAAAATCTAAAATAAGCTTAATTGTTAGCGAAAAAAAGTCAAAAAGTAGCTCAATTCAGTGACTCTTAGTCTCCCTCAGTTTGCCCTCTTTTTATTTGTTCGTAAACTTGTACCGAGAAAATGAAAATAAGGTGCAGAAATTCAAAAGTTTAAATGAATGAATGAATAATGATTTATTATAACAATATGCAATTACAATTTATATAAATATCGCAAAGAAGTTGCTATGATTAAATAATTTGAAGACATAACATTTAATGTTGTGTGTCTAAAAGTTTAAATTAATGGTTAATTTGCAATCGAAACTTATCGTACCCAACTTAACCAAATTAAAAACATGTCAAACAAAAATTATAAAAAAGTAATAACTTGTATTCCAGATTTGTTGGTAAATTTGTATGAAACTTTAAATAAATGAAACTTAGAAAAATCGTTAAGTGGAAGTAAATTATTTTGGACAAATATTTGAAAAAGTTAAAATAATATTTATTTAAAAAATAAATGCATGACAATTTTTTTTTTTTTTATTTAAACAGTAAAATACATAATATTTTGAGTGTATACCCTGTTATATTCTCTATATAAAAAGAAAATAAACTTAATAAGAGACGCTTTTTAACAACAATTTATCCTGACACTATAGTACTTAAGCACTAAGAAGAATTCCATTTGAATACTGACATCTGTTAACAGTTGAATATATAAATTTAAGAGCACAAGAAGTGAAAATATTTGTGCCATCCTTTTTTTTGCAATAAAAAATGAGAATGTAACATTTCTGTGAAAAGTTAAAAAAATATGTAAACATTAAATGAGATAAACCATCATAAGGACCTTTTACAATATAACAAATAATAAAATTAATATGTTTTCAAACAGAAATTAGTTTGAAAATTTTGTGTAAACCATAACTTAAAAAAAAAAAAATCATATTTCAAAACACTTTTTTTTTAGAAAAACTTCATTAGATATATTCAATTTTAAACACTAATTTTTATATCAGATCAAAGAGATATTTTTAAACAAAACACAACATTTTTCTTGATACATTACAATTACATCTCTCTTTTTTTTTTAGAATTTAAAAATAAAATTAAGCCAACATCATCATCATCATCCACTAGAGTGAAAAAGCATATTTATATATTTTATGCATATTGTAGTCGTTATAAAATGAATCTGTGCATCTGTAAAAAGAAAAATGAAATTTATCATTGTTTCAGTTTAAATGACAACATGAATATTCATGAGCATTATTACATAACAAATTCAGCGACATTTCTACATAAAAAAATTAAAAACAAAAAAAAAAACCTAAAACCAAATATAAATCCCCAATAGAGGACAGCAAATAACAAAAAAATAGCTTTTAAATTAGCAAAGCAAGGAAAAAACGACACAAATCCGAAGCTCAAGGACTATTTCTGAACATAAGAAGAAGCAAAAAAATAAATATATTAAAACTTACAAAAAAGTAAGTAGAGTATAAACTAGAGGCATAACATAGTATTGTACAAAAGTCTGTGTTAAAATTCACGCAGTTAAAGCTTTTGGAAAGAAAAAAATAATTTATTCAAATTATAATTTTTTTACTTTCTGAAAAGTTTTATTTTTTGTTTTTTGTTTGAATACGCTACAAATGTCAAGCTATAATGGCAATTTGTAACAGCACTGAGAGAAATATCTACATGATATCAATGAATTTTTGATCTATGAATTGTCACTGAAATTCGTCCATTGAAACTTTTCATTAATTTAATGCAGCTTTTCATAATATTAAATGGAAAATTTCATATTATTTATTAAAAATTTTAAACACTCAAAAAAATGCTTGTAAAATTACTACTGTAAAGTAGGTACGTAAACTACATAAATATAAGCATAAAATGACTAGTTAAAACATTAATGCATAGTTATTTCTTTACAAAAATACATACAAAATATAGTATGTATATTAGAGTGTCCCTTAAAGTTAAATGTTAGAAATGTTGAGACGCTACCCTCAAATTTTTTTGTATTTGTCTTGAAAATAACTCATGTGAAATTTGACGCCCCTACGACCACGCCTTTCTTACCCGATAGGGCTTTAAAGATCGAAACATGCGTTTATATGATAAAAAGGGATTTTTTTTTCAGTTTTTGCTGTTTTTTTGCAATACTGCAATAGTTTTTACTCTAGATGATAAATTAATCGGATTAAGATAAAATTATGTATTCAAAAAGGTATAAAAATCCAAAATCGGTTAAGAACTACCCCAGTCATAAATAATGCCCCAGACCACTAATGTGCCAAATAACACTTCCGCAAGAAATTCGAACTCAAATTTTAAACATTTTTAAAATTGATTACTGAAACATATTTTTTTTTATTTAATACACTCATAATTGTGAGACATAAAAGAAGTTTTTGTTTTGGATGGCGTTAACCTGTCCTACGGTGATGTCAAAAAACGAACAACATTTTTGGGGTGTTTTCCAAATCTCCAATTTGAAATTTTAAAAAAAATTCTTCAACAAAAAAAAAAAAAAATTAGATTTTTATTGCTTAAACTTGTTTAAAAATAAAAATAAAAATAAAAAATTAAAAATAAAAAAATTTAAAAATATCCCCCAGTACACTTGGGCAGGGCAACGATTTAAATTTTAAGGATGTTAAATATTTAGAGGAAATTGTGTTTTTTAGTAATAAAAAGGCTTATTTGTTGCCATAAAATATTTTAAATCAAAAATTAGCTACTTTTGTAACTTTTGTAGTTTTATTTTATAAGCATTACTCAAAATTAAAAATAAAAAATTTTGAACATTATTAACCCATGTGGACCTGCGACCCCAAGTGACCCCAGACTTTTTTATTTAAATTTTCAAAAAACGTTAAAGATTTTCTTACTACTTTTGAATTTTAAGTAACGTGATGTAAAAGATAATAACAGAATACTTTTAGATTATGTGCCAACAATTTTGGACATATTGAACATCGTTAACTCGTACCGTGCCACATTCAGATCCAAGGAGATACTGTGCGTTTTTATATATATTTGAACAAAAAGTATTTGAAATCTTTTTTTACAAACCTGGCTAAAACCATTCGATAAATACATAAAAATATATTTTGTAATAAATTAATCCTAAGATGACTTGAATATAACACATGTGTAATTTTGCGCTTCTACGACCACGCTTTCCCTAAGCGACGGGGCCTTAAAGGGCGAAATATGCGTTCTTCCATGATCGTACTGTTTTTCGGCTTGAAAATTTGTTTGGTTTATTTTTAAGGTAAAAAAGGAAATAAGAAATAAATATAAAATATTATTATGCTTTAGCATATTAGGTAGCAGTTTATTTCTTCTTTAAAGTAGTTTTTGCACTATTTGGATATGTTTTTCTGTGCTCTTGAACACATTGCAATATATATTTATTTTGTTCTTCTTGTACTGTTAGAAGTCCATGGAATTATTACATGATGTTAACAGCTCTTTCAGCGCTGTCATTTACTGCTTTCAACTGAATCACTTTTTAGGGCGTAAAATTTCACACGAGTTATTTTCAAGACAAATACAAAAAAATCAGAGGGTAGCGTCTCAAAATTACTCACATTTTAACTTGTAGAACAACTTAAGGGACACTTTGATGTATATAATGTTTATAAACATGTTTGTAAGCACATAAACATTTCAACTTTATAATTGCTCACTTTTTGCTTAAATTTTAATGTTAGGCACAAAATGTGTAATGATACCTGATTTTAGGAGTAATAACGATATTGTCAAAATAAATATAATGAATAAAAAAAATCATATAAAATGGATATTGCGATTTAATTTTTTCAAAATTAAATATGTATTTAATGGTGTAGTCTTTTCTGATAAAAAAATTTTACATTTTTAAAATGTTATTTTTTTATTAATTTTGCCATAACCCAGAAAAAATGCGTTTCTTTTATGACCAGAATAGAACATAAATGTGACACACTGCTTTTTTGAACAGCTGGTTTAGGTAAACAAAACATCTTCTTAAAAAAACTTACCTCGCTTTCAGAGTAGATATTGATTATGTTTTCCACAAAGTTTTTGACTCGCGGTCGATTATTTCGTTCCATCAATACAGATGAAATTTTTACACCAGTTGATGAAGATGAATCCATTAAATCCTCAAAAACCTTTGTAGCACAAAAAAATGCCGTAGATGCTTCCATTTTAAATTTTTTTTTTTACAAATGTTATAAAAGGACACACAATATTTTTTTTTTGTTTTTCAAAGAAAACAAAAGCGTAAAATATCAGCTGTTTTTTAGGGCCATATCTCACCCTGTGATTTTTTTCAGGGCATAAAAGGCAACATTTCTGCACTGTGAAGATGTAACAATATTAGAAAAGAACACTGGACCATTTCAAAAAGCTACATTTTTTTGGGTAAAGAACATAATATCCCTCCTTAAGGGTAAAAATGTTACATTTCTTGTCAGAAAATAAAAAACGCAATAAGTTTATTTTATTTTTTCAAAATTAAATATGTATTCAAGTTCATTTTATTTTTGTAGGAACATCCATTTTATATGAATTTTAATTTTTTTTTTTTCATAAAAAAAAAAATTAGCTTAACGTAAGTAATTTTTATTTTATAGCGGAGAAACGAATGCAAACCCCTTTTTTATGCTGGCATTATTTGTATAGTTGCAATTTCGAAGCAAAAAAAAAAAAAAAAGCTAAGTCAAAAAGGCGTTTCAAGATCTCAATATTTGTGGTATTTTGGACGGATCCATATTAATCCATTATTTTATAAAAATCAGAAAGCTCTGTTGCAAACTCGAATTTGTATACATATCGAGCCATAAACGCCAAACAGCGGCAATCTCTAATGCAAATGAATAATTTTCGTGAGCTCTCACTATTCAAACATGAACGTATAATATTTCAAGAGAAATAGATTTTGTTGTAATTGCATATTCCTTCAAGGAATAAGGAAGGAGCGTTCATTACATTTCTATCTTCAACATTGTCTATCATTTGTTATGAACCGTTAGATGATCTTATATTTGAGAATCAAAACGGATACAGTTTTTTTTTATCCCAAAAGTTGAAAAACGCAGAAAACGAAAAATATTTTACGTAATATTTAATGTACGATGAATTAAAATTACACTTTAATCGAACTTCTGCAAATCTAAAAATAACATTATCTTGAAAACCGTCTGTAATTTTTTATTGTTCTGACGCGATTTTTGGCGCTTAATGATCGAGAGCAGGGACCGTAATCATTATGAGTTTTATAATAAAAATTACACAATAATGATTATGTTATGAGTTTTAAGGATTTTCTTCAATGGTAATGATTATTTTTGAGTAATAATAAAAAAAATCCGCAATAATCATTATTTTTGAGCAAAAAAAATAAAACTCAAAAATAATCATTATTTATGATTTTTATTTTTTTCGCTCAAAATAAAACTCACTTTCATGTAGGTGTAAATATATATATATATATATATTAGGGTGGGCGATTAGTATGGAAGGAAAAAAATCTTAAAGGGCGCTTCGCGTTTCTGATTCTTGGGATTGTACTGAGCAAAAAAGTCCACTAGACCATACGTCTATGGTGAAAATCGAGCTTCCAGATTTTGACTTTACGGCAAAAAAGCCCTATTTTGAAATTAATAATTAACCCCTTAAACCCCACCCACAAATATGGTTGATGCATTAATCTGCTAGAGAATCTTCCAAAGAAGAGATTGATACCATAATCTTGGATAAGCTCCTCCTCCTTCCTGAAATATGTCCATCCCACACATTGTTACTTTCACAAAATACGGCAAAAAAAGCCCTATTTTGAAATTAAAAATTAACCCCTTAAACCTCACCCACAAATATGATTGATGCATTAATCTGCTAGGGAAACTTCCAAAGAAGAGATTGATACCAAAATCTTCGATAAGCTCCTCCTACTTCCTGAGATATGTCCATCCCACACATTGAAAGTGAGTTTTATTTTGAGCGAAAAAAATAAAAATCATAAATAATGATTATTTTTGAGTTTTATTTTTTTTGCTCAAAAATAATGATTATGGCTGATTTTTTTTATTATTACTCAAAAATAATCATTACCATTGAAGAAAACTTTAAAAATCAAAAATTTAAAAATCATGACGGATCTGCAAAGATTGTCAAAAAATAATAATAATGGTGCAATAAATTTTTTTTTATGTCTCTTCTAAGTGATTGATTTTTTGATTCAAAAAAAAAAAAACGATTAATAATCATTATTTACGGTCCCTGATATAGAGTAGTGTATCTTTTGATTTGTATGTATTTGTAAAATATGAGTTTAATTGAATAAAAAACGGAATAAATTTTTAGTGTCTTAAATACCAGTAAATTTATTATATATTTACGGCTGCTTTTGAGCATTTAACATGTAGATTTACGTATTAGAAATGTGTTTCTGGACACATTTTATGTAAATTTACATGAATTTGGTGGTGCTAAACAATGTTAAGCTTTTGTAATGGTAAATTTACATACTTTGTGCTTAATTCATGTACACACAATGTATGTAAATATTACAGTATAGGAACAAAAATGTATTTTTACTCTAATTGTTGTAGTAGCAAAAATACCTATTATAAATATGGAAAAGTTAAAGAAAAATTTATTAGAGTGTACTACTAATGAAAAAGTTTCATTTAAAACAGCTTCATTAAAATTCATTCATTAAGTATTAGAAATTTTCCACTCACATTGTGAATTTTCATTAGCTTAGTGAAAAAATTCCATTAAAACTCGTCCAAGCAATTCGCACTGTGCATTGAACCTCTTTTTGGTGAAAGGAATTTCAAAAAATAAGTATTTTCTTCATATCGTCTTGTTTTTTTTCCTTCACTTTGGCACACACAGATACTTATAGTGAAGTAAGAGCTTTTGCAGTCAAATACAAACATATTTGCACTTGACTTGGAATTTAGTTACAGTTGAAACACAAATTAGTTTGTATGTTTTCGTGTTGATTTTTTTTCCATCACTATCAGATAACGTTACCAGCGTTAAGTATTCAAAAAAGGGGCTAGTCAAAATATTTACAAAATTAGTTACACCGCACGGAGAGAATTACTTATACTTCAGCAATGAATTTCGTAATAGTTTTAATGAAAATTGTCACTGGAAGTCGTCCATTGAAACCTTTCATACAATATATGAAACGGGCCAATTTTTATGAAATGTTTCATAGAATTTATGTTAATGTTTATTAAAATAGTGAATCATTCCCATACTGAAGTGTTTCATAGGATTTATGAATCATTTTCATAAAGTTCTAAAATAAAATGTTAGAATATTGTGCGTAGTATAAATTAATTTATTCATTAACTGAGTGCATTTTTTCATTGAAATGCTGACAAAAAATGGTTTCATTGAATTAATGAAACGTTCATTGAATTTATAAAACATTTAAAAAAAAAAAAATATTTTTTTTCCAATGGTTGAAGCGCCTCTAAAAATAAACATTTCGGTATGCGAAACCCCTAACAAAATTATAGCATACCTTAAGAAACAACAAGAATCGTTATAAAATATGTATATATTTTAAGTACTTCTTAATATACATAATTCAAAACAAATTAACATTAGGTAAAGATCATTTGTTTTTTGTTAAACAAAAACCCGTGCAATGTTTATTTACAATGATCTTGAACTTTAATAATCTTGCTCACATCATAATTTATGATAAAAGATCGAAAAATAAACTTTTGGTTTTAATTTTTTAAAATTTATAACTAAAACATTACGTAAAAAACTAATTAAAATATGCCTCTTTCTGGGATCAAAAACTTTTATTTTCCAAATTTGTAATTTTTCACAAAATCATCTGTCCTGACTTCAATTATTATCCGTATGTGAAAATGATCATACTAGGTATTAAAAACACTTTGCTTCATAATCCGAAATAAAAAAAATTCTAAAATCAACGTGCAATTTTTTTAATACACTCTCAAAATAATTTTTTTTATCAGTAGTTTGTCATTTTCGCCCTATGCCTTCCGTGGGGTAAATGTAAAAAAACTAGTGAAATTACATCTACAAATTTGTATTAGAAAAACATACACTTTTAAGGCCAAAAACAACAGTTTTTCATATAATTTTTAAACTTAGAAACTTAAGGATTTTTTACGACTAAACTATTAAAGCAGATTTAAAACTCCTATTTTCGTGAAGCATTATTGACACGGAGAATTTTTTGTTTTTAAAGCTATTAAATAGTAAAGTTTTCATGGCAAAAAAAAACAAAAATTTTTAAATTTAAATAATGTTTGAAGTATCTTACAACGAACACGACTCCAGACAATTTTAGGAATCGGTTGACACCTACAAAAGTAACACGAGGTAGAACCCCTGCAAACTTATCTCAAATTAACCAAAGTTTAGAGCTTAAACATAGTTATGAATGTCAAAACATATTGAAACATTTATCGTTAAACTTTGATTATTATTAAAAAATTTATTCGCCCTAACTTGTTAATCATTTAAGAAATCTGAAGAATATAATTGTCAACTCTTTGACAGTTGGTAATATAAATCCTATTTTTACTATTTTAAAAAAATCTTGCAGGAAGTTTTTAACAAAACTTGTTATCATCGACGCTAGAGAGATGTAGCTTTGTTTCTTCATTTGGGGAGCACTAAAGTGCCAATAGCAGCATACTAACAATTTTGAGCCATTAGTTAAAAATATTTGTATTAATTGAAAACTCGTATCTAAATAGTAAATAAATCCTTTTTTTTATTATGTCGCCGTTTAGCCTGAAAGTAGTGCCATGTGTAATCTTGAAATTTTTTTATTATATCATTGAGAAGCTCTATTGGTCATACCTATAATTATCCTCCTAAAATCAATAGCCTTACCCAGTCTTTATACTGTGATGTTAAATGCCGTATTGTCCACAATAATGCTCGAAGTAGCAGTTTTAATGTCGTGGCTGGCGTCCGCCAGGGCTGTGTGTTATCACCCTTGATTTTTAACATCGTTCTAGATATTATAGTTCGCAATGCTACTGGAGTAAATAGAGGTATCAGCTTGGGTCTCAACCAACAACTCGAGAGCCTTGAGTACGCAGACGATATCTGCTTACTTTCTCACAGCTATGAAAATATGAAATCGAAGCTAAAGTGCCTCGAAACAGAGGCAGCAAAAGCTGGCCTGAAAATAAACATTGGCAAGAGTAAAGTAATGTGCTGCAATACCGTGAACAATAACAAATTTAGTATAGGAAATATTGAATTGTAAGAGGTCACGTCATTTTGCTACCTGGGTAGCATTTTAGCAAATACAGGTGGTTCCAACCAAGCATTCGGTACCCTCCGGTCGATATTTATTTATTTATTTTTATTTATGGAAATCTTCTGCATTATCCAGGTACACTAAGATAAGCATCTTTAACTCCTGTGTCAAATCTGTGCTGCTTTATGCATGCGAGACGTGGAACACAACAGAACACGAGATAAACTCCCTACAAGTGTTTGCTAATCGATGTCTCCGAAGAATCCTAAAAGTTTTTTGGCCTAACACCATATCCAATGGAGAACTTTGGAGACAAACAAACCAGCGAGCAATCCATATAGAAATAATAGTTAGCAAATGGCGTTGGATTGGTCACACGCTGCGCAGACCTCCAGGTGACGTTGCTAAAATCGACATTGAGTGGAACCCACAGGGTAGGACGAGAAGAGTAGGCAGACCGTCTCACACATGGCGCCGTCAACTGATTATAGAAGTCATATCTACTGATCAAAGCTAGAGAGAAGTGAAGAGAATATCATCCAACCGGTCCGAATGGAAAAAATTCGTTGTGGCCCTTTTCCCAATAGGAACCACAGGACATAATATATATATATATATATATGTATGCGCAGCGCATACTTTAGGGACATGCCCAAAATTGTATGCGCTGTGCATACATATATATATATATATATATATGTATGCACAGCGCATAGTTTAGAGACATTTATTCGTTCCCCCGCATAGTTTAGGGACATTTGATTGCTTTGGGGACTGTCCCCAAAGTTTTCGCGCCTTTTCATACATCTAGCGTTTAAGATGAGGACAATTTTTTCAATACACCGCATTTTTCGGGTACAATTTTGGCCATGTCCCTAAAGTATGCGCTACGCATACATATATATATATATCTACCAAGCGGTTTTGCGACTGTTTTGGGGACTGTCCCCAAAGTTTTCGCGCCTTTTCATACATCTAGCGTGTTAGATGAGGACAGTTTTTCGATACACTGCATATTTCGGGTACAATTTTGGCCATGTCCCTAAAGTATGCGCTGTGCATATATATATATATATATATATATATATATATATATATATATATATATGTATGCACAGCGCATACTCTAGAGACATTTATTCGTTCCCCCGCATAGTTTAGGGACATTTGCTTACTTTGGGGACTGTCCCCAAAGTTTTCGCGCCTTTTCATACATCTAGCGTATGAGATGAGGACAATTTATTCTATACACCACATATTTCAGCGACAATTTTGGGCGTGTCCCTAAACTATGCGCTGTGCATAAATATATATATATATATATATATATCTACCAAGCGGTTTTGCGATATCTTAATGCGTTTAGAAGATATCAAAAAGTGCTATGTGAAACTCACATATAAAAAGAACTAAACCTTTTTTCTACGAACAAAAAGTGTTATGTGTTTTAAACTGATATGCACATATATTGAAAAAAAAAGACTTCTTAAAAAGGTGTTAGTTATAGTTTTTCTTAAAAACTACGCACCGCTCTGTAGCAGAGATATGAGCCAGAGTGTTTTTAATGCAGTAGTTATCAGTAGTTGTCAATAAAATACGATGTCAATAAAATATTTTAAAAGTATAATATGAATTAGTTTTTTCGCTTTCCTGAAAACCTGCTGAGAAACACATAGCACTACTTGCAGGCAAGCCGACGATATGTTATCTTATATTATTATGTAACGGAAATCCTGCCATATTTCTTTGATTTTGTATACAATACTCAACATGTCATTAGTAGTAACAATATCATTGTAAGTTTCTGGTTTTAATTTATAGTTTCATCGTTGCTTTATAATGGCAATCTTGCTGAAGCTTAGATTTTTAAAAAAATAGTAAGAAATTTCCTTTTGTTTTCCCAAAAACTGAAATGAAGACAATGATTACAAGGAAAAGAATTTTCGAAGAACATAAAAGTACAATGAAAGTTCAATTCAATTGTAGTTCAGTGTAGTTTTAGTCATTAGTAGTATACAAAAATTGCCATTTTGGTTATTTTCTACAATAAGTAAAACATACAAAGTGCTGTATTTATAAAATAATGTTTAAAATAATAATAAGAATTTAAAGAGGTTCAAGGATTAAAGGGATGTATGCAATTGTGGCATGTTACCTAAAGTGGACCTTTCGTTTTTTTCGTGTTGTTGCATGAATATGTTAAAACTGTGAAATAACATCGAATTTAATTTTCGCCATCACTGTTTTGAAAAAGTTTTCTTGGTTTTATTAAGTCTTTTCAAAAAAACGCAGTATAAAATGCAATATTTCGTACATATAAAAATTAAATAGCCAACAGATTTTCAAGAATTTTCCGAGTCGGATTTTTGTAAACGGTAAGAATTTTATTCACAATTTTAATAAAACCAACGGATGCCATATCTAAACGAAATCGACACCATTGGAAAGGTCTATCAGTAGCAATTGAAACCCCAAATATCTTTTCGAAACTAAAAAATAATTATTTTTAATTCTGGAACATCATTTGAAAATAAAAAATTTCATATTAATTTTTAATTATGCTTTCTGAATTTTAAACACATGTTTACGAATTATAAATAGCTTTTTTTTTACTGAAAATAATAACTATTTTTTTTTTTTTTTTTTTTTAAAGAGAGGCAACACTCAGGAAATACTTCCTATATATTTAATGTGTTGCTTTCTTTGGAAAGGGATAGTATAGAGATGAAAGGTGGGGAAAGATGAAGGGCTTCAGACATGGCAACACTGTAATTGCGCGAGATGATAAGTCTTAGAACAGTTGTTGCTCGCCACCTGATGGAGAGTTGGCGAACTTATTGAAGCTTTTTGGTTCATAGCCCTGATTCATTATTTTACTTCGGTGGGGTTAATTGCTATGGGAACACCGAAGGTGGGCATTGCGATACGTATGAGGGATAGAAAAAACTCATACATATTATTTTGATGTTGCCGGCACCGGGGATCGAACCCGGGACCTTCTGTGTAAAAGTCCAACGCGCTAACCATTACACCACAACGCCCACATATAAGCTGACGTGTTCTATTAAATGGAATTATTTGCACACATGTATTTAAATTTTCTGAATTCTAATTAACCCTCTAACGGGTTAGACTGCCTCAGGACAGTCTTCATAAAATTTACCACAAATTCGTCAAATGAGCGTTTTTTACTTAGAAATTAATATCTTCCGATAGATAATTTGCGAAGAAATTTTTCGTGTGCCGTCCACGGTGCAAAATCAAAATTTCGTAAAATTTCAAAAACTAATTATTTAAAAAAAAATATTTTTCAAAAATTTTAAAAATCAATTTAAGTTCACTAAAAACTCTTTATACTAAAATATAAGTAGGATTGACGCTTTATCTTTAATAATAAGTCCTTACTTTAGACCAAGGACTCACAGGATTCATCTAGGAGACATCGTCTTAACTTATAAACTAATAGACGGCTTTTTATGAAATTTTGCAGAAAGAAGACATTAAGTATTAATAGCAAAGCGTTGAAGTTTGAACAATATAAATTGAAGTTTAGATATTTTTTCGCCTAATTTCACTTTTTCCAAAAAGCGAAGATCCCGATATCTTCTTTAATAGGAGTAGAAAAAAAATTGTATTTCGAGTGTGGTTATATCTTGGCAAGAGAAATATTTTTTGTCCAAAACTTCTCTTTTATATGCTTTAGTTTCCAAACTGCATCCTAAAATATTTTGGCTCATATCGCCTAAATTAGGCAACGATAAACAATTTTGTTGAAGAACTTATTATTTGTTTTTTTGAGTGAAGCACATGGTATGAATTTCGTTGCAAAACATTGTTTGCCAGTTTTTATTTTTTTATTTTTTCACTTCATAAAAATATTTATTTCATGTTCATGTCAATAAATTACATTTCAATACGAGCGCTTATGGTCTATTTATTTATTTATTTAAGTCTACGGAATAAATCCTTACAGACTATTAACATAATAATTACAAAATTATAAATTAATATAAGTACAATATTTATTTATTTTTTTTTTTTTTTCAAATAGAAGAATTTAAAAACAAAATGATGTTGCGTTTAATAATATTAACATTTGAAGAAAAATCTAACAAATTATAAAGATGATTAAAATCCTTACACATTCTTATAAACGGATCAGCATCAGCATACATTTGACGATAAAATGGAGTATATAATGGAGTATAATTACGTGTTGATCTTGGAGGAACGAAAAGTTAAAAATTTTCTAACAGGAAATCGGAGCATATATCACCATTAATCAAATTTAATAAAAATGTAACGTTTAGCATTGTCCTTCTACTTTTCAGAGTGGGAAGCTTAACGAGGTTTAGTCTGGTTGTATATGAAGGTAGATTATTAATGGTATTAGGGTAGGTGCTTCGTAAGCAGAACAGCAAAAATTGTTTTTGCACTGATTCAATTGTTCCAGTTTGAACAATGGATAATGGATCCCAAATCACAGATCCATATTCCAAAATTGGTCTCACGAGCGATGTATATAATTGTTTTGTTACATTGGAATCTGTAAATTCCTTAGCCCATCGTTTTATAAAAGCTAAGGTGCCACGAGCTTTATTAACCGTCAATAAAATATGCCGTTTAAAATCCAATTTTGGGTCTAAGAGAATACCCAAATCTAAAATATTATCTACTAATTCCAACTGAAAACCACCCAAAGAGTAAAGACCAAAAGATTCTGTCCTTGTAGAGAAGCTCATATGTTTACATTTTTTCAAATTTAGTTCCATAAAATTAGAGCAGCACCATTCGTAAAAACTATTTAAATCCTGCTGTAGATAAATCTGATCGGAATTTTTATTAAAGCCACGAAAAATTTTAACGCCATCAGCATACATAAGAACGTTTGAAAACTTTATTACCGATGATAAATCGTTAATAAAAAGAGAAAATAAAATTGGTCCAAGATGGCTACCTTGAGGAACTCCAGATGTTACAATAATATTTTTCGACGTTGTGTTATTAAAATTAACATTCTGATTTCTGTCTTTTAAGTATGACTTTATCCAGCTTAAACAATTTCCAGCGAAACCCATCATATCTAGTTTTTTGAGTAAAAGATTATGGTTAACTTTATCAAAAGCTTTACTGAAATCAGTCTAAATGACATCAGTGTTTTCGCCTTTAAGGAAACCATGATTTACCAAAGTTGTTAATTGTAATAGATTAGTTGTTGTAGAACACCCCTTACGAAAACCATGCTGAAGAGGAGATATTATAGAGGAAATTTGATGACACAGTTAGAGGGTTAATGTTTTTTAAATATAAAATTATTGCTATTGCATGTATTTTGTTTTTGTATTGCAATAAAGTTAAAAAAACATTGTTCTCATTTAAAATTTTATTTATTATTTAGAATTCTTTTCAGAGTTAACAAAATTAAATAAAATATATTTTATCTTCCCTACCAATTATGATTTTAATGTGTCTATGATTATTAAAAATAAAAAACAGTTATTTGGATTTTACTATTTTACTGGGTATAACAAGTTGGATTTTTCAATCACATCGTTTTGAGATTAGTAGAAAAATAGATTTTTTATTGTTTGAAAGAGTTAGAAAAACTCCACAAAAAATCTATTTATTTTGGAATCTTTGAAAAACGCAAATAATATAAGAAATCAAGGTATATTATCACAAAAAAATATATAATTTTTTTGTTAATTTAGAAAAGATTTTCATCATCTTTAACCGAACGAAAAGAACATCTCTCATACAATTTATAGATCAACAATAAAAATGCACGCAAATAATTAAAAATTCAAATTTTTTTTAAATTTCGATTGCAGAATCCTAGTCGCCATTAAATTAAACACATATTTGAGAAATTTGTTCATATTAGACGTAAACAAGATCTGTATATCTTGCCTGAAAAGATTTTTAGGAAATTTGCTAAATTTAACAAAAATAGGGTTTTTAAGTGTAATAAACAAACCTCGAACAAGGGCTTCTATACCCTTCCTTTGGGCATGCCACTGACCACAATCACTTTGTCACAGACTCTGCCGTAGGAATAGCCCCATAAATTTAGTTAAAGTCGTCTATGAACGTGAAATATTAAAATGTGTATATTTTTATATTAAAGTGTTTATAACACCATATAGTAAAAGTACAAACTGTGTAAAAGTCTTTCAAAAACATAGACCAATAAATGATTTATACGCACAAAGGTTTCTCTAACTCGTACTCATTCCCTATTATTTTGCCATGTTTTATCATGTTTTGCTATATCTTGCCTTCTTATAATAATTTTTTTTTATATTTTCTAGATTTTAATCATAAGAACAAAACATCCCAGCAAAACATTGGTACTACGGAACACGTTACCTGGTAATAACACGTTACCGGGTAATAAGTTAAATTAGTTATACCAAACTCACATGTTTAAATGTGTTTATGGTGTAATTATTTCGTTTCTACACAAAATTTAATGTAATTAAATTTTCACTACAAATTAGACAATTTTTAAATAATATTCGATTCAAAAATTAAAGATTTAAATAAACAGCTTTTGATAATTCTTTACCTGTAATTGAGGAGAGTTACCTTTGACCTTTCCAAATATAAAATCATGTTATACATCAAATCAAAGTTAATTTAATAACATTTCAAATTCGACCTTGATGAGTTGCGTACCTATAATACTTTTCAAGAAAATTAGAATGAAGTAAGTACAATTTAGTACATTTTTGTAGTTTTTTTTCCGATTTTCATGACCTCATATTTTCCGATCCAGATGCGTCAGTTACCTCAAACTTTGTGATTGTCTTTATTTTCTGAAATACTTTGTACCTACCAAAATTCGTAAATAATGATATGTATTTATCAATTTTTCTAAAAAAAGATAAATATCTCATTAAAAATAAAAAAAAAAGAAACCACATATTTCTGGATGCACTAGAACAGAGGAAATTTTGTGTAACAAAAATCCGTAAAAACTTCTAGGAATTTTAGATTTATAGAAGTCTAAAGGTTTCGGTGGGAAAAAGCAAATAAAAATTGTAATTAAAAAGGTAGGAGAAAACCAAAAGTGTAAAAGGTTGGGAAAAACAACAAAGTCCATATTTTTTAATGCCTGAAAATCAAACAAAAATTTACACGACCGCTCGAAAATTAAAAATTCCAAAAAATTTAAAATAGCCAAAAACAACTAATTGCTTTTCTCTTATTTTAAAGGAACAAATTTTCCGAATTTTGTTTTTATTTTCATATGTTATATAAGTTTTTGACAATTTTTTTTTTTTCAGATTTTATTCGATATAAAAATTGTTTGTTTAACGGTCACTTTGATGAACTTAAACTGAAACATTCCAAATTTCACACCCATTCTTTTACTAAAGATAAAAAAAGTTGAAAATGATGATTAATGGGTTTTTTGTTAAAGTGCTGCCTATTATGGAGGCTCTAACTTTTCTAAAACTTCGGGTTCTGATGAAATCTTTAGCCAGATCGAAATACTAGTATCAACCTAGCTAATATGTTTGATTTGCTTTATTTTTGTAAATATACGGAAGTGAAGTAAAAAAAAGTTTCAATTTGAAAAATTCTGAATATTTAGATTTTATATCATCAAAGGTAAATAATTTGTAATAATTTGATCCATGAGTAATTTTTTAGTAGTGAATTATACGGTTTTGACAAAATAGGAGACAAGACAAAATAAAAATGTTTGTGTTTCATATTCTAATTTTTCGGATAAAATTCCATCTCAAAGCCCCCGTATCTATTCAAAAAATCAAAAAAAATTCTTTAAAATTTACAAAAATTTTCAAAAATAATTACCTCGATGGACAGTCCCTTGTTAAAAAAATGGGGTTTGTAATAGAAAAGTAAAAAGTTACGTTCAAAAAGTTTATTTTTCAACAAAAAAGCTATAAAATGTTTAATGTATAAAATTTTTAGTTAAACTATTTTAAATTTAACAACCAATACAAAAAAACTTATTAAATTTATACTGGAGGTAATATGTGTGTTGTAAGGTGTTACCAGAATGGTAACCAGTTTCCGACAGTTATTCCTGATTACCAAACTTATGAATAGAAAGAAACTTATAATAGAAAGTTTTGCTGGGATTGTAACAACAACAGCAATAACAAAGAAAAAAATTAAAATGAAAAATACATATCTCAAAAATGTGTATTGTGATTTATTACCAATAGTGTGTTGGTAATTTTTTCAAAAACAATTTGAAACAGTTGGTAATATTTGTTTTTATTATTGTTGTACAACTTGAACTTTGTAAGTATTTGTTGTTGGTTTAGTTGTAATGTTTTAAATGAATTATTTCGTAATATTTTCCCAATCTAAGTTTTTTTTATGTTTTGTAAGACATGTACCACCTGGCGTATGATGAATAATACTTCGAAATCACTCATACGTCTATTGGCAAATGAAAGTACATAAATTACACTTAAAAATTGTAAATTGTGGAGTTGTGCTTAATAGTTCATTTCGTTCATATCCATTAATTGAACTAGTTAATTCTTTTAGTTCATAAGTTAATTCTTTTAGTTCATATTGGCCAATGGTTTATGTAACAAATCTGCATAATCTAAGAGCAAAGCCCAAATGAATGGTTTAAAGTTAAATAGTTCAATTTACCTATTAATGCTTTTGAGTCTGACTGTATTTTTGTAAAACAAATGATATTTGTTTGAATTACGTTTGTTAGTTTTTGAATTACATTTTGCATTTTTTTTAATTAAATTTGGTATTCTCTGAATTTGTTTGGTACATTTTGAATTACATTTGGTATTTTTTGCATTTAAATTTTTGGTTTTTGAATAACAATTCGTCGGCTAGCTTTCAAGTACACTTAAGAAAATAATTTAGTAGAAATGTTAGAAAAATGTCTTGCAAATCACGTATGCTATTTTTCAGAAAAATTTTTTTGCTGAAATTTTGTCTTCAGCTGAAATTTTTGTTATACTTATTCAGCACTTAACTTTTTTGAACTAATGTTATACTAATATTTTACCAACGTTTTACTAATTTAATTTGCTAAAAAAAATTGAGTCGATAAGCACATTAACGGTGTGGACGTCAACCAGATTGAAAGATATACGCATAATGAAGCAGGTGCCGCGGCATGTCAATATGTAGTAGAGACGAGGAAAATGATACTAAAATGTACAACTCTTGTAAGACATATAAACAAAGCACTCATGGAATATTTTTGTATCTGTTTTTTATATATGAACAAAAAGTACACCAACAATGTGTATATATATAAATTATGGATTAAAAACAATTACATTTTGTGTTGTCACCGGCTTGTCAAAGTAGTTGTCTATTAATTAAATTAAATTAAAGACAAAATAAAATATTTTAATTTAATAAAAATTAAATGTGGATTTGTTAACTAAATGTGTATTATTAATGTAATGTTGTCAAATTGCAAACAAATATACATTCAGGCCGACAGATTTTTTATATGGAGATTTGACAACAAAAAACTTAAAAAAACCGCACTGCATTAAAACTTAATTTAATTTTATTGCCTTCTCTCTAATACTCTCTTTAGTGTTGCTATATTTTCATTAAACAATCCCATTTTTGGTAGTGTTCGTATAATATGCCTCGTGCTCTCTACACCTGCATCAGGGACGGAAAGCAAGATCTTTAGTTCGAAATCAAAAAAAAATTTAAACTAATTTTTATACCTAAGTGTACTAGAAAAAGCTTTTAGATTTTTTTAGATTAATAATACAAAATAATTAAATACCAAAATTAAAAAATTTTTCGATTTTTTTAAATTATAACTGAAGTAGAATGAGCCCACATTTATTATAATATTTATGACTATTTTTTAACTTTTTTTTTGTAATTATAAACGTTTTTTTTTTTTTGTTGAAAAAATTAAAATGTATAATAAATATATAATATTACTTGAGCCAGAGTACACACTAAAATTTTTTTATATAAATAGAATATTTTTGGCCTTCAAAGTTTAGTAACGTCATGATGCTTGTTAGGAAAAGACCTAACCACGTGCTTGATTACTAAGAAGACAATAATGGAGCAAAATTGATAATTAATAGGTTTTTTTGTTAAAGTTCTGCCTATTATGGAGGATCTAGCTTTTCTTAAACTTCGGGTTCTGATGAGATCTTGAGAAAGATCAAAATACTAGTATCAAACTAGCTAATATGTTTGATTTGCTTTATTTTTGTAAATATACGGAGGTTGAAAGCTCGTTATAAATTGAAAATAACATAAAAATAATCTCGATGCATATAAAAACAAAAACCTAATATAACTGTATAAAAGAATCGTTCGAATCAAATTTTTCATTCATCACCACGGCTGTCGTTTAATTTGCTTTCTCTCTTATTGCAAAAAAGGGTTGTATAAGTCATATTTTCTTAAAAAAAACATTGCACGGTTTTTTATTTAACAAAAACCAAATGATCTAGGACTTGAATACGAGGGTGGATGAATAAGTCCGTGAATTTTCGAACTTCGCTCATAGTTATATGAAATGCAACACTGCTCCTATTACCTGTTAGTAGACTACTGTCAAATTTTGAGCAAGTTCCGTCATTTACTTTGCGTTGAACAGCTGTTCAAAACACAACATCGTAGATTTTTTTAAGAACAGAAAAAGTGAATTTCGAATGCTCATTAAACATTATTCAAACTAAGCAAAAGCTTTACTCAGCACCATCGATTTCAATGGTAAACAAGTGGTTTACTTACTTTCGTTGTGGTCGCATAAGTACAAATGACGGTGAATACACCCGAAAATGTCGAAAAATCCACGACATTGTGTTGGCCGATCGAAGAGTAAAAGTGCGTGAGATTGCTGATGCCATAGGAATTTCATATGGCAGTGTGGTTTCGATTTTAAATTATCAGTTGGGTTTGGGAAAGCTGTCTGCAAGATGGGTGCCGCGTTTGCTTTCAATTGACCATAAACGTAATCGTGTGACAACTTTAAAGAATTGTTTGGAGTTGTTTAACCGCAATTCGTTTTGCGGCGTTTTGTAAGTGTGAATGAAAGACACTCCGGAGACCAAGCAGCAGTCTAAACAATGGGTTTCTCCTGGTGAACCGGCTCCGAAGCAGGCCAAGGTAAGCTTGTCGGCCAATAAGGTTATGGCATCAGTTTTTTGGGATGCACGCGGGATCATCAACATCGTTTACCTTCAAAAGGGAAAAACAATAAACCGCGAATATTGTGCCAACTTATTGAATAAATTTTTTATGTTAAAAATAGATTTTATGTATAAATAAACATTGCACGGTTTTTTGTTTAACAAAAACAAATGATCTTGAACTTGAATAATCTTGCTCACATCAAAATTTAAAATATAAAAAAATATAATATAAATTGGTGCGTGTGCTGTAGGTTTTGTTCCGAAGCGACTTAAAAAAGTTATATTATAATATATGTATATTAGGGCGGGTCGATTTATTTTTCGACAATTTCCCTATGATTTCCGTATTCTATGGGTTATTCCATGAAAATTTGCCGAAGGAACCATACCTCTATCGTTAAAATCGAGTACCCTACTTTTTGTTGGTAGATTTTTTCCCAAATTGACGTTCGTATGAAATATTACCTACACGTTCACATCCATAACTCAAAAACTATCGGGTTTAATCGCCAGTAGGCGCGTTGGAAAGGTGAGCTCATTTTGATCAATTTACAAAAAAAATCTCCAACATTGGTCCAACGGTTCAAAAGTTACGGGCATTTTTGTCCAAATTTTGGAGCATTTTTCCATTTTTTTCATGATTTTGTCCAAGAATATTACTTTCATGGCCATTTTTTTGGCTCAATTTTTTTGACTTACGAAGCTTACGAACCTTACGTTACGACTGATAGATACTTTATTATCTCTTAATTTGAATTTTTGTAGAAAAAAAATAAAAAGGGAAAAAAAATCAAAAAGTTGGTTTTATGTGTTATTTTGTTTTACCAATATCGCATGAATTAATCAACCGAATTCGATAAATTTGGGCTTAAACTCTTCGTTTTGAATTGTAAATTGAATTAAATAATGGATTGAGCCAAAAAAATGGCCACGAAAGTAATATTCTTGGACAAAATCATGAAAAAAATGGAAAAATGGTCCAAAATTTGGACAAAAATGCCCGTAACTTTTGAACGTTTTACCAACAAAAAGTAGGGGACTCGATTTTAACGATAGAGGTATGGTTCCTTCGGCAAATTTTCATGGAATAACCCATAGAATACGGAAATCATAGGGAAATTGGTGAATTTTTTCACTCCCTACAAATCGACCCGCCCTAATGTATATATATATATATATTATTATCAATTTAATTTTTTTGCAGCAAAAAGTTATAACCATAATGTACAGTATTTAAGCAATTTGTAATTTTGTACCATATTCTGAATTCACATGACCATATTACACATTCACCACAACTCTTCTACAAACGGACGGATATCCAAACAAATTACGCTTTTTAATTAAGGGCTTGTCCAACAGTATTAAAACATAAAAATGAATTTTAATAAAGAATAATATCAATATGTTATTTTGTACCATATAGTTTTTTCCTTACCTGTAATATTTGTAAACATTTTTTTACCTTACACACCACTACCAAGCACGCCCATATTACCTCTGTGAATTTTAGTTTGTATCTCTCGCTTATTTTGTAATTATTAGGGCAAGGAATGTCATACAAATACATGTTTATAGTCAGTAGCACAAAATCGATTTTGACCAAATACTTTTCGGAATCAAAGAATTTGCGGCTCTGTGCAATAACTCCCAGGTGAAAAAAGTCCCCAAAAAAATGAAATAAGTCCCAAAAATTGTTCATACAAATTTGGGAGTAATTTCAAATGAAATAATACCCAGTTATTTTGCAGTTATTTAATTTTTTTAGAAGTGATTTCATTTTCGATATTAGGGGTTATTTCATAATGCAGTAATTCCGAAATGAAATAAGTCCCGACAGAACTTAGCGTGGGACTTATTTCATTTTATTTTCTTGTTCGGTGTTATTTCATTTGCTGTGGGAGTTATTTAATTTTTAGTTGGAGCTATTTTATTTTCAAAAATTCATTATTTTTTAATATTATTAAAATTCTAAACGGTTCCTATAACGGGATGTTTCAAAATATTTTGATGATCTTCTTAAATTGACCTAACTTAATCTGTCCTTTAACAAATTTTGAAGGCGTAACGTTATATTCCCCGAAGTCATATTGCCCAAGAAAAAAACGACATAGCGCCCAAAAAAATGATATGAAAATTTTTGTTGTAAAAATTTTCTTGTTTTTGGGCAATACGACATTGATTTGGACGAAATAATATTTTTTGTTGGGCGCTATGACGGTTTTTTGTTTGGCCAAAATAAATTTTGGGCGCTACGATGGTAAAAAAAGCAGTTATTGCCCAAAATCATATTTTTTGTTTGTATTTAAATGTCATAAGACCTTAAATGTCAAGGCTGATCCATGAAATCAAACAAAAGAGTTTTAAGGAAACTTAAAAAATTGCTTCAATTTTATTTTTTGTGTCGCAAGCAGAAAAAACTTTATTTCGAGTAGCCGCCTGCCTCGTTCTACGGAGGAAAAAAACCCTAATAGCGACCGAAGGCCGCCACACAGAAAAACTTGTTTTTACAAATCCAATGTCGAATCCGTTGAAATCTTACTTTTAAGACAATAAGTAATATAATTTTAACAGACATAGCTTTGTCATTAAAACAGCTAATTGATTGTTTTTTATCTTAAATAAAAGAGTAGAGCATTGGCCTTCTGTTTATTTAACGTTTAGACGTTTAAAAACGTAAAATTTTTAATAAAATAGACTTTTATAAAAATAATCATTAAAAACAATAAATCTGGGTGTGGGTTGGTATTTTGGAACATAAAGAGTTATGACAGGTTAAATAAATGTTACTTGATGTCTTAAAAATATAAGATTTCAACGGATTCGACATCTGATTTGAACAACAAGTTCTTCTGGGTGGCGGCCTTCGGCCGCTCTTGGGGGTTTTTTTCCTCCGTAGAACGCGGCAGGCGGCTTCGCGAAATAAATTTTTTCTACGTGCGACACAAAAGACATTATGTCTAATCACATAAAAAAAAAAAAAAATTATGATTTTGGGAAATAACTTCTTTTTTTACCGTCATAGCGCCCAAAAAAAAAGTTTTTTCAAAATAAAATGCCATAGCATCCAAAAAAAAGTTTTGCATTTTCTGTCATTGATGTGGCCGTTATAACATATTAACATCCAACATTTTGGGGGATATGCGGACATTTGGGCAATATGTCATTTTGGTTTTTGCGCAATACGACTTTGGGGAATATAACGGTACGCCCTTACCTCATTTGTGTTGCATGGACTATTTTTGGGATTTATTTAATTTTTATTCTTTGGAAATTATTTCATGATGAAATAACAACCAAAACCTAGGATTTGCTTCATTTTTGTTTTGGAAATTATTTAATTTTTTTTGAATTTATTTCACTTTTTCGAGACGGGACTTATTTAATTTTTTTAGAATTTATTTCATTGGGAGCTTTTGCACTGGGACTTTTTGCACCTGGAACTTATTGCATAGAGCCAGAATTTGCAACAAAATGGCTTTGATTTGTTGTTGCATACTTTCATATTGCTATAAGTGCATATTTGATGAGATATTTTTGGTTTTTTTTTTTTTTTTTTTTTGCTTATTTTCAATATATTTGCATATTTTCGCATATTTTTAAAATTCAAAATTGTGTTTCAATTCAAAATATACAAAAGAAAACATTTTTTAACATTGAACATAAGAATTCACGTATACAATTTTTTTGTTTGGATTTTAAGTGCATACTTTTGAATTATTAGTGTATACTATTTGGCTTTTTGTGCATATTTCGATTTAAATGCATATTTTAAGAGCATATTTTTGATTCTTTACAGCATATTTTAAGCAAATATTTTCCTTTTTTAGTTACATGCAATGCCTTACCCTAGTAATTACGCTAAAGTGCAATTTACAAAATTGCTACACGCATACGTGACATTAACATATCCCTTTTTAATTTTATTGTATAAGTGGGTATCTATCCACCTCAGTCTCTTGCAATTTGCACTCATTTTAGTTGTTCGTAAACTCGCACCGAGAAAACGAAAACATGTTGCTGAAATTAAAAGTTTAAATTAATTTTATCATGTTTTTGAATAGTAATTTAATAAAAATTTTATTTATATAAATTTTTAACTATAAAATAAGCAAGATAAGATTAAAATACATTAAATTTTAAAAGAAAATAACAAAATATAAGCAAAATTAAAGTGAGTGGTTTAAGCAACAATTTTGTATCAACATGTTGCAATAATTTGTTCGTATGAAAAAAATGTTTGCATTACTTCGCCCGAGTTCAGTAGATACGCATTAAATACGCTGTGTACGGCAGCTTCTCTGTTTTTATATACTCTTCGGTTGGATTAATGTTACATTTCTGTTTTAATTTTTTTCCACTAAAACTAAAAACAAGACCACATAATTAGAGTTTGCTGTTCGTTTCTAATCGAAGACGAAACCGCGGGTTTTCAAACAGACAAAGAATGGGTTTTAATAAATTAAAAATTATATATTGCTTACTATTTTTTAAATAATAATTCTTTATCAAGCCCTTTATTTTGTTCTGTGTATGTTTAAGGAGAGTTTTTTATAAAAAAAAAGAAAATTCAATACAAATACACCCTGCAACAGTAGTTTTCAAACATGAACAAATCAATATATAGGTGAGAGACAATTCATAGTTAAACTTCATTTCAGTTTTCCGCCATCACGTCAAAATTAATTTTAAATTTTCACAAAAATATTTGTAACAAACGAAAGGTGAGTTCCTCTGCTCCTCCTTCTTTGCTCATAACTTCATAGGTTGGCAAGAGAAAATATCAATACACAATCCAGACCTGGAAAATATTTGAATTTAAAAAAAAAAATAAAAACTTTATTGCAAATTTTCAAAAGTATAAAAAAATCGACCACTAAAAAAGGCTTGTAGGTTGCCACCCCCTAAAAAAATTGCTGAAAATGTAGCAAACTGCAAGTAAAACAACTGATTTGGAAAATTTAAAAAAAAATTATTAAATTTTATTTGCCTTCGGTGGCTGCGAACACAACAAAATTTGTGCAAATCAGCTTAAAAAGCATAATTTGTAAAATGATACACTCATAGAAGTAAATCTGTAAGAATAGCAAAAAAAATTATTAAAATTTAGTTAAAAATGAGCTTGCAAAAAAAAAATAAAAAGAAATCACATCGAATATAACTAAAATTTTGTAAAGTAAGCAAATTCATTTTAGGTGTTCTTTTCATTTAGAAAACAATTTGCTAAACTTAGCAGCTCTTTTCGCACCGTAATTTTTAACTAATTTTTAGTAGCTTTTACTGCTATTGTTACACGATTTTTTCTGTGAGTTTATTTTTCATTATATAAAGGTTAATAATTCATTTTACAATATGTTTTTGAGTAAAACTAATTTGCAAAAATGGCTTTAACATTTTTGTTAATGTTTCGAAAAAATTGATAAACTTTTCACTGTTCGTAAATGTCTAGTCTAGCAATGCTGGATTGGGTGGTTGGTACCCAGCAAGTGGGTGGTTGGTACCCAGCAAGCACTGGCAACATGCAAGAATTTACCCTATATTCAGAAAATTGAAATTCAGAAAACATTACATGAAATTCAGAAAATATCAATTGTAATTCAGAAAATATCAATCGAAATTCAGAAAATTTCAATGGAAATTCAGAATACATGAATTGAAATTCAGAAAACATGAATTGAAATTCAGAAAACATTTCATATCAATTTCATTTAATATTTCCTGAATTTGAAGTAACCTTTTCTAAATTACAGTTGACTTTTTATGAATTTCAACTGACATTTTCTGAATTTCAATTGATATTTTCTGAATTCCAAATGATATTTTCTGAATTTCAATTATTAGTTTCAAAACTTCAAATGAGGTTTTCTGAATTTTATTTGATATTTTCTGAGTTTTAAATGGAAAACCTGAAAAATTGATGTTTTATAAATTTCAATTGAAATCTCTTCAGATCTGGTATTTTTTACATGGGATTTTAAAACTAAAATAAGCGTTTTTAATCATTTAGCTAGAAAAATTTCAAAACTATCAAACCTCGCAAAGCTAGAAATATCAGATCTGTCCAAATTTGATCAGACCTTGTTAGATCTCAAATTTTTAAGATCCAATTATATATGATCTTACATGCTATGAGATCTGCTTAGATCTAGTAAAATAGATCTAACTAGATCCAATTAGATCTGGGCATATCAAATTTTTTTACTCGGGTAACTAATTATTTTGGTAACCACTTCTTTTTTTTTCTTTGTAATGCAGCAAGTAAGCTAGAGTACACATTTCATGTTTTTTTATAGTGCTACGATTATGTAAAACTACTTACAAAAACGACCTCGTCGAACAATAATAATGAGTTTTGACACGGAATTATATGCAGTTGGCCCAAAGTTTGAAATATACACCAAAAATAACATCTTACCAATTAGCTTACAAAAATATGAATTATAATGGGTCTAAAATTAGATTTCTAAAAAAATTTTGTATTATTATATATTGCCTGGAAATACTAAGATGAATAACCAATTGTTTTTCGCCAATTATACACTCAGGGAACTTCTGTTTTAAAAATATGTAGTTGTTTGGGTTGTAATACAGTTTTCTTATTTTTAATGTAAATGTCAGTCATTTGTAGAAGAAATTAAAATATTTACTAACCTTGAAGTTTATTTAAAAAAACAACTCACATCAAATGACTGTTTTATGATTTTACATTCATTTTTTACAGTTGTTTTTTGTTATTTAAAAAAATAAAAAAAAAATAAATGTTTGTTTATTTTTACTACCATGTGGTTAATTTTTACTACAATTGTTAGTCATTTTTTGAAAATTAAAAAACAAATGACATTTGTAATGTAAGTCGTCCTTTCTTTAAGTGTTTCATTTGTTTTCAACTACAATTGCAGTGGTCTTTACCTACATATTATTCTAAGTGTATGTTATATGAGAGTAATACTTACATTATAAGTTGCTTATTAGTAAACCATTATTTTAGTATTGAAAGTAAATTACAAAGAAATGTATAAAATAATAAGTACTCATTAAAATACACAAATAATTGCTACTACTAAAATCGGTAAATGCATGATGATTGACTGTCACAAAAAAAAATTCGTTTAACACAACTGAATGATAGGTGCAACAACAAAAATATTGAAAAACCACATGTGAATATGGTTGGACTAATTGAATTTATTGGTTGTAGCCACCAAAATACACTTTTCAATTCTGATGGCACTTTATTTTTCAGTGCACATGCTTTTTGCTGGGTAGTTCAATCTCTCATTTGTTTGTTAGACAAATGCTTTCAATTATTTCTAAGATTACACTATGCAACAAAACAAGGGTCATTGTCTTGGGGCTGGATGATTCTTATACCGAACGATTCTATTAGGTCATTATAGTAAAACCCCCAAAGCGTTTGGTCCTGTTTAGGTAAAGTCAAATTTTATGGCCGCTTTAAGTTTTAATTATTTTCGCCAACTCTGTATTAAATGCGACTCAAAAAGTAGTGTAATGGTTCTTTTGAACTAAATTCTGAGTTTGGTTGTCCCCAACAGAATTTTAAATGAAATTTTTTCATAAAACATTTTAACCCTATATCTGCAATTTTCATTGGCCATTTAAGTCACTTTTAAAATAAATACCAAAAAAGTATTTTACACTCTTAAAATTTTTGCCGAGTATTTTTATTACGAACGAAAAGGTGAAGAAAAATTTAAAAATGCTAAATCAAGATTTTTCTTATTATTCAAAAATAAATCGGTACAAAAAAAACAACTTTAATAATTAAATTATTGCTAAATAATTAGTTGTTCTTTGTTTAAACTTTAGTTTTTTGTTTGTAAACACGATTTTTTCAATTTTCTTTATCGACTCTCATTTATCGTTAAATTATGACAGATTATATCATCTTCTCAACGGAATTTCTGTAATAAAACTATAGATCTCCAAACAGGCCTAATGAAAACCCCCTGGTTAAAGTTTCAGTTTTGTTAGATTTTTTTTGTTCTTGGCAACCGCTTCAAAGTAATTTCTGATTTATGGATATTCAAATGTTTGCCAACTTCAATAAAAATATTTTAACCAACATTGATTTCAGCCTGATTTTATAGAAGTGTTGTTATTGTCATTGTTTTTGTTGCTGTATTGGATGTGATAGTATTTGTTTGCAAAAAAAAAATAATTTGAAGCAGAAAATCGAAGAAACATAATAAGAGGAAAAAAAATATAAATTTCTTAGGCGCACTGAGACGGTCAATTTATTTTTATGTGTTAAAAACTCAATTACAATTTAATAGTTATTATCAGGGACCGGAAGTTCATGCAAATTAATGTTTTTTCCTTAAGCCTGAGAACAGGGTAAACAAAATATTTTTGCGAATCAAAGAGCTGTTGTTAAAATGGATGGCATCTATTTGTTTGTGCATATTTTTGCATATTTTGCTATATATGCATATTTTTGCATATTTCACATTAAATGCATATTTATATAGCATATGCTTACTTAATTCGTTTTAATTGCATATTTTCATTGAATATTTCTAAGTTTTTATATTTGACCAATGAGCATATAGACTAACGAGTAAAACAAATATATATAACGATATATTCTTTAATATAAAAATATTAGATCATATAAACTAGCATATGTATCAATACACTCAAAAAAATAAATTAGTAGAAAAGTTAGCAAAACATCTTGTAAATCACGTATACTATTTTTCAGCAAATTTTTTGCTAAAATTATGTTTTAAACTAAAATTTTAGTTATACTTATTTCGCACTTAACTGTTTTGAACTAATATTTTACTAAATTTATTTTGCTAAAATAATTGTGTTGATTAGCACATCAATAATGTGAACGGCAACCAGACTAAAAGATATACTCAGAATGAATTAGATGTCGCGGCATGTCACGATGTAGTAGTGACGAGGAAAATTATACTCAAAAGTACAAATCTAGTAAGACATAATATAAAACAATCAACCATTGAAGATTTTTGTATCTGTTTTTCATACATAAAACAAAATTGTGGATTAAAACAACTTAAATTCTGCGTCGCCACCGGCTTGTGCAATTGTCTATTAATTAAATAGAAGACAAAATAAAACATTTAAATTTATAAAGATTAAATGTGTATTTGTAAACTAAATGTTTATATATATTAATAATCTTGTGTGGTCAAATTGCACACAAATATGCAATAGGTAGACAGACTAAAGCGAAAGACAAAGACATACATCTTAGGTAGATGTTTCTGTTTCCTTTTTCTTATTGCAAAAAGACTTGTTTATGTTATATTTTGTTATTTTTTCGTTTCGTTTCTATAATTCTCTGCGGGATTTGCGCTCGTTTAAAATATATCATCATTTAGACAATAATTGATGTAAGTAGTTCCAAGATAATTTCGTTTATGTTATATATATTTATTTCTATTGTTTTTAAATATTACATTAATTCATATCGTCAATTTGAGAGTATGAACAATTTTATATTTTGTAACGTATTGTAAATTATTTTAAAAAGAATCACAAAAATGTGTTTTATGATTTTCAGCAAATAAATTAACTAAAGTATAATTTTTCTATAAATTTTTTGAGTTTTTTTCAGTCTACTAATATCCAGCAAAAATTTTATTAATTTTTAGCAACTGTTTTTTAATTTCTAATCTACTAAGTATTAGCAAAGTTTTGCTGAATCTATTTATTTTGTTGCTAAAAATCAGCGAGATTTTGCTGACATAAGCAATTTTTTTTCAAGCACCTTCATGACTAAACACCTTTGCTGACTTTACTAACTTTTTTATTTGAGTGCATGTATTTATATAAAATAATATTTTCAAAATGTTTTACCAAAAATTCATGTATAAGAACATCCAATCATATATAAAAAAATACTATTCTGATTATACATGGTTAATAAATTCGATTAAATTTTTATAAAATAAGATATAACGCAATACATAATTACATATAATACAAACATTAAAAACTTCTTCTCTCATTTTAAACATACTTATGTATAATTCAAAAATGAAAAAGTTTGAAAAGTCAGTTCTATAACTGGTTCTAGAATCGATTCTAAAGCAACTTGTTTTAGTTTGGAGGTAAAGCATCTATTGCAAATAGGACAAACTCCGTATAAAAGGCATCGGTTGTAAATATCTCATCATATATAATATTATATTAACTTATTTACTCTGGTAAATATGACCCAAGCTTTAAGTCACTTTAATATTATTTCCAAACTGGGCTTTCAGTTTTTAGTGATTTTTCAAATGCGTATTTTTCAATACTAATAATTAAAATTTTGTATTAATTGTGCAAAACTGGTGCAGAGAATATTTTAAACAATACAAATTACCTTTACAATTTAATTTGAATGGCTTGAAAACATGAAAATAATTCATTTAACAAAATTCAAGTGCATACATTTCAGTTTTTAGTGCATATTTTAAGATTTTTCATGCGTATTATAGTAGCCAAGAACATTATTTTTTTGTGCATGAAGTTCATTTCCCTGGTTATTTTAGTATTTGAATTAGGAGACAAGCCAACGGGAAAAGAACGGAATCTAAAATAGGAAACATCTTTAAACTACCCAGTGTTGAAACTGTAATGACATGTCATTACTTTTCGAACTGCCAGTAATGATAGCCGCCTACTGTGTGCAATATTTTTATAAAAATAATAATGACTTAATAATAACTACCCAGCTTGAAATTGCCAACCGTACCAAACAAATAGTACTGCAAATCATTGCTATTTTTTAAAAGCCTACCGTGTTAAAAATGACCACACGTGCAACTAATATTGTACTAGCAAAACACTATTGTTTTTGCAAAGCATGTTTTTTGCCAGTTTTCCCAGTACCACATGCAAAATTCTTTGCCAATATTGTTTTTAAAAATATTACAACCAATTAGAAATTTTTTTTTTTTTTATTAATTAATACTCATATAATTACAAATTATATACTATTACCCTAACCGATCACTAGCTACTATGGCTATCGGCGCGTTGTAGCGAAAACAGCTATTTTAAAAGGACCAAATTTTTTGAATTACCAACGTTATGCCAACGGTGTCAAATTACTTTCAGACACAAAACAGTAAACGCAAACTTTAGAAGCTGGGAATGGATATTTTGGTGTTTTTCGATGTCTAGTAGCATCACAGTTTATGCATTGAAACATAAACCCAAGAAACAATTTTTTGAGATCGGTTGGAAATTGTAATGTTTTTTCATAATGGTTTTGAAATATGGGAATTAATGATTAGCTTTTTATTCAGTTTTTTAAATGGGTTTTATTTAATTGCACTCTACAAAGGATTCGATTTTCTTTATTTTTTTTGTATAAAGTTTTCTATTCGCTATATCTCGAAAACTAAGCAAGATTGCTTCAAACGGACACCATTTTTGAACTAAGGGTGGAAATTTGACTTATTTTAAAATTTTAAATTCTTAGAAACTTTACATTTTGGTTATTTCTCAAAAACTAGATGAGACGGCGCAAAATTTTAGAAAAATACATATAAAAAAAAAAATTTAAAGAAAAATAAAATTCTTTTTGACGCTGGACAAAATGTTATTCCAAAGTAAATTAGTAGAGGAGTGTACCATTTCAATGCTTTTTAAATGACAATAAAACGATATATTTTAAAAAACACGAATGTTAAAAACTTTTTGCATATTTGTTCATTTTTCAAAAAAGTAAATCGCTCATAAGCAACAATTTTTTTTTAATTCTGAGAAAATAAAAACGCCAATCTTTAAGCGGCTCCATTGAGATTCTGTGTACAAAATATAATATCAATCGGAAGACTCTAGGTCAGATTTTGGCCGATCTAGCACGGAATGGCCGATATATATATATATATTTGTATACAAAAAAATCTAATTTTGATATATTTGTTTAGAATTTTTTCATTTTAAAAATACAATTTTTTAAAATAAAATAATGTAAATTTGTTAAAAATAATCAAAAGTAGTTTTTTGAAGTAGGCAGACTATTTTTTTTATTCTTTTTGATTATTTTATCGCAATTTTGATTACTTTTAGATTTTTTTATAATCATAATCAATTAGTAATCATAAATTGTTGAATAGATAATTATATAATCATCACAATTATTTAATTGACTACTTATCGTAGTGGTAACTTAACAGCTATTTATAAAAGTAAAGAGATTTCTAATAACAATTGTAAGTACTTGCTATTACCAAATATGTACATTCGGGCTATAAACAAATTTTAGGCATAGTAGCACCAGGTGGGAAATATTTTATTAAGGAAAAACAGTATTTTGAGTCATTTTGCAAAAAACAACTTCACCCACCAAAATCATTTTCTAAATCAATACAAAAAAAAATTCATATCATTAGCGTATATACATATAATGATTAAAATTAAATTTTCGCATATACCGAAATATTCAGGACTCAAATTTAGTTATATCTTAAATAAACATTTTAACATTTTTTATTCAAATTAAAAAAATGGGTAAACTTTTTTGTTGCCAGCGAAAAAGTAAAAATGTTTTTTCCAATTTTTTTATGATTTATTCGACTACGCTATGCTAATTAAGATACAGACGATGATTTTCGCACCTTTGCTGATATTAGCAAGGATCATCCCAGCAAAAATTTTGCTGACTCAACTAGCATTTTTGATAACTTTACTGACTTTTTTTTGTAGTGTAATAAATATAAAGATCAGCTTTCTGTTGTACATACGAATCTATTTTTTGACAAATATTTTTTAATTTCAAAAAAAAAACTATCGCCGGCAAGATAAATCGGCAATACTTTAAGACGTTTTTATCGCCAAACTATCGCCGGGAAAATAAATAAGATATTTCACTATTACTCGTATCATCCAAGGTTTAAAGCAAGGATTTATATTAATTTTTAAATTAAATTTTAAATTTTTTACTAACCTTGTAGTTCATTAAAAAAAAACAAACCTCATCAAATGACTGTTTAATGATTTTACACTCAATTTTTCACTTGTTCACTTGTTTTTTGTTATTTAAAAAAAATAAAAAATAAATGTTTGTTTATATTTTACTAACATATGTGGTTAATTATTACCGCAATTCTGGCTTATTTTTCGAGCATTAAATAACAAATGACAATGTTAGTTGAATTTACTGAAATATAAGTCGTCCTTTATTTAATTTAAATTTCATTTGTTTTTAACTACATTTGCAGTTGTCTTTACCTACATAGTACTCTAAGTGCATTGTAATCTGCACTTTACCACCACTACTTCTTTATTGAGTTTTGTCATTTGTAGGTTAATTGTTCACCTCTCTAAAGATCAAACAGGAAACTACAAGGAAGAAAAGGATGATTTATTACAAATTTTTTTTTTACGGAAATATCTAAAATAAAACTCACACATGTTTCAGATGTTATTTGTAACATTAATATATTTTTTTTTTTTTTGATGATAAAAGGAATATATTGACGTAATAATTTATAAGCAATACGACTTCAAATGGTTGAGCGTCGTATTAATGAATTATTTCATTATTGTATTGATTTGTTTTAAAATAGTCACCAAATAAATGTTTCATTGAATCACTGTAACATGTTTCATTAAATCAATTTTAATAAATATTTTTATTAACCTAATGAAAATTTCATAAAATATATGAAATTTTTTTTCATTAATGTTTGGGCTGTGCATATATTATATATATGTATATACATTAATGCTTTTCTACACTGGGTAACTATAGGAAGTTTATAGAAGTGTTGTCTTATTTAAAAATAACAACATTTATTGTACGACCAATATTGGAAAATAGTAATTGTATGTTAAACAGACTAAATTATTGTTAAAAAATACAAGGAAAGCATAGAAAATAAATTTAAAATAAAATCTATTATGTTGATTAGAATATCTTTTTTAGAACTTTGTGTGTTATAAATATTTCTGTTGGACTATTTGGAGAATCAAAATTTACACATTAATAAAAAAACTTTTAATTTATACATTAATAAAAAAAACTTTTATTGAACGGATATTATTAACTTGAACGACTTTTTTTCCCCTGTAATCTATTGCTCACACATTTTTTATAATCTAAAAACTTATTTAAAAATATAGTTACAATTTCCTTTTAGTATTTAGATGGCAGTATTTTAAATAACTTTTTTTTTTGTTTAATTTCTTGAGTACATGTGCCTTTCCTTTAAATTCAAACTTATATTTTTCGCTGACTTTTATTTCCGTTAGTAAATTACATAAATAGTTTCTTCTCTATATAATATATTTCCGTTTTTGTACATTTGTGTTGAAAAACATCTTTTTAGGTAAGACAGTTTTCCTTAATAGTGTATTGTTTAATATACAAGGCACGTTTTAGCTTTATGATGAACTGATGTAAGTAAACTAAGCAGAAAAAGCTAAAAAAAAACAGATAAAAAGGAAGAGCCAAAGGATATTTGATGTCATGTTAAAATATGACAAATGCATATACGATACACATAAAATTTAAACGCGTCAGTTAAACTACACTAGAAAAAAATTATAGTAAAAAAGTTAGTAAAACCTCTTTTAAATGAAGTATACGATTTTTCAGCAAAATTTTTTCCTAACAAATTGTGAATATCAATTTTTGTGGGGGAAAAAGTCTGTTAAAAAAAGGTTGATCACCAGACGCTTGGTGATCTGAAATACATCAATTTGCAAGCAGCATTTACAGGTAACTTCGCATTTTTACTCATATATAAACCGAGTTTGCTAATTTTTATACCAAAATGCTTGGAAAATTACTATTAATCGACATAAAACTGATCAACACTGCAGAGTGTTCTTGATGAATTAAGAATCATCAAAGATATTCAAGGATGAAATTTGTAAAGGAATGTTTGCGAAATTTTCTATTCTGAAGTCTTATAATCAATAATTAAAAAAATGACAGCAAAGGTTCTTTCCTTTTATTTGATACCCATGTTGTCATCCTAAAACGAATACAAGTATTTTAATTGTTTCTGGAAAAATTGAAACTTTAAAGACCTGTTAAAAAATTTTTTAACGTGACGCCGAAAAATTAAAACGCAATTAAACTATACGTGGGCTCTAGTTTCACGTACATATTGATTTTTCCATGTGTGAAAAAAATATTTAAATTTGTTGTACAGTGTACTATGAAATGCTTATGAAACTTTTTATAATAAAGGTTTTTTTTTTATACAGGCATATAACTTTAAGTTGGCAACACTTTTTTAACTGGAGGCCATTTTGTCAGCTGTCAAATGATTTATGTTTACTTTGTTTTGGCATTTCAACATGAATAGACTGACGTCTAAACAACACTTCTAAATTGTACAAATTTATTTGGAAATTAATGGTTCTTTTCGAAATACGTATCGCGCACTACGTCCATTTTAGGGTCAACATAACTGTCCATCAGAGCAATTAATTCGATTAACTATGGAACGTTTTCGCACCATGTTTACTTTAAATGATAATTTGCATCCACAGAGGCGTCGAACAGTGCGTAGAAGAAGTCATTACTGCTGTAGAGCGTAGCGTAGATGAAGATCCCAATCAGTCTATCCGTCAATGGTGACCACTATAGAGCCTTGATTACTGACTTTTTCGCTCATCAATTGAACAACCATGATGTGCAGGAGCTGCAGTTTCAACAAGACGAACAAACATGTCACACAGATCGTGCCACAATTGAGTTATTGTAGAAAACATTTGGTAATTGCATAGTTTCACGTTTCGGACTCGTGAATTGCCCTCCAGGATCGTGCGATTTAACACCGCTAGACTATTTTCTGTGGGGTTATGTAAAGTCGCTAGTCTACGCCGATAAGCCGGAACGATTTACCACTTGGAGGACAACATTCTGCGCGTTATTGCCAATATACGGCAACAAATTTGGTCATATGCCAGCAGTCATATTTAAATTAAAATGCCAGAAGATTTATCTTTCGAATAAAGTAAATTTCATGTCAATTTAAAAAAATCATCTTTGTTTTGACTTACAGTTCAAAGTTCTATATCTCTATAAAAAAAACTCTCCTTATTTATGAAACTTTTCATAAAAATTTATGAAACTGCTTTTTATCTTATTTATGAAATATTTAAAAATATTCATAAAGCATTTTATAAAAAGTTATGAAACTCCTTCATTATAATGTGAGCAAGATTATTCAAGTTCAAGATCATTTGTATTTTATTAAACAAAAGCAGTGCAATGTTTATTTATTAATATACAAAAAAAAAAATATATAAACATTGCACGGTTTTTAGTTTAACAAAAAACAAATTTTTTTGAACTTGAATAATCTTGCTCACATCATAATTTACGATAAAAGGTCGACAAATAAACTTTTGGTTTTAATTTGTTTAAATTTTAAAGTAAAACACTTCTTCATTATATATATGAAAGATTTCATAAATATGATGAATCTTTTCATCAATTTGCCCTTTTATGAAACATATTCATCATATTTATGAAGTGTTTAAGAAATATCGAGAATACTTATAGTTCACTACTTAAGTTTTTTACATTTTTGTGCAAAATTGGGCTCAATTTATTTAAGGCTGACAATATTTTCAATTTAAAACATGTGATAAATAAAATTACTTGTTTAAAACCAATGATGCTGTGCTGGTCCAAAATTAATCTATGGAAATTTTATAAATGTTTTTCCCATAATACGCTCAGCATTGCCAAACTTATAAACTTTTCTTTGTCCAAAAATTTTAAAAATATACTATGAAGGCCGAGGGTAGCAACTATAAGTAAAATTTTAGGTGTTTATTCATAATACCTATCGTTTGAGTACATGAAGAAATTCGCAAAGATTTTAAATTCTGGACAGCCTATGGCAACATATAGTTTTATCCAAAAGAATATATACGTTTTTCTACTATGGAACCATATATATGCATGAATAGATCATGAATATCGTGTTATCCAAAATGAAATAATTTTTTTTGGATATTAAACTTTATGTTATTATATATAATTTTGATTTGTGTTATATCTATCATATATATTATTATACGATTATATAATGGTCGATATGTAATAAGATGTGTGATAATATGTGGCACCGTAGTAAAACATTCAGAGGAACAAATTTTTGTATACAAACATTAGAGTGTCCCTTAAGTATAAATGTTAGGAATGTTGATACGGTACTCTCTAATTTTTTAATATTTGACTTGAATATAGCTCATGTGTAGCTTAAAGCCTCTACGGCAACGCCTTTTCTAAGCGACTAGGCCTTAAAGAGCAAAACATGCGTTTATATGGGGAAAAATTATTTTTTTTTTCAGTTTTTGCAATTTTTTTTAAATATTGCAATAGTTTTTATTCTAATTGATAAATTATTCGACACTCTAATTATTTTCTGTTGAAATTTACCCAACTTATAGTAGGAAACTAGACTCCTACTATAAGTTGGGTAAATTTACTCTATGTGTGTAAATGAAAAAAATACACAGATTACGTGTAAGTTGGTCAACAAAAAGTGTGTAAATGTACTATGCAAGTGCGTAAAAATGTAATGAAATTTAGAAATAAATTAATTATTTTACTGAATTTTTGGGTAAAAAAACATGATTTACCTGTAATTATACGAATAAAATGCGTAAAAAGACATTTTCATATGCGTAAAAACCCCCTAAAAATGCGTATCTTTACCTTGCGGTAAGAAAGAATAACAGCCCAAAAAATTTTTCAAATAGAACAAAAATTTCGTTTTTAGAAAGAGTTTCATTAATATTTTGTATAATAATAAATTTAATAATAAATATTTGTATATAAGTGGTTCTACACATACAGAGCTTCAAAGATTGAATTCTATTTTAAAAAATCAAATCGAATTTTTTTAAATCGAATGATTTTTTTCTTAATCAATTGCAGAAAATTCATTCTTTGGAATTCACTAGTGAGGAATTCAATCAATTTAGCTCATTCGATATTATCAATTATTGAATTCCATCTTTGGGAATTCAATCGCTGGGAAGTCAATCGTTGGGAATTCAATCATTGCGAATTCAATAATTGGGAATTCAATCTATTTTTTCCTCAACCGATTTACAATTTGCCAAATTGGCGCAACTGAAAAACACCGCCAGAATTGAAAAAAAAAACGCAAAAATTAAAAAATATCGTTAAAATGAAAAAAATCCTTAAAAATTTAAAACAATCTCCTAAATTGAAAAAAACGCCAAAAATTTAAAAAATCAATTAAATTGAAAAAATTTACAAAATTTAAAAAAATTTCCAAAATAAGCAAAAAATTTCCAAAATAAGCAAAAAATCGCAAAAATTTGCCAAAATTCAAAAATCGCCAAAATTAAAAAAAAAAATCGCCAAAAATGAGAAAAATTGCTAAAAGTGAAAACATCGCCAAAATGAAAAAAACTTCAAAATTAAAAAACAGCAAAAGTAAAAAATCGCGAAAATTTAAAAAAATCACCATAATTGATAAAAAAAAAATAGCTCAAATTGGAAAAAGTTTTCCGTGTACATTTATTTATTTTTGTTAGTTTTTGAAGCGATTTTTCAAATTAATACTCTTTTTTATCTGCGATGCTTACTTTTCGAGAAAAACGCGATTTACGAATCCAGACAATCAAATCGAAATTTTGGGATTGTTGTAGCGGTAATGGGGTTGAGTTTTGAACAATGGTGCAGCCTTTTATCCTCCAGCTCCATTAGTTTTCGAAATATGTACCTTTTCAAAATTGACTAAATAAAAACCGTCCATAACTTAAAAAATAAAAGAGCTACTGGAAAAATGTTTGCACCGGTGTTCAAAACTCAATCCCAATACCGGTTCTAAATTTCGAAAATTAATAAAGATACATTTACAACCATTTTAAGTTTCACTGCTATATTTTTAGTGTTTTCCAATTTAAGCTTTCTTTCCAATTTGAACATTTTTTTCATTTTTGGTCATTTTTTTTTTTTTTGAATTTCTTATTTTTTATTTTTGACGATTTTTTTTTTAATTTTAACGATTTTTTTTTTAATTTTTGCAGACTTTCTTTTAATTTTAGGGATTTTTCTAATTTTTTGCGATTTTTTTAAATAGTAGGGATTTTTTTCATTTTTGGCGATTTTCTTTAAATTTTAGCTTTTTTTCAAATTTGGAGATTTTTTTAATTTTAGCGATTTTTGTTTTATTAATTTTAACGTTGTTTTTATATTTTAAAGATTTTTTAAATTTTAGCGATTTTTTCATTTTTGGCAGTTTTTTTCAATATTGGCGATATTTTTAAATCGACTCAGTAAAAACCGACTGAATAAATCGAATGAAGAATTTTACTATAAAGCTTTGTACATTTATTATATTTTGAAAATATTTTTCCTCAATTAGGTTGCAAACACTTGGAAATAAACTATAAACTAAACACTATCACAAATACTACAGTTATACATTTTTTTTTTCATTAAAATTCGCAATAAATTAAATTTTTTAGATTTTTTGGCTTTTTTTAATTTGTTTCATTTTTTTTTTCAATTTAAAAATGTCAAAATATTTATTACTATTATAAGTTAGTATATTTACAAACTTTGTGCGTAAAAATTTTATTTAACAAAATAATACTACTTTTAGGCATAATGTGTTTAATTGTAAACACATAATTGGTAAAAATACTGTAAGTGGGTATTATTGTATATGAAAGTGTGCGCAAAATAGTTTTACGCATTTGTAGGTATAAATTTACCGAATTTGAGTAATAATACATGAAACTTTACTCGTTTTATAGTAGCAAATTTACAATCATTTTTTAGAGTGTATTCAAAAAGGTATAAGAATCCAAAATCGGTTAATAACTAGCCCAGTAATAAATACTGCCCCAGACCACTAATAAGCCAATTATTACTTGACCGAAAAATTCGAGCACACATCTTATAAAAAAAATATATTCTAAGGTAGTGACTTTTTGTTTTGCAACCAAAAAGCAATTAAAATAATTAAATAATGTGTTAATTTTATTTTATTTTACGAAAAATATATATAAATTATAAGTTACGTGCATTTTTTGAAAGACAAAATGTGCAGTAGTACCGTACCGTGTATGTCTTTTAGACCTAGATTAACTTTCTAGCTTAAAACTAATAGTTTAACTAGGATAACCACTTAATTTAACGTACTTCATTTCAAAAGTTACATTGACTATATCAGAAGAATGGTTTTTACTTTTGAATGCCAACCCTTATAGTTTGTAAAGTGTTTGGCTTGAGTTTAATTTTTGTCTTATTTTTATTCTACAGTCAGACATTTTGAGAGTAGATTATCTTAGTTTGTTTTTGTTAATTTAACAAATGACAATCCTTTTTCATTGTATGGTACTAAACAGTATGTCAAGTTTATTTAGAAAATAAACATTTTTTTTAAGGAAGTAAATGGGGGTGTGGTACAACTTTTTTCTACCACATAAATTATAAAATAAATAAATCCACAAAAACCAGCAATTTGTATATAAATATATTTTTCTCAACACATATTTTTTGAAATATGCAACTGCCAGGGCGTTTTAAAACCAACACTTTGTAAAATAGTTTGCCATTTGATATTAACAATTTGTTTTGAAAAACAAATTACATACCCGGGTAAAAATTTTAATATGGAGTCTAATAAAATTATATCTCAATTGGTAAGTTCCCATGTAAGTATACTCAGGGAACTTCTGCTTTAAAAATATGTAGTTGTTTGGGTTGTAATACAGTTTCTTTATTTTTAAAGTAAATATCAGTCATTTGTAGAACAAATTTAATTTTTACTACTCCTGTAGTTATTTTAAAAAACAAACCACATCAAATGACTCTTTTATGATTTTACACTCATTTTTTCAGTTGTTTTTTGTTATTTAAAAAAATTAAAAAATAAATGTTTGTTTATATTTTACTAACATATGTGGTACATTTGTACTACAATCGTGGCTCATTTTTTAAGCATTAAATAACAAATGACAATGTTAGTTAACTTTACTGAAAAGTAAGTTGTGCTTTCTTAAAGTGAAATTTCATTTGTATTTAACTACATTTGTAGTGGCCTTTACCTACATAGTGTTCTGAGTGTACATTCAAATTGATCCGAAAAATGGGTCATCTGCATGTTTCTAATAATATCAAATTAGATATAAATTTATACAATTTGATCCGATATTTGCCAATATCCGGGACATTAAATTATATTTAATTGGATATAAATAGATATGATTTGTATAATTTTATCCGATTTTAGGTATACTTTGTTATACAAAATAATTTAAAATACTAGCTATACAGTCGGTAATATGGTTCAGCACGACATTTTTTGTATGACTGCTAAATCTCCCTATTTAGTACTTTAGCAATTTCAGATTGTTCAAAACAACTATTTTGTTAACCACGAAACAGGATCAGTGGTAGAAAGTATATTGATGATTGATTATAGTTCGGTAACGATTTCCATTTACCGTAACGAGAGCTAATTTTTGAAGAAATAAGGTCCGATGATTCCACCAGCGTGTAAACCGCACCAAGTGATGTAATAGAATCTGTAGGGTCTCTTGTGGATTGGTCTCACTTAAATTTTTGCTTTTTCGTTTGCACAATTTTTTCTTGATTTATTTCCACATAGACTTTCAGCGATTTTGAGAATTTCAAGAACATAAAACTAAAAAAAAAAAAATATAAAGAGAGTAAAAATACTGTTTGTGTCTATTTCTTCCCATATTTTTTATTAAAAAAATCGTAATTTCGAAGGGAAAAATTGTCTTTAGGTTATTTTTAATAGTAAAAATCGTCGAAATGATAATAAATCGTCAGACCTGGCAAAACTGCTTTGAATGTCTCTTATGACGTGCAACGTTTCATGTGCAAACGTCTTCAAGAACATAACTGATGGCCATTTAAAAGTCGAAAAATGAAAAAAATTACAGTTTTTTCGCGCATTTTATTTTTTTGCTCACAGATCCATAGTAATACAAAATGGAGTCATTAGATTTGTGAGCTACATTCACTTAAGAACTAATTTCTATATCGCTGCTAAGCCAAAAGTTGTTGTATAGTGGTCTACATATCAAGACAAACATATTCGATTTTTAATCTTCCGCAGTTTTTTCCGTTGCGTTTTTGCGCCGTTTAATGAAATTGAGCTAACATAAGAGCAGCAATTTAAAAATGGCGCAATTCTATAAAGCTTAAAGTATACCAAGTTGATGTCAGCTCACAAATAACGGAATACGAAGAGCACAAACTAATATGGCGTAGATTTTTTGAAAATGTATGTTTTTGCGTCTGACATTCACAATTTATTTGAAATTTGCTAGCGCATTACCTGAACTGAGTTCCTTCTAAAACATTACCTACACTCAAAAAAAAAAGTTTGTAAAGTCAGCAAAAAATTTTGTGAGTCAGCAAAATTTTAGTCAGGAGGATGCTTGCAAAAAAGTTCCTAATGTTAGCAAAATCTTTTGCTGAAAATCAACGAGCTGATTTTTAGCAACAAAATTTGTAGATTCAGCAAAAGTTTTGCTAACACTTAGTAGATTAGAAATAAAAAAGCCTTGCTAAAAATTAATAAATTTTTTGCTGAATTTTAGTAGACTGAAAAAAACGCAAAAAATTTGTAGAAAAATTGTAATCTAGTTAATTTATTTGCTGAAAATCATAAAACATATTTTTGTGATTCTTTTAAAAATAATTTACTATAATAACGAAATATAAAAATTTTCATTTTCCCACATTGACGACATGAATTAATTTAATATCTGAAAATATATTTAGAAATAAATATATATAACATAACAAAAATTTTCTTTCAATTACTTACATCAATGGTTGTCTAAATGATGCTATCGTTTAAAGGACGCAACTGCCGAAGATAATCATAGAAACGAAACGAAAAAATAAACAAAAACAAACTAAACGAAAAAAACAAGCCTTTTTGCAATAAGAAAAAGGAACCATAAAAATCTACCTAAGATGTGTGTCTTTGTCTTTCGCTTTACTGTATATGTTTGTTTGCAATTTGAACACACTATATTTATTATATAAACATTTAGTTTAAATAAATAAATATTTTATTTTGTCTTTTATTTAATTAATAGACAATTATTTTCACAAGCCGGTGACAACGCAAAATTTAAGTTATTTTACTCCTCAATTTTGTTTTATGTATGAAAAAGAGATACAAAAACTTCCATGGTTGATTTTTTTATATGTCTTATTAGAGTTGTACTTATTAGTATCATTTTCCTCATATCTAATACATCTTGACATACCGCGACATCTACTTCATTCTGCGTATATCTTTCAATCTGGTTGTCGTCCACACTATTAATGTGCTTATCAGCACATTTTTTTTTTATCAAAATAAATTAGTAAAACATTAGTATATTAGTAAAGCATTAGTATAAAACAGTTAAGTGCTGAATAAGTATAACAAAAATTTTAGCTGAAAACACGATTTTAGCAAAAAATGTTGCTAAAAAATAGTATACCTGATTTACAAGACGTTTTACTAACTTTTCTACTAACTTATTTTTTTGAGTGTAGTAAAAAAAAAAATATATATTAAATAGTATCCGTATATTAATTATTGTATATTAAATCGCATAAAAACAGACCCAAGTGTTCTTTAACTCCGCGTGCAAATAAATCTAGTTTTATAATATAGAAAATATCGTCCTTCAAAAAAGTCATCCCACTTAATAAACACTTTTTTCAACAAAATTGACATTGTTTCTTTCATAATCGCCACAAATTTTGTCTTCCGCCAGTGAATTAATAACTTTTTAAAAAAAATTTTTTTTTTTGTTTGATGTTATTTTATTTATTTTATTTTGTTTACAAAATGTTGTTGTTGTCAAGCCAAATCCAGTTTGCCTGTCAAATTCTATGATCTAAACTAGGCCGATTTGTAACAGAATTTAAGTCGATTTTAAACCAGATTTCGTGGAAGTGTAAATTCATTATTAAATTTATTAATTTTTGCACTAGCAAAATAGACAAAACTACTTTTCATTGCCGCATAATTGTGTCAATATTGGCTGAAGCTTGTAAAATTACCTACAAATATCTCGGAAAACACACAAAAATTAAATTTTAAATTGTTATGTTTTTTTATTTTATACATACATACATACATTATTGAAAGAATGTTTACTTCAACTTTTGATTTTCATTAATTACACAACAGTTTTGTGATGCCAAATTTAATAAAAATCGGATTACTTAATACTTGGAGACTTGCGCACAAAGCCTCTGATATTTGAAAAAAAAAAAAATTAAAAGGAGTTTTTAAAAATATGTTTTGTGATACATCGTCTCAAATTTCAGACATAAAATGATCAAATGAAAGCACCTTCTGTGTAAAATGAAAGCATCTCCTACGATAGTTTTTAAAAATTTGCTAGAATAGAGGTAAAATACCCCATTTTTATAATTGTCGTAGAATAAAAAGATTTATTTTTATTATACATCATGTAAAAATGTGCCAAAGGACTTAGACGCGAAAAAGTTCTATACGAACGGCGTCTACGTGCCAAAGTTCTTTCTGCTCCTCGGGGCGGTAAGATCTTTTGGTCGTTTGTTAAAAGAGTAAGGGATAATGCTAATTCTTCTATTCCAATATTTTTAAAGGACGATCAATCATTCACTAAACCGGTTGATAAGGCCAACCTTTTCGCTGAACTTTTTGCAAGAAATTCTTTCTTGCCGGAAAGCGATCAACCACTGCCCGTTCTCGAAAGGGTATCCTATACTATGCCTTTGATTTTCTTTCGGGCCCGGGCAGTCAAAAGGGTTCTTGACGATCTCAACGTAAAAAAGTCACCGGGGCCGGATGGCATATCAGCACTAGTGCTGAAACAGTGCTCTTTAACGTTGTCACGTCCATTGGCAAAACCTTTCAGTTCTTCGTACCGTGCGGGAATCTTCCCCTCATGCTGGAAGGTGGCCAATGTCCAGCCAATCCCTAAAAAGGGTGCGGCTAACAACCCTGAAAACTACCGCCCAATCGCAATTTGCTCTGCGCTCTCCAAAGTGATGGAGACTAATTTTAAATGATCGACAGTATGGCTTCCGTAGCGGTCGATCTACGGGAGACCTGTTGGCGTTTCTATCGGAACGTTGGAGCCGGTCACTCCACCGCTTTGGTGAGAGTAAAGTGGTTGCTCTAGATATTTCTAAGGCGTTCGATCGTGTGTGGCACGGGGCACTCGTGACTAAGCTAGTTGCTTTTGGTGTCGGTAATGTCTTCTCTCGATTTATAACTAGTTTTCTCAGAGACCGCACTATACGTGTTGTTTTAGGGGGTCTCAGCAAACGAGTTTCAGCTAAATTCAGGGGTACCGCAAGGTTCTGTTCTTTCTCCTACCCTTTTTCTTATTTTTATTAATGACCTTCTTGGTCAGACCTTCAATCCTATCTACTCTTTTGCAGATCACAGCAACATTTGTCATATATTTTCATTCGATCACAGGCCAAGGTCTTTGGAGATAGAGGGCATGCGGCAGAACATGAATGACACACTCAATCAAGACCTTTCTACAATCTCCGAGTGGGGTCGCGCGAATAAGGTCGATTTTAATGCACGCAAGACACAATGTCGTATGTTAACCCACAGACGGGTTGTTTAATTAACATTGTCATCTGTAGCTATGGATGGTATAGGTATTGAGGAATCCGATACTCTTGATGTTCTGGACATGAGAATACAGTGTGATGTCCTTTGGAATAAGCACGTATTTCAAGTGTCGAAAGAGGCATTCAAGTATCTCGGTTTTCTAAAACGGTGCAAGACTAACTTCACTCCATCCGATCTCCTTACTATTTATACCAGCTATATCCGGCCAAAAATGGAATACAAATCTCATATATGGGCAGGGGCTCCACTGTCTATTCTGAAGCTTCTGGACCGTGTTCAGGGGAGGGCGGTGAAGCTTATCAATGACAGTAGTGTATCCAACTCTATTGATTCATTGTAGCATCGTCGGAATGTGGGTTGTGTGACACTTTTCTATCGATATTACCATGGTAGATGCTCATCTGACATAAGTTAACTTATTCCACGCGCCCGAGTTTTTATTCGTAATACTCGCTTATCTAGTAGATCACATCCGTTTGTAGTTGATTGTCTTGTGTTTCGCACAACGCATTACAGAGAAAATTCGTTTTTTAGTCGAACAATTCGTATGTGGAACAAACTTCCCGCAGAAGTCTTCCCTGTTACTTACAATTTAGAAAAATTTAAATCAAATATCCACAAACACTACTCCCTCTTTCCTCCTTCCCATACCCTATTTTAATGATCAATACAATGCACTGCATGCGTAGGGGGCATCACCTGAGTATTGGTTAAATTATAAAAAAAAAAAAAAAAATCTGGTACAATTAGCCACTTATGTATGTTGCAATAGTTGTTGAAAAAGTGCTTTTTTTAAACTTAAACGACCGTAGCTCAGCCATATTCAATTCGATTTTGAAAAAGTAAACATAAATTCATTTAAAATTTGTTTAAAATCAGCAAACTTATGATTTATTGAAGTTGTAACTTTAACAATACCGTCATTTCACTACATTAACAATAAAGTGAAATTTAAAAAAAAAAAGTTTTTCTGCATACACAAAAAAAAAAAAAAATGCTGCTCTAGTGTACACACTTCTAAATAAATATTAAAAATATTGTAGTGCAAAAAAGTTAATATTTTTATTTAAATATGTTCATTAGGATATTGGTCATTAACAAAAATCATCATATGCATAAACCGTTTATCAGTGCAATATAGTCGAGATATATGTATGTTAACAAAGTCCTTGCTTATAAATCAACTTTTAAAACTGAAAATCGGCGTTTGGGGTATCTGCTAGACTAACAAATCTAGATACTCGAAATTTGGAACGTAAATTATTTTAATTACCAGAACAAAATCAAAGAAACATTTTTTAATATTCAAATGTTTTAGACGTGAAAATGGTATAATTCGATTTTCGTATCCATTTGTTGGTACATATAAACCTTTATCTTTCTAATTTTGAGGACAATAACAAGAATAAGAAGTCAAAATAAAAATATATCCACAAACAAAAAGTCGGTTGTGACAGGGTTAAAACAAACCCCCATATATAAACTGAATTACTTTTCATTTCATTCGGTAGATGTTTCTTAAACACTGACAAATATTTTGCATTAAATTACTTGTACAATGAAAGAAATCAAGAAACAAAAGCAATCAAGTAAATGTAGTCTAAATTTTTACTAAATACATAATAGAACTTTAATCTGATACATTTTAATGTTTTTAAAAGGAATAAGCGACTGGAATTTGTAAAATGTCTTAAAAAGGAATTTAAATTCTAAAACCTAATAAAAAATTCAAAAAATATTAACTCGAATTGCCAAATTGATAATAATTTTATTATTCAAATTAACAAATTATCAAGTTCATGCAATCAGTAATTTTAAAAAGATTTTATTAGTCAAAGCTTTTGTGTAAACAAGAATTTTTTTCATGTTTGGGACAATATTTACACATTATTTTTCTTTTTTGTATAAATTTTTCATTGATTTTATTTATTTTTTACTTTTTTGCATAAAGTGTAATAAATGAGGATTTTCATATACAAATATCATTACCGCTTCTATAAACAGTGTAAATGAATTAATGTTTTGTACCTTTGTCACAAGGGTTCGCTTCAACTTTGATTATATTTCTTTTCCAATTTAAGCATAATTTAAGCTATTTTTTCTTACTGCCTCATACGATAATGAAGGTGGTATAGAAGGGCGGTTTTTGGTCAGTTTAATAGAACGAATGTTGTGCAATTTAATATGACCCTACACTAATGAAAATAAAATTAGTAAATATTTTTGCTAAAACTACTAAAAATTTAAACAAAAATCAAGTTGCTGAAAAAACTGCTAAAGTTAATATCTATTTTGATAAATGTTAGTTAGATAAGAATTGCAAAAATAAATCTGTTGAATTTAAAAATAACTGGCTATTTTAAAGCCAAATTTTAGTTAATTGAAATAATTAAAATAAATCTGCTAAACTCAGCAAACAATTTTGCTAAATATTATTAAACAAATTTGAAAACAAAAACTCTATAGATTATTTGTTATGACAATATCCTAATAAAGAAATATAGAATATGGTCTCGAACTTGAATAATTTTCATTTTCATTTTCATTGAAAATTTTTAACGTTTTTTTTTTAGATTCTGCCCTTCTGAAATCAGCAAACTCATTTTAGCAAAATATACTGTTATTGGGAAAAAATCAGCTAATTTTAGCCATTTTTCAGCAACGTCATTTTGAACTAATTTTTAATGAATTTTTCTGATATTTTTACAGATTTATATCTTTGAGTGCATAAATTATGTATATATACGAGGCGGATCAATTAGTCCGTGACTTTTTGAATGAAACACAGTGTTTTTTTGCAAAAAAAAAAAAAATAAAATTATTTTTCAACATAATCTCATTTTAGCTCAATACACTTAGTCCAACGTTTCTCCAATTTTTGTATCCCGTCCAAAAAATAGGATTTTTCGAGGTCCATAAAATATTCATTTCTTTGATCAATAATTGAATAGTTGGAGCAAAATCTCTTTCCACCGAGCCATTTCGTTAGGTTTGGACATAGGAAATAGTCCGGAGAATATAGCGGATGAGTAACCAATTTGTAGCCCAATTGATGGAATTTTGCCATTGAAACTGCACACGTGTGCACCCGTGCATTATATTGATGAAAAAGTACTTTTTTCTTGGCAATATGAGGTCGTTTTTTTTAATCCTCGTTAAATCGGTCCAATAAGTTTGCATAATACTCGCCGTTTATTGTTTTTACCTTTTGAAGGTAATCGATGTAGATTGGCGGACAAACTTACCTTGGCCTACTTCGGAGCCGGTACACCCGGAGAAACCCATTGTTTAGACTGCTGCTTGGTCTCCGGAGTCTTGTAATGGATCCATGTTTCATCCACAGTTACAAAACGCAGCAAAAACTCATTCGAATTGCGGTCAAACAACTCCAAACAATCCTTTGAAGTTGGTCAATTGAGAGCAAACGTGGCATCTTGCAGACAGCTTTCTTAAACCCAACTGATGATTTAAAACGAAACCACACTGCCATATGAAATGCCTATGGCATCAACAATCTCACGTACTTTTACTCTTCGATCGGCCAACACCATATCGTGGATTTTTTTTCGAAATTTTCGGGTGTATTGACATCAATTGACAGTCCAGAACGTCCAGCGTCTAGTGAAATATTTTATTTGAATGTTTTATATGAACTTAAAGATATATAAAAAAAATGGTCCCAAAATCCCGAAAAATTCCGTGATCCAGGGATCGCAGTCTTCAAAGTCCCGAATCCCGGGATTCATAGAAATCTGTCCCGTTTGGTACCCCTAATGTGCCATGTATGAAGCATGTGTGCTCATGTATGTATACATATATGTCGATTTTTAACGGGGAATTAAAACATAAAATGTTAAAATAGTAAAAAATAATGTGATTGAAACGAAGTTATGGGTAAACTTTCCCCTATTTTAAAGAAATGCAAGGCGTTTTGGGATTAAAGGTTTTTCAGCGATTTTTTATTCTCTAAATGACGATTTCGACCAAATGAGTTGACAGCACTGGTCATAGCTCTTTTCTAGAGAGGAAATATCCCACCTAGATGTGTGACTAATAAAGCAATTAAATTAAAATCAATCATACGTTAAGTAGTACCAACGAGTTATATTTTAGAAGAAGCATCTGAACATTATTTAACAGAACAATTAAGTTTTAATGTGAGGTCAATTCAATTGAAAACACACAGATATACATATATAACTGTTTCTTGTACAACAAAAAACGTTTCAAACGTTTAACATTCTTTTAAATGAAATTTTTATAATCATACAATTAAATAATATTGAAAAACCATTCTTAAAATGAATTAAAGAAAATAATATTAAAACAAAAAACTCAAAAGCTATACCCGAATAAAATCGTTCATATACAGTCATATATTATTTAATATAACATTATCTAAAAACTTATAGTTTTATATAGCTTAATGTGGATAAATGTGAAAAGACTTAGCTTTCGGAAAGTTTTTGATATAGTCTCATATATATTAATATCATAATACATATTAATTAATATTACCATCGATGTGGCATATAAAACTATACATGGTATATATTAATAAGCATGATATCATATATAATTTTATATGACGTAATGCAATGTTAAGCCAGTATGACACCTACTTTTTTGAAGCAACTTTACCAGGACGTTTCCATTGAAAATTATACATTTTTTGATATTCCGCTTTGTTTTTTTAAACATTTTATAAAAAAAAACCTGGTAAATTGCTGCAAAAGGCAGGCATATACGTATATAAATATATGAACTAAACAACAAATTTTGAAAATAATACAATTCTTTATTATCATTAACAATTTGGGGGTATTCGTAAATTTTTAATTAAAATTTTAATTTCGCTTTGGAAATTACAAATTATATACTATTACACTAACCGAGCACTAGCTACTATGGCCTTCGGCGCGATGTAGCGAAAATAGACCAGTCCTCTGGTGGGAATCGAACCCACGACCACCGCACTGATAAGCCAGCACGCTACCAACTAGCCTACCGGGGCGCACAATATTACAAATTTAATTATACTTTACGATTAAAAGTTTTGACGATTTCAAATTCAGTTGATGTTGTAGTTAAGTCTAAAAATTATATTTTAAGTTGGATATAATTTTATTAAAAAATAAAAGTTATGTTTTTTCGACCTTTAATTGTGCAATGAAAATTTCATATAGAGCAACTTAACAATATAAAATACTTTGTTCAATTGACACATAAATTAACCACTGACGAGTCTTAGGAGGGGGACGAAACTGCGGCAGTCTGGTGTATCCCTTGTGTCCGTAAAATTTCTCAATAAAAATGTTTTCTTCTGCTTCTTCCTGTAAAGAGACTAACTAAAGAAAATTATTAAAGTTCGAGGCCATTTTTTATATTTCTTTCTATATTGTTTTTGTTTTCAAATTTATTAATTGACCACTTTCAGCAATGTGTTGATATATCTATTTCGGGATTTTTCTGGGTTCCCATCCCGTTTTGAAAGAAGTGACAATCCCATGCAAACATCAAACATTCACATAACCTAGTTATCAAACTAACAAGTAATCTACAGAGTTAACATGAATGTTTGATGTTTGCATGGGATTGTCACTTCTTTTAAAACGTGTTCCGAAATAGATCTATCAACACACTCAATTAATAGATTTGGAAACAAAAGCAATAAATTTTAAGTTTAAAATTAAATTAAATTAGATATAAGTTTATGGTATATCGTATAATTTCATATAATTGGATAAGGACAAACTTCGGATCACTTCTAATTGCATCTAAATAAATCCAATGTCATATAATTGGATCTAATTTGATACAAGTTTATCGGGCCATTTTTCGAATGCAATTTTATATAATTATGTTTTTGATTATATTATATTAGATACAACTATATGCAGTTTCATACAGTTTCATATATCATTTTTTTTAATCGGGTATTTATAAAAAGTTGAATACGTAGTTACAATAAAAAAAAATCTTTATAGTAGCTAATCCAATTAAATAATACAGTTCAACTCTTGTAATAAAATTATTAAATACCTACATTTAAAATAACCAAGCAAAACCTAGGTACTTCGTTGGTATTATAGAACATATTACCTGGCAATAAGTTAAACTTCTTACCCTTGTATTAGGCACTTCACAACTTAAATTAAATCACTTGATCCTGACTACCTACCTATAAGTTATACCAAATTCACATGCGTAAATGGTTTTGGTTTTAATTAGTTCCTTTATATATAAAATTAAATATAATTAAATGTTTACTTCAAAATTGAAAAGTTAAAAATACTATTCGACTTAAAAATTAATTATTTAAAGAAAAAGTTTTATGACACATCTTTATCTGTTAGTGTGGAGAACTTATTACCGAAGTAAGTAGTTACCTCGATGGACATGCTCTTGTGAAAATAATGGGGTTTGTAATAGAAAAGTAACAAAAAGTAAGCTAGTGTACAAATTTTAAGCATTTTTTAATGGAGCAAATATGTAAAGTTTGTTATAAAAACGACCTCGTCGAACAAAAATAATGATTTTTGACACCAAATTATATACAGTTGTCCTAAATTCTACTGCTAGATACTGGTAATGAGAGCACATGGGTTGTTAAAATAATAGGATTTGTAATAAAAAATTCTTATTGCCAAACGTGTTATTGGGTAATAGAAAGTTTTGCTGGGAATACCAACATCATTACAAAAGACATTACTAAGAAATCAGAAACCAAAAAAAAAAAAACAGTTTTTGTAATTACTTTTCTTTGTATTATTTCCTTTATCATCTAATATCCTGTTCTTACGAGACATGAATGTATGTATGAACGTGTATACACTAATATCCTTTAATAATGCCGTTTTATATGTGCGGAATACACTATCAAGTTATCCTATTATAAATAATATTTATATAAAATATTTTTTATCAAAGTTTGCTTTTGATCAAATTGTAATTGCTTTCTACTGCTGATCGTAAAACCTCCATAACATACACATAGACCTAAACCTGTAAAATCAAATTTTAAAAGCTAGGAGTGGATAGTTTCCCCAAAAAAAAAATAAATTTTTTGTCGACCGGTGGTATTATACAAGTCGTCATTGTAAACCGATTAATATCATTTATATACATATATTTATAATAGGATAACTTGATAGTGTATTCCGCACATATAATTGTAATTGATCTAATTGTAATTGCTTTCTACTGCTGATCGTAAAACCTCCATAACATACACATAGACCTAAACCTGTAAAATCAAATTTTACAAGCTAGGAATGAATATTTTCCTTAAAAAAAGAAATTTTTTGTCGACCGGTGGTATTATACAAGTCGTCATTGTAAACCGATTAATATCATTTTTATATATATATTTATTAAATATATATATAAAAATGATATTAATCGGTTTACAATGACGACTTGTATAATACCACCGGTCGACAAAAAATTTCTTTTTTAAGGAAAATATTCATTCCTAGCTTGTAAAATTTGATTTTACAGGTTTAGGTCTATGTGTATGTTATGGAGGTTTTACGATCAGCAGTAGAAAGCAATTACAATTAGATCAATTACAATTATATGTGCGGAATACACTATCAAGTTATCCTATTATAAATATATGTATATAAATGATATTAATCGGTTTACAATGACGACTTGTATAATACCACCGGTCGACAAAAAATTTATTTTTTTTTTGGGGAAACTATCCACTCCTAGCTTTTAAAATTTGATTTTACAGGTTTAGGTCTATGTGTATGTTATGGAGGTTTTACGATCAGCAGTAGAAAGCAATTACAATTTGATCAAAAGCAAACTTTGATAAAAAATATTTTTCTCTTTATTAGTAACATAAAAGAAACCAAAATTTGACGTTTATAAGTCAGACCCAAAACTCGTGTCGGCCGGTGTAATCTTTCCTTATACTTAAGACGACACAAAGTTGATTTGAAAAATAATTAACAATTGGCAAATGTTACACAACAACAATCAAATAAAAAAAAATAATAATATATAAACTACAATATACCTATATGGAAATTAAAAAAAAATATGAAACTAACTTATGAAAAAATTTCTTTAATATTAAACTGTGAAAAAGCAGGCGATAGATTTACTTTAACGCATAAGTGGACAATATTTTTAGGATATTTCAGGGTAGTTGAAATAATTGTCATTCAGAATTAAAATTTTAAAACAGTCTGCTGAGTAAGACTAAAAATCGTATAAAATAAAGTCAACCCATTTAAAGTAATTTTCACTATGTGTACTGATGATGTGCCACCAATACCTAAAAAGTTATATAGTGTTAATGGTTTGAAACCAAATTTTTTCGATTTTTACATTTTTGCCATTAAATGTGCGGCCTTTCATGTATCGAATATTATATTATTTTTGACAAAATAAAGGGTCCGCCATCTAACGTTTTTTTTTTCGTGAATGGTAACACTTAGCTCATGTCTGATTTGACAGATAATTAGTTTTATCCTTCCGGTGAACGAATATGGCCCGTATGTTCGTTATCTTGTGAAAAAAGTGAAAGAAACTGGCATCCTCATCGATAAACCAAAGCGTGAAAAGCCAAAACAGTGCGTACACCCGAGAATATACCTTAAAAATTCATAAAATTAAATAAATTACATTAATTATGCGGTTGAATAAAACCACAGTCTTAAAATCAAACCGCTTAAATGAACACATTTGTGCTCGATGGCGCGTTGGCTCGATCAGGTGGGCGTCGCGCACAGTTCTGTCCAACCTAGTCTTTACCGTCCTTGGTTTAGCGCGATGTCACGCATGCACGTTGGCGTGCTTGCACCTTGGCATGCTTGCACGTTGGCATACTTGCACGATTACAAGTGCGTCGCGCACATAACTGCTGAAGCTGGTTTATATTACACAGTGCGACAGAAAAAAATACCTGGGAAGTGATACTATTTTTCTGGTAAGTGTTGCCGCGTACAACAAGAACTGTTTTTGAAATTTGTCAAACACTTCCAAAATCTTCAGTTACGAGTAAAAAACGGTAGTTTATGCACTTATAAGCCTGTTATATATTATATATATTATTTAACTTAAGAAATCTAAGAGAATTTCTCTAGGAAACACATTTTTTTTTTATTTTTTTTCTACATTTTTCAAATTTAGAGATGTTACAAAGTATTTTGTTAGGAAAACTTACTATATATGCATTTATTAACAAAACACATTTATTTAGGAGTAAAACTCAACTTCGTTTTTAAAAATCCGTTAAAAATTGACGGAGTTGAAAATTTTTTATTAATGGCGTTTTCTTTTCTGACAAAAAAATGTTGCATTTTTATAAGTGACATTTAAATAATGTTGTCATAACCCTCTTAATATGTTGCCATATTCATAGTCACAATAAAACATGAATTTATACAAAAAATGCTGCCCTGCTTTAGAACAGCTGATTTCTGTATAAAAGAAAACAAGTTGAAAAATAAAAAAGCGGCAAATTGCAAATTGGCATTCAAATTGTTTTTAATTAATTATTTTTTTTTATTTAAAATGGATTCAGGACACACATTTCCTCTTCATATGATGATGAAGAAGAATCCATTAGTACCCCAACAACATTGTTTACGCATATCACTACAGCAGCTTTTTCCATTTTTAGCAATTTAAATGTATATTTTTTAAAATTATTATAACTTATAAAACAAAATTTGTTAATTTTCGTCTTTAAATATTTTTTTTTTTTTCAAAAAAAACTATAAAATCAGCTGTTTTATAGTGCAACATTTTCACCCTATCATTTTATAAAGGGTGAAAATGGCAACATTTTTGCATGTTAATAGGGCGACATATTTTAAAAAAGAACATGATTCCTTTTTAAAGTGCTGTCAATTTTTTAGAAAAGAACACAAAAAGTGCAATTTTTTTGAAAGGGCAAACAAAATGTTACATTTTTTGCCAGAAAAGAAAACGCCATAAGACAACATTTCTGCATCAATCCCTACATAATGTTTTTCGTTTTCTATCTAGTGAAGCTGCTAGCATTATGCAGGTGTTATTTTATAAACAAACACATTCGCACATAAACGAAAATTGGTAAAACAGTGTTCGCCAACATTTTTTGTTTCAGAGCCACATTTGTCATTTATACAAAACTTTACATTCCGCAAAATTAACATTTATCTTAAATTTTATTTTACTGAGGATAAGCTCAGTAACGCCCCAATGAAATCTGCTGAATAATATTTTGTAAAGATATATTTATATGATAGACAAAGGTGTCAAATACGATAAAGAGAAATCAAATTTAAGAAAAGCTGAAAGATTTTCTTGTAAATTGCCAAGTAGCAAAAAGAAAAAAACCGATCCCCTAATCGAACCATTTCGAAATTCGGTATTGTAAAATTTTATTCAGGAGATTTAATAAATTTAGTCGCTGGTATGCGCCAGAATTTGTCAGTGAATATTGCTGTGCAACATTAAAAAATTCAAAGCTATATTGTTGGTCACTTCAACGGGATACTGATGATGCTGAATTAAAAAAAAAAACATTTTTGCTTGTACGGTTCCTTTACAAAAAATGAAAAAACCACATGTGTTTTCAGAAATTCACACAGATTTCTCAAAGCAACTTAAATAACATATATAACTTAAAAGTCTTACTTTCTTATTTCTAAATCCGCTGAGAAACTCCAAAGCGGATGATATTCAACTAAGTGCATAAAGGTACAAAACCCCGTTTTTTTACCCGTAACCCAAGATTTTGGAAGTGTTTGGCAAATTTCTAAAACAGATTCTTGTTGTACTCGACAACATTTACCCGAAACACTTCCCAGTTATTTCAACTTCATACTTTTTTATATCACTTTGTTATACTTGGTAAAAGCTTCCCAAAATTTGAAAAAAGGACCTGTTTTTTTAAATCTCATTTTCGCATTGAACAAACACAATTTTGTTTGCCAGATGGTCCGTATATGGCGTGTTTTTAATATTTTACCATTTTACACATTTTTGCAAAATGTCGTACTTGAATCATAATTTTTTGTTTTTTCGTGTTTTTCCAGTATTAAAAAAGCCAATAAATAGCAAAACTACTAAATAAAAATATTACTCTTTTAAACAGAAAAAGTAAAAGAAATAACCCATGTTTAAACTCTTTTGATTTCTTTTTTTTTATTTGAGATTTTAGTACGAAATTCTTATATTATTTTCTTAAAAAAATAAAAATTTAAATTTTGTTCATACACACGAATTTTAAATTTTGCAAAACAACGTTTTATAATCCAGGTTATACTTTTAAAATTATATTGGGTGCTCTGAATCCGAATTACCCAAATTCATGAAGTTTTTTAAACCTTATAACTTACAAATGCATAAAACACGTTTTTCGTCATATTCGATACTTTACCACACCGCACATCTTGTCTTACTTGAAACTCGTTACGGATCTTAAACTAATACCCGTAATTATCAAAATTTTGTATCTCTCTATTTTCTCTATTTATTTTCTGATTTGCCGATCGTTTAAAATTAAGTGGTTAATGCTGGCAATGGAGGATATCAAGTAAATACGAAAAGCATTTTAAATATGAAGAGTTCTATTTACATATGCCATGCCGTAGCGAATTTTATATAAGAAGCATTATTTGCAGTTTAGTAGCGTCCCGAATATGACGAAAAATCGTGTTTTTTGCAATATCAGTAAAACTTGATAACTTGGAAGAGTTCTGAGTTCATATTCTGATTTTGAGCGCAATAGACAATTTAAAAAGTATACTCCTTACTATTGGTTTTGAGTTTTGCGAAATGGAAAGTTCGTGTGTATTGAAGAAAATTAAAAATTTAACTTTTTTTTAGAAAATAACGAGAAATATTTCCTCAAATCTAAATTTCTTTTGACACACACTGAGAACACTCTCTGATTTTTTGATGTGTTATACAATACTATATGATCTATCACCACAAATTGTTTAATAATCATCGAAGATGAAATTTTTTAAATATTCACGAAAAAGCAGCTATTTTGAACTTTTTCCAACTTTCTGGAAAGAAGCTGTATAATTTTATAACAAGTTTCTAAAACTACACTCAGGGAACTTCTGCTTAGAAATATGTAGTTGTTTGGGTTGTAATACAGTTTCTTTAAAATATTTACTAACCTTGTAGTTCATTTTAAAATACAAACCATATCAAATTACTGTTTTATGATTTTACATTCATTTATTTACAGTCGTTTTTTATTTTTGTTATTTAAAAAAATAAAAAAATAAATGTTTGTATATTTTTTACTAACATATGTGCTTTATTTTTACTGCAATTGTTAGTAATTTTTTGAATAGTAAAAACAAATGCTAAATGTTAGTTGAATTTAATGAAATGTTAGTCGTCCTTTCTTCAAGCGAAATTTCATTTGGTTTTGACTACAATTGCTGTTGTTTTTTGCTGCATAGGTATTTTTCTAGATTTTTCCTAAAATGTCGAACTTTGAGAGCCAATAGATACGAGCTACATTTAATTTCGAAAAACTTAATACAGCACATATATCATAGGAACGTGAAATAATAATTTGCTTCCTTTCAATGAAATCGAAACACAGCAATTCCAAAAATGACTAACATCATATCGACATTTTCGTAACGTTCCATGTACAAAAAAATAAATTTATGGAACTTTTGGTTGTATAAAAATAATTTAAAATGCCATTTCGACACTATAAAACAAGTTCTTCGTTTGCTAAATTTGCAGTATGAAGAAAAATTAGTAAAGTTTTCGATTATTAAGCTTTCTAACAATTTTAATGCAGTTTAAGAAATTTTCTTTGAACAAATTATTCCATACAAAACTATTAAGAATTCCAATAATATTAATTTTAAATCTGTGTGTGTCTGTGTTGTATATTAGGGTAATAACATTTTGCATTTTGTGCAAATAGGTAGGTCTTGAAAAACCATTAAGAAACGTGATTTAATTTTTTCGCAGTCTTTAAAAACACTCAATGAAGTTTTGATTAAAGTATTTTAATTTTTTTTTAAATATGTAAAATTTTACTTAAAATTACATTGTTTTTTGTTATGTACGTATACTATCATCAATAGTACATTTCAACAGACAGATACACATCATATTATACTGATTAAAATAAATATTTAAACAAAAAAAGGCTTTTAGAAAATGGAAAATGGCTATGTTGTTTTTGCGCAAAAAAAGTTATAACCCTAATGTATATTTACCAGATATATACGTTTACAATTATATGCGAGAGCGGTCCTAAATTAGCAGACTTTACCTTTAGATGGCGGTAATAGTTTGAAAAAAATTAACTTGTTAAAAAATTGGCAACCTTATAAAACACAAGTTTTATGTTTCAAAGCGCCACGTTGTTTAGTATTTTTTTTTTTTTGGTGCCATCAAAGTAAACGATCTCAGTGGATTTGTAAACATGGAACAAATTGGTGAATTGGCAGAAGACACTTCCATCTGTAGACAAGGGTATGTCGTCTGTTTTTTGGGATGCGCATGTGATCATTTTAATTGATTATCTTTAAAAACGAAATTCTAAGTTATTGGTTAAGTGATGAAATTAAGGAAAAAGGCCGTATTTGGTGAAAAAGGAAGTGTTGTTGTTCGCCAGAGTTAGCTCCCTCAGATTATTTTCTGTTTCTAAACTTGATAAAATGGCTCGGTGATGAAAGATTTGCCAACAATGATGAGGTGGAGTCTGCGGTTGATGGCTATTTTAAGGAGCTACATGGTTCTTCCTATAAACAGAGTATCGAAACTATTGAATATCGCTGGGAAAAGTATATTGAGCTAAAAGGAGATTATAAAAAGGTTGAGGTTAAGAAGAAGAAAAATATAAGTTTTAAATCAGACTATTTATTTACAGGCCACTCCGCCATTTAATGGACAAGCGGTATCAGTGATTTTCCAATTAAATTGTATTATTATTTGTGTCTTATAATTGTCAGATTGTCTTTGTATGATAAATTTTTAACAAACTGCCGGCTGTAAGAATCAAACCTGCGCTTCTTCTTACATTACAAACGTAGCAATACCAAGTGACGACCATTTAGCGATCACACCCAAGTATGGCCTAGAATGTAATGCAGCTAAATTCCAGTTTTCTTTCCTATTAGCTTTTCTGTTATTGTAAATTATACTCAGAAGTGACCAACACTTACAAACACAAATATTCTATTTTTAGATTTTTGTTTATTTTTCTTATCTCCTCAGTCTCTATTTCACTCTATTATGTTGAGAAATAAAGAAAGTTTTTCTCAAACTTGTTGTATTTTATTAGGTCGTCCAATTTTGGGATCGCCCTCGTAGTACTTAATGGAGCGCGTAATTGAATTTTATATTTATTGTAAATTACTTGGTTTGTTTTTCATTTTCATATAATTCCTTCGTTTTAGAGGAATGCATTTTAAAGACGTTTGTTAACGAATAAAAAAAAAATCAATAGTTAATAGAATAAAATTGTTATACAACTATCTTTTGAAGATATTAAATCGTTTATTGTTGTTATTAGATAAATAAAATATTTAATCCACTTAAATATGGGATACTTTATGGGATATATGTGGACAAAGACGACAAACTCGTGCTGAAAACCAAATTTACTGCCAACCGATTGGTTTGTTTGTTGTAACAGAATTTTTTGGTCAACCGAAATTCTACAGCTGTTTATATTACCTCAGTTGACTTTCAGTTGTCACAGCCGGAATATTCCGTAACCATTCAACTAACTATTATTTCGGCTGACATCACAAATTTGTTGCCTCTTAGGCCGAGTTTTTGGGATGTAGATTATCTTTAAACTTAGATTAACGAAGTTTGTAATTGGAAAACGGCTTCTGAAATGTGGTTTATTTTATTGTGTTATAATAAAGGCTAAAATTCTAAGGAATATGTAGTGGTTCCGACAATTTTTTGTTAATAAACTTTGAAATGGCAGACAAAATTCGCTGTCGGTTTAACTAAACCGAGTTCAACTAACATCCCAAAAGCTAGGCCTTAGTGTATTTTGCTATTGAGATATATGGATAAACAAGAATAGTTGTCACAATGGAATCGCAATCCAACTGAAATCAAATGTTTGCTTAGGTCAATTGTATATAATGACCTAACGGAAATTGTGTTGTAACCAAATTTTTGTAGCCAGTCAAAAAAAAACTGTTTGTTCTGTGTATACACAGAGAAAGTTATTGCCAGTTTCCAACTGAAATTGAAATAAGTTTTAATCGCAAAAACCAAAATATTGAGAGACTACATTTGAATATGGTAGTGCTAACCAAATTTATTGGTTGTAGCAAAAGAATATTTTTAATTTTTATTTGCCAAAATATTTTATTTGCAATATTTTTTATTTTTCTGTAGTAAAATCAAAGTGTATCATAAAATCTCCAGACAAACGATATACCACTTGACACAATAAAATCCTTTTACTTTACAGGAAAAAAACTTAATCTATAGCTTGATGTTAACGGTTTTCAATATTGTTTATGCGTTTTTCGTTTTATGCTGAATTTCATTGTTAGATTTTTAAGTAAACCATAGTGAGGCATATTTAGAGTTGAACCCTGCATGTGTTCACAAACACCACAAGAATACGTGCGCAATACTCGAGTAGAATTTGCTTTATTTGTTTTGGGTTTATTTTTTTTCTATTTCTTATGTGGCTAAAACTCTGTTAGTTAAAATAAAAATAAAACGTTCAAAGAAGAGCAAACTCTTTGTTAAGAAAAAAAAAAGAAAAACCTACATAGTAATCCGCTGCATGTTGTGCATAGTAAAAACATCACACTAAAATATCACACCTACTGAATATAAAAATATTAGAGCTTCGAAATGCATTTCTTCATACGAACAAATAGTGCTAATTTAAGTTTAAGTTTTTATTTTAAAATATTATTTTAAAAAAGTTCAAGTTATTAGAAATACATACTAGAAGTCAACGTGTATTTAGATGCAATTACAGCTGGACAGGAATTTTTTTTATTGCTAAACTTGTAAAACCAGAAATTTGAGAACACTCAGGAAACTTCTGCTTTTAAAATATGTAGCTGTTTGGATTGTAATAGAGTTTATGTATTTTCAATGTAAATGTCAGTCATTTGTAGAACAAAATTTAAGTTTTTACATAAAAAACAAACCACATTAAATTACTGTTTTATGATTTCACATTAATTTGTTACAATCGTTTTTTATTATTTAAAAAAAATAATATTACAATTGAACAGTTCATGCGAATAAGGACGAATATACCACTTTTTCGCAAACACGTTTTTTTGCATAAATGCATTTTATTGGCAGAGTCCTACAATACTATGCAGAAATTTTGGGGAAATTTTGACTTTTAAGGCTAAAAAAATGACTTTGAAAGTGCAATAATTCGTATATTTTTATATTTTTGTTTAAATTGGGAGTGAACTAACGCACAATTTTGATTAAATACAAAACAATAACATACAAAAATTTTACTTTCGGTAACAATGTGTTAAAAGAACATTACGAGGAACAAACCACACATATTATATTGGCAAAAAATTTTACCGTTCTTGAGTTATAAGATTTTAAAGTGTGGAAAGCAAAAAGGGCGAATATCCATCCTTAACAAAATATTATATAAAAATTTATTTTTTTTGCATGTCCTTGCAATCCTTAAAAAGTGTATCCTTAAAGTCCTTAAAGTGTTACAAACAAATACCAACCATAGTTCGTCAAGTTTTGCAAGTCTCATGAAAATGTAGTCAAAATCTGCTGCAAAATAACACATTTTTATTCAAATTTCAATACATTTTTTTGGATATTCGCCCTTTTTCCATTAAAGCAAAAATTCAAGTCCAATTTTTGGCAAGTTTTCTTTCGAATACCTTACTAAAATTTTGTATATGGGTAGATGTGACTTAAATCTTTAAGCTAATACCAAAAAGTTGACAAAAATATTATTTTTTAACCGTTTCCCTGCGTTTTTATTGTCCCCTGTAAAATTCTACAAATGGTCTATTCGTCTTTATTCGCATGAACTGTTCAATTGTTAGTAATTTTTTGAACAGTAAAAACAAATGACAAATGTTAATTGAATTTAATGAAATGTTAATCGACTTTTCTTCATATCCTATATCTTTATATCCTATTACAGAGCACTAGCTAATATGGCTTTCGCCTCGTTTTAGCGAAAACAGACCACTGCTATTAGTGTGCATCGAATGCACGACCCCGTACTGATAAGCGATCATGCTACCAACTAACCTAAAGGTGCGCACATATTTAAATATCGTAACCTATTGCCACACATATAATCATATAAAATGATATCAAGTTCTATATAAGAATATAGACTTTTTTCATCGGGTATTTTTTTTTTCAAAATTATGTATTGCTGTTTTATGCAAAAAAGCTATGAAGGATAAAAATGTGAAATTTATTAGGAAATGCTTTATAACGTTTATTCACAAATTTTTTGGGCTTCATCACTGTTAATTGTATTACAAGACCATTGTTCCAGTTATAGCCAAAATAAAGCTTCAATCAATGCAACATGGCATTTATTTATAAATAGAAGTAACACTGCGAAAGATGGTCATTAGTTGCTTGCTGTTTGTAGGTAATTTACTACCGCTCCGTTCTGGAGATAGATTTATGAATATTATTTGAGAACTATATATCTCTGAATTTCACAAAAGAGTGAAATTTGCATTAGGCTTGCGAAGGATTAGTGGTATCATAAAAATATTCTATGAACCTGCATATAAATTCGACTGGCAGCCGAATTTAAATTCCCTTTTTCATAACCAAGCTTGAACGAAATCGAATATAGCTGCCATGTTTGAAGTGAAAAATATGTACCCAGCAAAAAATAGTGCTTACCCAGAAGCGCTTCCGGAAGGCATTATTTGACAACGAAGTGCTTCCAAGGCAAATAAAGAAGGCATGATTTTTGTTCGCGGTGTCACACTTGGTATATCACTTTTAAAGCGCTTCTTTCATGTGCTTTTAGAAGCAATTAATTCATGCCTTCTAAGGCACTAAGAATCGCTTTTTTGTATGTTGACAACATTAGTGCTTCATGGTATGCATACTTTAGTGCTTCATTGTAAGCATTATTCACTGCTTCAAAGAAGACATTCTTGGAAGCACGACAGAATACCTTCCCTAATTGCTTTATAAAGGGTCCGCCATCTAACGTTTTTTTTTCAACTAGTGCTTATCTCATGAATGGTAACACTTAGCTCATGTCTGATTTGACAGATAATTAGTTTTATCCTTCCGCTGAACGAATATGGTCCGTATGTTCGTTATCTTGTGAAAAAAGTGAAAGATAAACCAAAGCGTGAAAAGCCAAAAACAGTGCGTACACCCGAGAATATTGCTGCTGTGGCAGAAAGTGTGCGTGAAGCGCCATCAACATCAATTCACCGTCGTTCTCAACAATTGAACATTTCGGAGACATCATTGAGACGAATTTTGCAAGATCTTGGTATGACGCCATACAAAGTCCAATTGGTTCAGGAGTTCAAAAAAAAAAGTTATTTGGCGGACCCTTTAGTATGCAAGGCGGTGAAGCGCAATTTTGGAAGCATACAAATGTAGTAACTGCTTACCAAATCCAGTATTTTTTGCTGGGTATGTACACAAATAATAAATATCAATCATTTAAAAAATTATGAAACAGTTGGTTTTAGTGCACTGTAGTAAAAATTAGGTTTTATTGAAAAATGCGAATGTTGTATATGGGACCATATATGATTTATATATGCCAGAAAGTCTCAAAATACGTATCTGACTCTTCATACATAATTACATATGATCACATATAACGCTTACTTTAAATTTTTTATATTTAATTAACATTTTGCTTAAATTCAACAATATCACAAAAATGTGAAATATTGACTTTGAACTCTTATCACCAAAAGCTGTTAGGCAGAATGATTGCATATTTGTTCATATAATATTCAACATATACTATTCAACATTTGTGATTTACATGAAAGGCATTTTTGGCCAAAATGTGGCGATGATTGCCTACTGTGGGCTGCCAGATGATTTTTTAAAAGAGAAGCACCACTCACTAATTTCTTCCTATTTATTAATGTGTTGCTTTCTTTGGAAAGGCGATAGTGGGGAAATGATGAAGATAAAGGGTCTTTCGATATGACAACACTCTGTAAATGCGCGATGATAAGTTTTCACACTGTTGTTGCTCGCCACGTGATGGAGAGTTGGCGAACTAATTGAAGCTTTTTCTTCATAGCCCTGATTAATTATTTTACTTCGGTCAGGTTAAGTGCTATAGACACAACGAACTTTTGAAAAACAAAATCGCATAAATAAGCTTTAAATCTGAAGATATTTTTTCAGGCGGAATTTAATTATTCAAAATTTTTAAATTCAATAAGTAATGTCTCTTTATTTATCCAACTGACAATATTCAGCACATACATATTTACAACAGCATGGCGTATGAGTAATACAACATATTTAAATGTCCCCAACCAAACTCAAAAGCTGGATCCGCGCAAGATCATGATCAATTATAATTGAATCCGCCCATTTATATATCAGTTATGAATGTAGTAAGAATTTTATGTTATTTTTGTCTTTATAGTTTTTGTCACAACTTGTTTTTATGATCAACATTCTCTAGTATATATTGTAAAGGTTGTTTTCATAGAGGTATAGAACTTTGAAATGGAATAAAGTAAAGATGAATTTTTTAAATTGACATGCAATTTACTTTATTCGAAAGATAATCTTCTGGCATTATAATTTAAATGTGACTTCTGGCATGTGACCGCCACGGCTGGCTTGGAAGTAGTCTTATCTGGAGGTCCAATTTCCGATGACTTTTTCCAACATTTGTGGCCTTATATTTTCAATAACGCAGCGAATGTTGTCCTCCAAGAGGTCAATCGCTTCGGGCTTATCGGCGTAGGCTAGCCCAAATTTAACATAAATCACTTAACAGCTGACAAAATGGCAGCCAGTTATATAAGTGTTGCCAACTTTAAGTCCTATATCTGTATAAAAAACACCATTTACTTCGATTAATATCGTGGAAAATAATAGTTTAAAATTTGTTTGATAGTTTTGTCCATGATAGTGTTTTATAAATATATTTTTTTAAAAGTGCTGTTATGATCCAAATGACTTCACTATTGCCGCAATGCAAAACTTTTAATCCAAATTTTTTTAACTCAATTCTTAATCATTCGGCGAATATCGGGTTATTTTTTTTTTTTAACTGTTATTTAAGTGTTTTGATAAAAAATTTAATAAAAATTTTAATATTATGTAAACAGCTGACATCGGCGGCATTAATTACATTTAAGTCCCGGTTCACACACGGCAATTTTACTTGCGCAATTTTTCTTCAATTCTCCTTTGGAATTGCTTTTGTGTTCAAACAGGAAAAGTTTGTTTCAGCAATTTTCGTATACTTTTTTACCGTCTAATTACATGTAATTCGGTCTAATTGAGTAATTGTCCTGTAATAAAATAGCCAGATGTTGCTACTAGTCCCCATGTTTGGAACTAGAAATTTGTCAAACTTACTAAGGAAGCGTTTAAGACCACAAGTGTGAGCTTAGACCTTAAATTATTAATTATATTGGAATTTTTCACAAGTGAATGATTGTGAAATGTAATTGACGGCACCCATGCCTGGTAAACAGATTTGTAATAATTTTAACCATAATTAAGTCTAACATAGAGAAAACAGATTCATGTCGACAATTGAATTTGTTCGGTTGTGTTTTGGTTTGGTTTTCGGCATTAGTCATTTGATTATGACAACAAAATATCGATTGTCTCATCAAAAATTAGGAAGTCATGAAAAAATAAATAATAAAATAAATTCGATAACCACAACCGAACCATTCGATTTGCAATAAATTTCGTTATTAGTACTTATTTGTTTTCTGGGTGTAATAACAAAACTTTTGATTGCTATTTTGACAAAAAGTAAGATAAATTTTTTGGTAAGAAAATAATTTTTTTTCATCATTTACTAAAAGTACCCTCAAAAAAAAAATCGTTATACTCTTCGTATTCATTCAGATCTGGAAAACACATCGTTTGAATGGCATTTCTTGAAAAAACGGGACACCCTCTTGTACATGTTATTTTTACTACAGTTTTACTAAAATTTAGTATTTGCTACTAATTATTTCCAATAATCTCATTCTACTACAGTTCATTGCAGACAATTATTACTAAGTTTAGCGAAAAATAACGTAAGGCGTAAAATAGTTAAATTTTTTTTTTAAATTTTACTAAAATTTAGTAGGGCTTACTAATTTTTCTACTATAATAATTTCATTGTACTAAATTTTACTATTTTTTTTTCGATTTTAGCAAAACGGTTCTAAATTGCATTTTACAACAATTTTACTAATATTTAGTAGTGGTTATTAATTTTACTTACTAATTTCATTGCACTAATTTTATAAAAATTTAGTATTTCTTGGCTGATTTTAGCAAATCGGGTTTGAATTGCATTTTACAACATTTTTACTAAAATTTAGTAGTGGCTACTAATTATTTCTACTAATTTCATTCTACTACAGTTCAGCAGACATGTGTTGCTAAATTTAGCAAAAAATACCTTAATGCTCAAAATACTCCAAAAAACGTTCATGACTTGGTATTGTTACGTTTCTAATGTAAGAAGAGCGCAGGTTTGATTCTTATAGCAGTAGGTTGTTGAAAAATTTATCATATAGAGACAACCTGACAATTATAAGATACAAATAATAATACAATTTAAATGGAAAGCACTGATGACGCCTGTCCATTAAAAAAGTATAAACTAATCTAGCCTGATTTAAAAATTAAATAGTGTTTATAATTTTTAGAGGAAAACGTTTATTCTTCTTCTTAGCCTCAGCCTTCTTATATTAAATTTGTCAAATGCATATTAATTAAAACTTAATCGCGACTGTCTGTATGACGTAAAAATAACACTGTATCAAAATATTAAAATTTCCGGTAATAACAGCAAAATTTCCCGTATCATGGAGTAAACAATAATATGTGTTTATCGAAAAATGTTGGTTATACAAATAAAAAGTGGACGCGAATAATGGTGCATTTCACTTAAAACTCAAAACAAACTAAAAATGATCACACTTTTTTTTTAAATTTAGTATTGCAATACTTTTCTTGTAACACACAATCACTCTGGGATCTGCAAAATTCTAATAAATATGAGTAGAATTTCAAACACAGTTTTAAAGACTGAAATCTAAGTTTTCAAAAGTATTTATTCTTGGAGTTTTGCTTAACCTCTTAAAACAATTTTTGATAGTTTATTGAACATTGATTATATGAAGGGCTTATTATAAAAACTTGATAAGCCACATTTTAGTTTTGGTTCATTTTCGCCTTTTAAAGTTGGAAAACACATTGAAATATTAATATAGCAGAAATTGTGTACTCTAGGTACGTGTGGTAAGTGTTTAAGCTAGACTTCTTCCAACAAATTGTTAATGGATTTCTAAAAAACAGGGAAAACTAGAAAATAGCCAAAATGGCTTATCAAGGTTTTACAATAAGCCCTTCATAGATAATTTTTATTACCACAAGAGTTTTTGTGATAACAAAGTTTTATGATTAAATTGTTAAACTCAAACCTTAAACTATTAACAAAATATAAAAACATACATAGACTAAAGACTTTGTTTTTATCTAAATCTAAACAACCTGTGTTAACAATCTATATATAAAAAATTAATTGTCTGTTTGTTTGTTTGTTTGCTATATGCATTTTTGTTCTTAACGGATTTCTCTGAAATTTGGTACACCTGATCATATCAGCCCAAGGAATGACGCCATATACATTTGTATTATTTTGAATTCGTTATTTGTATTTTCCAACGCATTTCCCCAAACTTGGTTCCTTATTCCGCCTACTTTTACACCCACTTTTTCAAAACTTTTAATGTTATTTTACTTCATATCAATTAATTTTATCACTGGAGCTTGCATAAAACTAACACACGTTATCATCAACCCTCAGGCAAAATTGCCATATTTTTTTATACGCTTTTTGAAAATTTTCAATCCATTCACTTAAGATAAAACATTTTTTTCTCACTGGAACTTCCTCAAAACTACCACAAGTCCTTACACACCGTGCAAGATCGCCATATATTTTTAATTTACCACGCCTACTTTTACACCCACTTTTTACTTTTTTTACATTGGATGTTTTCTAAAATTTGTTTATGTTTCAACGAATTTCGCTCGAATTTACTGCATATGATTCTCATATCCCACGCAAGGCAGACATATACTTTTATCGATCACCCCCATTTAAGTGTACATACGCTTTTGTGTTTGTTATATACATTTTAATTTTTCAATGAATTTCATTAAAACTCTGCACAACATATCCCTTTACCACTATCAAAGTTGTCGTACAATATTTTATTGATCACATCTTAGGAAAAATATGTGAAATTTGCATAGCCCACATTAGTTTTTAACTAAACTAAATTAAAATTTTCTTCCTGATTTCATTTAAATTTGACGCACATAATTTTTACTTAACATCGGTAGCGGCCATTTAAGCCTTTAAATGATTTAAAATTTATAAATGCGTGGTCTTTTATTGATTTTCGCAATATAAATTGTTACATTTCAACAGATCACTCTTTGGTTTGACAATTTGTAAAATTTGTTGAGTCCAGATGGGATTTTACTTAAACAAATTTATATTTTTCACCAAATTCCGCTCAAATTTTAAAAAGTTCGCGGTACAACAGATCACCTATTTTAAGTAACTATAATTATTTCGGTTAACTGTATTAAAGCCATTCAGTAATTTTTTACTCCTTATACAATTTTGAACAAATTTGACAGAAAAATCTCATATTTAATACAACAAATTATAAACAGTCATGCGCTTTATTAGAAATTTGAAATAATATTAAAAAAATTTTAGGCTTGAAGAATTTTCGCAATGTTATAAAAACGGGGCACACTGCAATACGTGAGGTGGCGTCAGAAGCTGGCGCGTTGGTCATCGGGAGCAGGGCGTTGCGGCGGCTAATGAGCGTGTGTAATAATTAAGATAAGAAATCGGAAAAAAATCTGTATCTTTATACATAAGTCTTAAAGTACGCAGTACAATTGTTTTTCTAATATGTGTTAATTTAAAAGTATTTGAGTCCCGGGAAATACCGGGTACAAACAGCTAGTGAAGTCATAAAATATTTTACATAATGGCTACGAAAAGGTGTGACTAGAATACTAACCAAATGAGTGCAGAAACATTCATGAACAAATTTCTTACACATTTTCATTTGGGATATGGATCCTACTCTTGTTGTCAATAAATACATTTTTTAAGGATATGGTCAATTTGTTTAAATTTAAAGTCTACTTCAAAAGGCTTAAAATGATTTTATGTACATACTTGACATTAATAAAAGCAAGTTTGAACGTAAATGACCTTCAGATAAATCTATGTGTTGTTTTTTCTATTTTGTGTTGAAACAAATATTAATTTTTGTGTTGACACCTAAGAGTTCAAAAAGGATTAAGATTAATAATGTGTTGACAATACTTATAAGGATATTCAAGATATATTTCTTATTAATTATGTATAATTATATTATAATAAAAAAAAGTTGATACCTTACACTATGAGAAGTAATTGTAAAGCCACATATATTTTCAGGGATATTTCCGAATTTTTTTTAACAAAATACTGCTGATGCACTCAATAAACAATGTTAGTAGAAACGTCTTGTAAATCAGGTATACTATTTTTTTTTTTTTTTTGCTGAAATTATGTTGTCAGCTAAAATTTTAGCTATACTTATTCAGCACTTTACTGTTTTGAACTAATGTTTTACTACCCGGTTAAAAATCAACATATATAAATCCACTTATTCATGTTTATATTTGAAGATATTAGAGTTTATAAATGTCCATATACCTCCATATGTGATTCATATATGCTTATAGGTGTTCATATTCACTCACTTTTCGATGTATGTACACATATAACGATGTATGGAAATGTATGGACATATATGTAAATATTACCTAAAGTTTCGTTAATGCACACTAGAGTGGTTTTATAAAATCGAACTTCGATTTTTATAGGTGATCAGGTCTAGGACTGTGTCGTTTAGTATAAAAATTATATTGTAAAAGTTTTATCTCAATCGGACTATGCTTTCCAGACCGGAAACAGCCCTAAAGTTAAGAAACCGGAATACAAGACGAAAAAGTCGCTTTTTTTAGTTTTTGTCAAATTTTTTAAATATCGTAAAAGTGTTTACTCAAGAAGGCAAATTAATCGAAATGAAGATATAATTATGTTTTCGAAAAGGTATAAAAACACAAAATCGGTTAAAAACTAGCCCAGTAATAAATAATGCCCCAGAACACTAAGGTGGCAATTATTACTTTACCGAGAAATTCGAGCACACATTTTAAACATTTTTGAAATTGATTACTGAAATATATTTTTTTTTACTTAAAAGACTAAAATTTGTGAGATGTGGAAGAAGTCTTTTTTTTTGGATGGTGTTAACCTGTCCTAATGTGATGTCAAAAACGGACAAAATTTTTGGGGTGTTTTTCAAATCTCCAATTTCAAATTTTAAAAAAATTTCTTCAACAAAATTGCAAAAATTGAGATTTGGACTCCAGTGACTTATTTAAAACATGTTAGAGATCGCAAATAAAAATTTTGAAAAGATACCCTGGCACACTTGGGTAGGCAACGATTTAATTTTTGCAAATTTCGAGAAAATTGTGGTTTTTGGTTATTTTTGGCTTATTTGTTGTCATCAAATACTTAAAATCAAAAATTAGCTACCGTTTCTTGTTTTTTTATCATCATGACTTAAGGTTGAAAATAAAAACAATTTGGACATCATTAACCCATGTGGACCAGAGGCCCCAAGAAACACCACACTTATATATTTCAATTTACAAAAAACGTTGAAGATTTTCTTACTACTTTTGAATTTTAATAAACGTGATTTAAAATATAATAACACAATATTTGAAGATTCTGTGCCAAAAGTTTTGGACATATTAAACAACGTTAACCCTTGCCGAGCCGCATTAAGGGCAAAGAAGTTACTCCGAGAATTTATATATATTTGAACAAAAAGTATTTAAATTCTTTTTTTTACAAACCTGGCTAAAACCAGTACTTTAATCATTTAACATATATTTTGGACTAAATTAACCCTTAGATGCTCTTGGTGTCAAAAAGACCCATAGTTGAAAAAACTTTAAAAATATGTTGTGTTATGTTAACGCAAGCATAATAATATTAAAAACAACGAATTTAATTTACATTCTAGAGTAAAAACTTTTACGATATTAAACAAATTTGACAAAAACAAAAAAAAAGTGACTTTTTCGCCTTGTTTTCCGTTTTCTAAACTTTAGGGCTGTTTCGGGTCGGAAAGGCATAGTCCGATTGAGCTAAAACTTTTACAATAGCATTTTTACACTAAATGATACAATCCTAGACATGAGCACCTTCAAATTTTTAAAAAAAAGTTGCCCATATACACTTAAACGACTCTAATACAAACACATGAACATATATGATTCTTCATATGAAAATGTATGTATGAATCATTTATGAACACATATGAATCATGTGTGCATGTGTGTTTATGTATCGATTCACATATTTCGATTTTTAACAGGGTAATATTTTACTAATGTTTTACTAATTTATTTTACTAGAAAATTGTGGTGATAACCAAATTAATAGTGTGGACGACAGCCACTTTGAAAGATATATGCAAAATGTAATAGATGTCGCGGCATGTCAAGATGTAGTAGAGACGAGGAAAATGATACGTCTATTAATTAAATTAAAAGTAAAAATATATTTTAAGTTAATAAAGATTAAATTTGTATTTGTAAGCTAAATTTTTATAGAGATTATTAATGTAAAGTGTTATAATGAATGAAAGCAAATATACGTTCAGGAAGACATACTAATGCTCAAGACAAGGACAGACTTCTTAGATAATTTTTTATATGTCATTTTCCTTATTGCAAAAAGGCTTGTATATGGCACATTTTGTTATTTTGTTGATTCGTAGTTCGAGTACTGCATTTGTCTACCTTTAAAAAATTTCATCATTTAGACAACCATTGATGTCAGTAGTTAATAGATAATTTTGTTTATGTTGTAGACTAAAAAAAAAACTGTAAAGTCCGCAACATTTTTGCTGGGAGGATCATTGCCTAAAAAATGCTAATATCAGCAAAAAATTAGTTAAATTTAGCAACATTTTTGTCGAATTAACTCATTTTTACTATTTTTTACTCTGACTTTAATAATTTTTCTTTTTGAGGTAAGTTTTATAAATGTACTTAGTTTACGAATTTCATTTAAGGTCCTAACATATTCATAGCTGGGAGTTTTTAGCTTATAATTATTGTTTATGTGAAATAAATATAAAGCCACGTAAATAAAAAAAACCATCAAAATAAAGTGATTAAGAGTTGGCAACCCTTTGAATAAAACGTACTTTTTTGTCAGTGCTTAATCGTTCTTAGAAAAAATTAAAATTTTGTATTAAAAACTGTGCTATATATTTCACAAAGTTGTAAACATATAAAATAAATCATAAGGTGTTTGAAAAAAATAAAATATGCCTAAAAATAAAGCTCGCCGTAGTTTGGCAAATAAAAAAATAATAATGCTTTGTAATCATTGCGAAGATGAGATCAAAGAGGAATCAGATGATTTTATAGAGTGTGACAAGTGCGGGAAAATTTTTCATTTTCAATGCACTCAATTGAGTAAAAGAGAGTTTGCGAGTCTATTAAAAAATGAAAAAGAAACTTTCAACTGTCATTTGTGTAAAGAAGGAGATGGCGAAATCAGGAAAGAACTAAATACAATTAAAACTGAGCTTAGAAAACTAGAGAAGTTAGAAAAATTGGATCAGCTGACTGAATCGATAAATTTCATGTCAGCGAAGTTCGATGAAGTATTTAAAGATGTTGCAGAAAATAAGAAGAAGATAGCAGAAGTGCAAAAAGAAAATAAAAAATTGAAAACTGAAATAAAAACTTTAAAGACATCTGTAAAAATACTGAATGATTATCGAGTTCAAAATGATTGTGTAATAAGAGGATTGAAAGTTGATGCCAAAGATAATGCAATGGATGCTGTAGTTAATCTGTCTAAGGATGTTGGTGTTCATTTTGAACCGAATGCTGTTAATGCTGCATATTTTCTTAGAACTAAAAAAGAATCTGAGGATGGAAAAAAAACTGTTGTGGTTAAATTTTCTTCCAAATTTCATAAGGAACTGAAAGAAAAAGAAAGTACAAGTGAGGTGTTTGTAAATGATTTTCATAGCAAGGAAACTATGAACCTTTTTTATTATGCCAAATCATTAAAAACTATTGGTTATCAACATATTTATGTAAGAAATGGCAGAGTCTATTGTAGAAAAAGTGATATTGCAAAACAACAGCTTATCAGAGATGAAGATGATGTTGATAATATGTTATTAGAAGCAACTACAAATAAACATTGGAAGAGAAGATCTATGGTTAATAGTAGAAGAGTTGATGATGCTAATTCAAGTGATGATGGCGATGATGGTGCTGCTTACGTGTCCCCTTAAAAAGGAATGTATATATTTAATTTGTATAATTTTTTATAATTTTCTATTTTTTTATGATTAAAAATCAATATTTCCAACAATTTGCAAATTTTAAAACTTATTTTTGTAATTTGAATTTAAATTTTCTTAATATTATTAGTATAAATATCAGAAGCGTTTCGTCTGTTGATAAATTTAATAAATTTAAATCGTTGATAGCAAGCTTTCCTAAGTTACCGGATATAATAGCTGTCCAAGAAACTTGGTTTCAGAAGGATATTACGCAAATTTACAAACTTCCAGGTTTTAATAATATACATTGTTGTAGAGAAGATGCTTACGGTGGTACGAGTATATATATTAATAAAAACATACAATTTAGTGTTGAAATATGCAAGAGTAGTAATTTTGTTGAGCTTATAGTTGTGACTTTGAACAGTGTTAAAGTTGAAAGGAAACCTTTGAAGATAGTGTCTTTTTATCGATCGCAAAAGTGTATCGTAAATGACTTTATTAATATTTTTGACGGTATTTTAAGCGAACATGCTCGGAGTCCAATAATTATAGTTGGAGATTCTAACATTGTTCTCATTCAAAATCCTCATTTTATTGATTTGTTAACCGTTTTTCAAAATTATGATTGTGACAGTGCTCATAATTTAATAACAAGACCTGTCAGTAGAACGTGTATTGATCATGTTTTTAGCAATTTTTCTGAAGAAATTTATATTGATTCAGTTGAATGTAATTTATCTGATCACAATATAATTTGCTGTAAATTTAAGAAAGAGGTAATGAAAAATGGATATGTAGAGATTGAAAAGACACACTGTGACTATGAAAAGGCTAGAGAATACTTGCTTAATAATTTACCTGACAACTATGCGTCATTTAATTCTTCAGAATTAACAAACGTATTGGTGCATTGTATTAAAGGTGCTATAAATAATTCAACTGTAGTAACTAAATGTAAAAAACCGTTGCGTTTTGAGCTAACTCCATGGGTTAACAAGAATCTTCAAGATTTAATTTTATTTAAAGAAAAACTTTTAGGGAAAAGACATAAATCCAAAAACAAACAAAACGTTAATGATATCTTAAAGCGAATCAGCAAAGTTATAAAAATTTCTACAAAAAAATGTAGAGATGATTATTAAGCTGAAAATTTATTAAAGGCAGGTAATGATCCTAAGAAATCGTGGAAATTTATAAATAGTACTCTTGGTCGAACAAAAAGTAACGTCATTAACCTTAACGATTTTCAAGGGCAACCAATAATATGTGAGCAAGACAAAGTAAATTGCCTTAATAATTATTTTATTACAAGTGTGGCAAATCTTAAAAGGGAAATTGAAATTTATCCTGGTGAAGTGTTCAATTCTTTACGGACTCTTTCTCAGTCACCTCAACGTTTTATACTTTGTAAATAATTCAAAATTTAAAAGATAATAAAAGTCCAGGTTTTGATGGTATTTCGCCTAAATTTGTAAAAGAATGTAGAGATATTATAATCCCAATATTAAGAGATATTTTTAATAAATCGTTAACGATTCAGTGTACCCTGACATCTTAAAAGTGCACAAAATAGTTCCAATTCCAAAAGAAGTTAATGCAACAAATATAGATAAATTTAGACCTATTGCTGTTCTTTCTACAATTGATAAAATTTTTGAGAAGATTCTTTATGATAAACTTTTATTTTACATGGACGAAAATACTTTTTTATACAAGTACCAATTGGATTTCGAAGGGGATGTAGTACTGAAGATGCTGTGTTGAATGTAGTGCAGTTTATTTGTAGTGGGCTTGATGGAGGTTCTAGTGGAGTTGCCGGAATATTTTTTGATTTTACTAAAGCTTTTGATTTAGTAGATCATGAAATAATGTTACGGAAATTGATGAAATATGGTATTCAGGGACGAGAACTTTTATTGTTTAAAAATTATTTCGTTAATAGGAAACAATATGTTAATATAAATAACACGAACAGTTTTCTTCTCTCTGTTGATTACGGTGTGCCGCAGGGTAGTGGACTGGGTCCTCTATTGTTCTCTATTTATTTAAATGATTTAAAAAATCTGAATTTAGATGGGCAACTTTTTATGTTTGCAGATGATGTGTGCTTGTTTTACCCCTACAAGTATGATTTATCACTTAAAACAAGAATTGAAAGAGATGCTGCTTTGATATTTGAATTTGCGCGATTAAATTTATTAGTTCTTAACCCTGATAAAACAAAATTAATACGCTTTAGACCACATGCTTTAAGTAGAAATAGTGATTTCAACGTGTTTATTAATGGGAAAGCTGTTTATGAAACCCATTCCGTTAAGTATTTGGGAATCATATTGCAAAGTAACTTGTCATGGGATTTACATATGAACGATTTAAAAAGGAAAATAGCTCCAGCTATTGGAATTTTATATAAATTGAAAAATAAACTGGATGTTAAATCAAGATGATGATATTTCAATCTTTGATTCAATCGCATTTGAATTACCTAGCAATTATATATGCTTACAATAAAAATAACATTTCACTGAAATCGCTTCAATGCATGCAAAACAAAGCATTAAAAATTATTTACAAACTACCAATACTGTATTCAACTGTCACATTGTATAAAGATATAAGCAAAACAATTTTACCAATTTATGGATTGCATGAGTATCAGGTGTTAATGTTTGTTTTTAAATGCATTAACCATATTGGTCACCAAAGCATAACATTTTCTCAACAGCAATTTAATATTAACACACGGAACAGAACCAATTTAAGAATTCCTCGATGTAGACTAGAAACTACCAAGCAACGCATTGATTACCTAGGTGCTGTAAAATTCAATAATTTACATATAGATTTGAAATCAATTACTCGAATTTCATTATTTAAATCGTCTTGTAAACAACATTTATTTAACAACTTTGAAACGCTTTGTAAATATATTTTTTTTTTGTAAAACAGTTTTTTATACATATTTATTGTAATTTAATAATCTTTTAACATTAAGTTAAATATTTTATTTGTACTTTTGAAAATGAATTAATTTGCCAACTTGCCTCAATAATGCCTTACGGCGCTGAGGCCGAAATTGAAATGTATTTAAAATATTTTGTACAAATAAAATTTTTTCTGTAGAAAAGTTTTTTCTATAGAAAACAAACAAAAAAAAAAAAAAAAAAAAAAAATAATAAATCAAACGGAGTTGATAAAAATTATGCTAACATCCATTGAGAAACATAAGAGGTCAATAAGCAAAATTTAATCACATTTTCTTGCAAGTTATGGCGAGATTTTGCTAGAATTCTGTAAAAGAAATTATGTGCGTCGGCATAATTTTTAGACATTTCGTTTAATTTAATACAACATATGGAAAAACAGTGGACATTAGAATGAGGTAAGTTTCTAAAAATAAAACTGTTGTGCTGTTGGAGTTTTACTTCTGAGATTATGTATGCAAGAACAAATACACCGTGTATTGAATAAAACTAGTTTTAATCACAACAAAACTCGACTTGACGATAGATCAGTGGGCTAAAGCGCTCTGTCTAACATGTGGTGCGAGTGCATGTGGCATTAGAAATCAGTTTATCTATACCACGGTCAGTGATTGCACAGAAAAAAAAACAAGCCAATTGCTCGGCTGAAGTGCTGATTTAAAATTCTCCTTTATATCACATTTCGTCCTGCTTATAAACTAACATAACGGTACTTAAATCTAACTTAGTCTATGTTCTATGTTTTAGTTTACTTATATCAGCTGTTATCATTCACAGTATAATCAGCTGTTATCATTCACAATATAAAGTAATTATTTAGAGATGTGAGTGGTTATCGATCCACTACAATACACATTAAATTAATTGAAATTCAGTTAAAAAATGGACTACTCACTTTTTGTTTAAAACAATTATATATTTTAGTTTATATTCAACTGTTAAAATTTTTTTTGACAAAATCGGTAAAAACAAAATAAATTAACAACTTTTTGTTTTAAATAGAACATTTTAACTGAATATGTGAACTACTACCGACAGTCCATTATGTTGTTAATTTTGTTTATTGAATAACAGACAGAAAAGTTAAAAAATATATTTCATTAGTAATTTAACTACACATTCAATTGAAACAACTTTACAGATTAACTTTTTAAATAACTTTTAAACTTTTATGGAAAAGTTCTTGTGAGTGTAGTGTAATGCGTAAAATAGTGCATTTACTTACCTATGAACATTATTTTGTAAAAAATATCTATTTGCGCTCGGGTGATATCCGTGAACACATATGTGTGGCTTTATAATTATTACGCATAGTGTATTACAATTAATATTTATGGTGCATATTTACAATTATGTACAGTAAAATTAATAATTAATTTGTAAAAAATGTATGCAAGGAAAATTTAACAAACCTTATAAAGGGTCCGCCAAATAACTTTTTTTTTTTTGAAAATGCTATAAAAAAAACTACGGAATATTTTCTCAAATTTCTTTTTTATTTGAAAGTACGATCCTTCCGGTTAATAATGGAAAATAGCTGCCTCGGCTGGCCATGCAGTAGCCTACACGTTCGGTCCAATTTTTAAGCACATTATCGATTGTGTGCAGCTGTATTTCACCAATGGCTTCACGAATATTGTCCTTTACAGCGTCAATTGACTCTGGCTTGTTGGCGTAACACTTATCTATGACGGCACCCCACAAATAATAGTCCAATCGCAGCTCCGAGGTGGCCAAACGACATCAGCTCTGCGGCTGATAATGCGATGTTCAAAAACAGGGCGCAAAACATCGAGTGTAGCTTCGGCTGTGTGGCACGTAGCGCCGTCCTGTTGAAACCAAATGTTGCCAATATCCTCCTCTTCAATTTTTGTTAACAAAAATTCGTTCAACATGGCCCGATAACGATCGCCATTGACTGTAACGGCCACTCCTTGCTCACACATTCTGCAACATTACCATGATTTTCAAAGTAATGTCGCAATATTTCCCAGCGTTGTTCAAGCGTATACATCTGAAGAGAAGCCATCAAGTTCATCACATTGTTGACTTTTTTGATAAGTCTCAGTTCTAAAAATAAGCAATTTATTGATAAGCGTCTCAAATAATATCTTAAATTTTAATAACAAAGTACATTTTGATTGCGCCTGTGTCATATTCTAGGTTTAACGAGGTTCACATATTTATTTCATATAAATAGTAAGTTGTGCATATATCTGACCTTTGACCTCGACGCACGTCCCGAAAGCATTTTTCGATTTGGTTCAAAGTTTCAGCACTGAAGTTTCAGATCTAGCTTGTGTGACAATATGCCGGCACGCACACCTTGAAATTAAAAAAAAAAATAAATAAAAGCGTCTGTCACCCTAATATACATGCATAATACATACATATATATATAACATGTATACATGTGAATAATGCATACAACGAAGCAATAAAGAATGCATTCCATTAGGCATTAATGTTGCCAACATACAAAAAAGCGCTTCTAATTGCCTAAGAATGCATGAATTTATTGCATATTTCACCTGCTTAACAGAGACATACTAAGTGGGACATCGCGAACAAAAATCATGACTTCTTGATATGCTTTTTAAGCACTTCGTAATTAAATAATGCCACCCGGAAGCGCTTCTGGGTTAGCACTATTTTGTACTGGGCAGTGTTATTAATGAAATATTTTTATTATTTTTAGATTTTTTATTTAATTGCATTGTGTTAACGATATGGAAGTCCTGACACTTTTAGATATATATAAAACAATCACAAAAAAAAAAAATAGAATTAAATTTCAGCAAAATATATTAACTAAAGTAAAAATTGTATACTATGTTTTTTTTTTGTAATCTTCTATGCTCCTCCAAAAAGATTTGTTAATTTAAACAAATCGATTTTAATTTCCATTGAACTAAGTGTCAGCAAATAAGTTTTTTGAATTTACTAATGTTTTGCTAAATTCAGCTCACTTATGTTCAGCAAAACACTTTTGCAGATATTGAAAATTTTTCCGCCAGGATCCTCCCAGCAAAAATTTTGCTGACTCAACGAACTTGTTTGCTAAATTTACGGACTTTTTTTTAGTGTAGTCTTTGCTGATAGAGACTTATAATATGTATCTTACGATTATTTAAATCTTAAATAGAGTAAACAAACGTGTCCTCAATGGGCATTTGTAAGATTAAGAATTTGTTATAATTAACATAATATATTTGCGTAGTTTGTATGTACAGTAGAAGCTTACACTAACGAACATATACGGTCAATTTTATAACAACGAGCCCAAAGTCATAGTGTAATATTAATAGAGGGCTTGTTACAAATATATTGAGTACAACAATCGCACAGTGTAAGATTACACCATTTGAGGCAGGCAAAATTATATATCTTAGAAAATAATAAAGCTAGACACATGGAATTTGGTGCAAGATGTTATTGGACGAAGATGCAGCAGTGGAAAAAAAATACGGAACTGGGCAACTGCTACGCCCCCCAACCCATATACTTGAGAAAATTTATGTATGATATATTCTTGTCTAAAAAACGCTGGATTATTAAAGAGGAACTAAAAACCATCAATATGTATCAAAAATTGCCATGTTTACCCTCAGAAAAAAATATTTCGTTTGAAAACTTAACCCTTTATTGAATGGTGTTATTTTAATATATGTGTAACCTAGTTTGTGAATCTATTCCAAATTATTATTATTTACACTGTGCTCGAATTTGACGCTTTAGTTTATAACAAGCTGGGCAACCTACTGGTAAAGCTAATTTGAATTCAATGGCCCTAGTCGTTTTTCGAACTTAGCGATCATATTCGCGATTTAAAATTTCAATACTAAAGTACCATAAAATTATATATTTTTAAATTTTGGGACCATTTTTAAATTTAAAGCAATTTAACTCTGTTAAACACAATTTTTGGTAAAATTTTTTTTTGTGTAAAAATTTTTTTCCCAATTTTTTTTTTTAAAGAATTTTTTTAGCTCTTTGGAATATTTTCCTAAACCTATTTGAATATACATAAAATCACATAACATTGTACATAGTTTTTATTTGCAGAAAAAAATGTTTTAGCGAAGTTGTTTTTATTGATATTTCTTTATTTGGATAAATTTTATCAAAATGTGTTGAAAACGATAGAAAAGAGAAGTTTTGTGCTCTATTATAAATTTTCTTTAATAATTTCTATATTTATTCATATTGTTGAAGCATTACTTCTTGCAAGTTCCACCTAACAGGGAATACAACTTTTTGCCCCTGTGCCAGTGTTTCAGTCTAGCCGCCACTTGATGGAATCTCTCTCCACATAATCTCTCTCCATGGAATCTCTCTCAGCAAACTTGTTGACATGAGATTGCAAAAAATTAAATTTAAGAGACATTTTTACATTAACACGGTGAAAAGTGGAAATAATTTTGTCTATATAAATGCGCGAATCTCGATTAATTACTAAAACATTGTCAATAACCCCTTTTACAGAGCTCCATGCCTCAAGCTTTTCAGTGCTACGTCCATCTTCAAGTAACTTGTCCTTCATCAAGCGACGGATGTCCGGTCCATTAAGTTTTCCTTGTAAAAAAAAGCGATAATCTAACACAAACCTTCTTTAATTTTCATATTACCTAATCTTGGTTTCTAGTCGATGTAAGGGTAAAAATATAGCTTAGGAGAAAAAATCCAATACGTGTTTTTTTCGAGGAATAAATTTTTTCGAGAATTTAAAAAAATTATGCACTTTTTTTATTTTTTATATCGAGCTTAAGTTGTTGCATTTTTGAAACAAATATCTTTGTAAAATTTTTAATTCGCGCAATAAGTTATGCCGCCAAAAATAGCGTGTGGTGGAATTTTTTCTTTAAGCCGAATTTTCATACTTACATCTACTAGAAACACAGTCGGCTTGCAGACTGAATTAATTAAAAATTTGTTTTAGTCAACCGTGAAAAATCTATTCAATTGCAAAATTTGTATTTGTTTCCATACCCTGCGTGGTCCAGGCTTAGGGAAAATGGCACATTTCCTCACCAAAATGATTTTTTTTCTATACAAAAATATAAGAAATACACTCAGAGAACTTCTGCTTTAAAACTTTGTATTTGTTTGGGTTGTAATTCAGTTTCTTTATTTTTAATGTAAATGTCAGTCATTTGTAGAATAACTTAATTTTTTACTAACCTTGTAGTTTATTTAAAAACGAACCACATCAAATGACTGTTTTATGAATTTACATTAATTTTTTATAGTCGTTTTTATTATTTAAAAAAATAAAAAAAAAAAAATGTTTGTTTATTTTTTACTAACATATGTGGTTAATTTTTTCTACAATTGTTTGTAATTTTTTGAACATTAAAAGCAAATGAAAAATGTGAATTCAATTTAATGACATGTTAGTCGTCCATTCTTCAAGTGAAATTTCATTTGTTTTTGACTACAATTGCTGTCGGTTTATATTTACTACCTTTCAGTGTAATAGAACATTTTGTTAAAACACTCTAACTAACTGAATTTATCATACCTTATAGAAATGGCTGATCATAGATTTTAACTTATGACCATAAATATTGTGAGCCTATAATTTAGATACTAGTTATAAAATATGAAAATAAAAATTATTTACTCTATATTTCTTTATCAGGATATTGTCCTAACAAATAATCTATAATTGACCACTTTCAGGTATGTGTTGATAGTTATATTTCGGGAATTTTCTCGATTCCCATCATCAGAACACATTTTAAAAGAAGTGACAATCCCATGCAAACATCAAACATTCATATAAACTAGTTATCCCCCTAAATGAGAACTAATATATCAGCTGGAAGTTAAAGATTAGCACCATTAATAAATTTGAAAACAAAAACTCTATAGGTTATTTTCTAGGACAATATCCTAATAAAGAAATATAGAGTATGGCCTCGAACTTGAATAATTTTCATTTTCATTGCACAATTAAAGGTCGAAAAACATAATTTTTATATTTAATAAATATTATATCAAACTTGTTATAAAATATATTATTTTAAAATTTAAACCTGCAGATTATGATACAATTACTTGGTACTGTAAAAAATACATTTTTCATTTACGACAACAACATGTCGTAAACATGACAAACAATGGCAACAAATACATTAAGACATAAAAATCACTATTTCCATTTTGAATTCGCACTGGCCATCTCTTCCGATTCTAAATTTTCATTCGTTTCTATGTAAATTTTTTTAATTTTTTGTTTGTCAAATTACCACAGAGGTGACAAATATTTATTATATAAAATTTTATTTTAAAACCCATCTATAACCTCGCACACACATAGATTCCATAAGAGAAATAGCTCTTGTACTTGCACAGTAAATTCATCTCTTGGTGTTGGTGACCTATCCACAAGAGTGTCAAGCAAACAACTTAATAACTAGTACCAACAAAATATTTACATCCATTTTTAATTATAACTATGCACTACTTACTTATGCCAGGCTCGGATTCAGAAAATATTTTGGGGAGGGAAATTGAGTATTTGTAATTAACTTTTTAATATTTTTTACATTTTTGTATAGAAAAATTTTATTTTGGGGGAGGAAATGTCCTATTTTCGCTCCCCCTGGATCCGCGCCTGCTTATGCATATGTATAAATATATGTGTCCTCGTTTGCAGAATTGTACATGAGAGTTAGTTGGTTTTTGTTTAAAATCATTTCCATGAAAATGCAATTTTGTATTTCACACTATACACTTTATTTAAATATAGACAATATTATGTTCTCTTGAAAAAATGTCCCAAGTACATATGTACGAGAATTTCTTAATTGGAATGATTTGAGTTTTTATTTTAATTAAAACTAAAAAAGTTTATTAATATAAAAACACAATTAAAGGTCGAAAAAACATAATTTTTATTTTTAATACAAATTATATCAAACTTTTATAAAAGATAAAGTATGGTCTTGTTTACTACTTCCCCTGTACATTTTGTTTTTAAAAAGCAAATATACAAATCAAATGGAAAATAAACAATAACGTGTATTGAATATTTACCAAAGGTACACATACACACAAAAACAAGTTTTCAATTTATTTTTTGATCAATGGTGATAATCTTTTACTTCGAGCTCATATATATATTAGTTCTCATGTAGTGAGTAAACTAGTTTATATGAATGTTTGATGTTTGGCATGGGATTGTTACCTCTTTCAAAAAGTGTTCTGATGGTGGGAACCCAGAAAATTCCCAAAATAGATCTATCAACGCATTCCTGAAAGGGTCAAATAATAAATTTGAAAACAAAAACTCTATAGATTATTTGTTAGGACAATATCCTAATAAAGAAATATAGAGTATGGCCTCGAACTTGAATAATTTTCACGGTGGAAAACTTTCGTCTTTGATATCTAGAAACTGACTCATTTAAAATATATTTATAGAAAAACAAATAAAGTACAAAAATTAAAAATTACTAACTTTAAATAGCTGTTCGAGAATACTAATCAATTATTTCAATAATAAAACATACATAAAGCTCCCACACCACATATTTGTTAATATTTTAGACGTACATATGTGCAGAATATCAAAAACTTTTTTATTTTATAGTCCTAGAAAATGGGAAAGCGCATGGTCCAACAAGTTTTATTTAATTTTTATTATTATTTTTTTTTTTAATACTTATATTTATTTTTTTAATTTCAGGATTATTTTTAAAACCAGGATAATAATAATTAGACTATATATTTAAAAGCCCTAAATAGTTATCATTATTTTACAGGGACCGTAATCATTATGAGTTTTATAATAAAAATTACACAATAATGATTATGTTATGAGTTTTAATGATTTTCTTCAATGGTAATGATTATTTTTGAGTAATAATAAAAAAAATCAGCAATAATCATTATTTTTGAGCAAAAAAAAATAAAACTCAAAAATAATCATTATTTATGATTTTTATTTTTTTCGCTCAAATAAAACTCACTTTCATGTAGGTGTAAATATATATACATATTAGGGTGGGGCGATTAGTATGGAAGGAAAAAAATGTTAATGGGCGCTTCGCGTTTTTGATTCTTGGGATTGTACTAAGCAAAAAAGTTCACTAAAACATACGTCGTTGGTGAAAATCGAGCTTCCAAATTTTGACTTTACGGCAAAAAAGCCCTATTTTGAAATTAATAATTAACCCCTTGAACCCCACCCACAAATATGATTGATACATTAATGTGCTAGAGAATCTTCCAAAGAAGAGATTGATACCATAATCTTGGATAAGCTCCTCCTCCTTTCTGAGATATGTCCATCCCACACATTGTTACTTTCACAAAATACGGCAAAAAAAGCCCTATTTTGATTTTAAAAATTAACCCCTTAAACTTCACCCACAAATATGATTGATGCATTAATCTGCTAGAGAATCTTCCAAAGAAGAGATTGATACCATAATCTTCGATAAGCTCCTCCTACTTCCTGAGATATGTCAATCCCACACATTGAAAGTAAGTTTTATTTTGAGCGAAAAAAATAAAAATCATAAATAATGATTATTTTTGAGTTTTATTTTTTTTGCTCAAAAATAATGATTATGGCTGATTTTTTTTATTATTACTCAAAATAATCATTACCATTGAAGAAAACTTTAAAAATCAAAAATTTAAAAATCATGACGGATATGCAAAGATTGTCAAAAAATAATAATAATGGTGCAATAAATTTTTTTTATGTCTCTTCTAAGTGATTGATTTTTTGATTAAAAAAAAACGAGCAATAATCATTATTTACGGTCCCTGTTATTTTACTATAACCAAATTATAGAGGGGAGGTATATCTAAATGGGAGCTATATCCAAATATGCACCGATCTTATCACCAACTAACATTTTTTTTTTTTTTTTATTTCTTCATTTTACTTAACCGGCCCTTAGTTAGTTCATTTTTAAAATTATAATTTTTTAGTATGTTCTGCAGTATGTCAATGTATATAAATGTACAATACACAGATTTTTTATATTGTTTTAGTTATATGATACATTACACTCATAGAAAAAAGTTAATAGAAAAATTAGTAAAACCGTTAGGAATCCAACTTTGCAAGTTTAAAACCAAATTTTAAGTTCAAATTGAGATTTTAGTTAAAAATGTTGCTATTTTGACTTGATGAAATAATAAATTTTAAACAAATTTTTTTTACTGAATTTACTAAATTCTAAAGATATTATTTGATAATCAAGTCCAACACGTGCCGTTGTAATCCGATTTTGGAGCTTAAGAATTTGTGTATATTTTTGCAAAACTGCGTCAGTATAAAAGTGAAGTGAGCACGTATTAGAAAAAATGTCTAGAAACATTTACGCAAATGGCTTTATTATGAACTAATGAAATATAAAACTAAAAAATATTCAAGAGTTTTTTTTTTTAAAAGTTAAACAGGCAAAGATTTTTTTCTGAATTAATAAACTATAATAAGTGGTTTTTGTGGTAAAAAAAAATTATAATGTTAAAAATAATTAATAAGATATTTTGAAAAATATTTTTCTTTTAACAATAAATGGATATTGAAAGCTTAGGAAAATGCTGTGCTTATAAAGGGTGATTTTTTAGCAACTTTCTTTTGGGCAAAACTGTTTTTAACAGCTCAGCTGTTTTCGTGTAACATGTTACCGTTAAACATGTTCAGTTTGGTCTGTAATTTAACCATATATCTACTTACAAACGAACAACGCTTGCAGATTATTGAATTTTATTATCAAAATTCATGCTTGGTTAAGAAAGTGCATCGTGCACTTCTTCCAATTTATGGTCAGTTTGTGCGACCTTCTGAGGGGGACATATTGGACATTAAACCACCACCATGCATACGTAGAGTGCGTACAGAGGAAAATATCGCAAGCTGTATCCGCCAGTATAACCCTATCCGCTTTAGTCTTTGACATTCCGATAGGCGCACACAGGAAACAAAGAAATAATAAAAACAAATAAAAGACAGATACAACTTTGTATTTCATTTATCTTATAAATACAGAGCTGTTTTTAGTTGTCTTATTAAAGGGTCCGCCATCTAACGTTTTTTTTTCAACTAGTGCTTATTTCGTGAATGGTAACACTTAGCTCATGTCTGATTTGACAGATAATTAGTTTTATCCTTCCGCTGAACGAATATGGATGTGTATACGCTTGAACAACGCTGGGAAATATTGCGACATTACTTTGAAAAATATTCAGTAGTTTTTTTTTATAGCATTTTCAAAAAAAAAAAATTTATTTGGCGGACCCTTTATTTATATTTAAAATTTTTACGAATATATTACGCTTAGTTTTCATGCAAACAACTAACAATTTAACTAAAATTTGGTCGATTTTACATTTTTTTGCTATTTTTATTTTTGCCCATAACACGTAAGTTTTTTGTTTTAAAACACGTCCAAAACGCGTTCAATGGAAACGTACCATTACTTTACATGTATCAAAAAAACAACTGGTACTTTTTGTTGTTGTTTTTTTTAACAATACTTATTATTTGTCCTATATTTTTGATCAGCTAGCCCATTTTTCCAAGTTCACCTTCATAATAATATGGATTTAAACTTCGATTACTGTGTTTAGTCGTTTTTATAAGCAGTCCAGCTTACGCGCGACTACTTATTTAATTAAAAAAACAATGATTTGTCAACTACCTATTTTGTAACTACTGATAAGTATAAGTTACTTTTACTCATTCATTTTGGAAACCACTTATTTGTAATTATTTTGTAACGCAAATTTTGAGCATTTTTTCATGAAGCAAATATGTAAAACTATTTACAAAAACCGCACCGTCTAACAAAAATAATGGATTTTGACTCCACATTATATCCAGTTGGTCCTAATTGTACTGCTTATAATATAGATACTGATAATGGGAGCCCATTATTGAGTTTTCGCGGGGTTGTTTTATGATGTAGAATTTTATGATGTTGTTATTCTAAAAATAAAAAAGTATTTATTTTAATACTAACAGACAACTATAAATTTCACAATATTGAGCAATTAAGATGTTGTTGTTTGATAACATTTTATAGTTTAAAATGTTTTTTTTTTGTTAAATTTATTTCTGCAATTTATTTTTGTATGCACTTAAATTTAAAGTAACAAGTAATTTTATTAGAAATTATAAAATTTTTAGTGATCGATTTATTCACACATTCTGACTAGCGATCACTGACCGTGGTATAGATAAACTGATTTCTAATGCCACATGCACTCGCACTACACGTTAGACAGAGCGCTTTGGCCCTCTGAGCTATCGTCAGGTCGAGTTTTGTTGTGATTAAAACTAGTTTTATGCAATGCATTTAATAATTTTTTTTTTTTATAATTTAATAATTTTTTAAATACGGATTGTGCAAAATCTAGCAATGAAATTTGAATTCTGTTAAATTTTCTGAAGTGTAGTTATTGCTGCAATATAAACCTTTTCAGCCATAAGGTAGTATTCTTTTTCTGGCAGCAAAAAACAAAAAAAAAAAAAAAAAACGGCTAAAATTGGATTTGGATAGTTTTTTATTTGAAATGGGATATTTTTAACACATTAATGAAAGGAAGAAGATAAATCGAGATGAAATAGAAAATGGTGTCATAAAGTTTATTAAAAATAGCAAGTTTTTAAAAAAAAGCATTAAATGCAGAATTGTTTTCTGCGATGAAATTGGCTGGTTGTGATGGAGATTTTCATTCCAAAATTTAAATTTTTAAATCCAGTTTTACATAAAAAATTTTAAAAGAGTTTTCAGACATGCAAAAATGTTTATGTTTATTTAAACTAAAAAAAATATATATAAGTCTCAAATCCATATAGTTGGTAAAATTGTCATGAATTGGGATTGAATAGTGTATTTTTCATTTAGTCATAATTTTGAAGTGTACACCTAATTCTGTTTTTACGCGATAGATACGTTCCTCGAAAACTCGCGTAAAAAAAAATCGCGTAAAAAAACATAGTGTATCCATATAAAACGAGGGAATAGGTTCCACATGTTAAATTTCAGCTAAAATAAGACGAATAAAGTATGTATAATTCAAATTCACATATTTTATTTTAACAAAAATTAACCAAAAATAATAGAAAAAAAAACAGTTCATTTCAAAAAACACATTATAAAAATCATAAAACTTAAAAACTAGAATAAAAATAAATTTTTAATCAGCATCAATTTCTGATAGTATTCGCAATCGTTTACGATAGACTTCAACATCACTTTCATCACTAGAATTAGACCGCGTTAAATCAAATAAAACCGCGTAAAAACAGAATACAATAATTTTTTGAAATCGCGTTAAATCAAATTCGCGTAAAAAAAGGTCGCGTAAAAACAGAATTTGGTGTACTTTGAATAGACAATATAACCGACGCATAATTGGAAATTCAACTTATTCCTGAAGTTACTCTTTATATTGCTTACTTTGTCAGTATTGTATTTAATAGAATATTTATAACATTTTTATAAATGTAGGACGAAGCCTGTTTTTGTATGGTAGATTTAACAGGCTAAAGGAGGCAGGAAAATTGTTCACTTAAAAAAGTGTATAAAATCTTTTATTATCTTTTATTAAAAGTGCTTGCACTACTTTATAATCTAGCAGAAACTCGTAGATTTTCTGTATATAAAAAGGAAAATGGAACTGGGTCATGTACGATCATATTTAAATTTACCAAAATATCATCTACTATCCATGCCTTTCTGAAACATTAAAAATCTAACATTTTTATAACAACTGCACTACATTATTCATAAAGCGTTGAATTTCTAAAACTGGAAAAAAAATCTGCTCTTTTTAAAATTGAACTGATTCGAAAATTCTAAATTATAAATGTCCAACATGTAACATTTAGTTTTACAACATAAAAACCAAAAATTCGTCACATTTTTTAACGAATCGTAACAAAAATCAAATGGACAAAAAGTTTAGAGTATTAGTCTTAATTTTTGATATCATATTTGTTTCTATTTTTTTTTTTTTTTTTCAAAGTATTAAGATTTCAAAATGGTAATTTTTGATTAATTTCCACCATTTAATTGTTGTAAATAAATTTATTTTAAAATTTAAACTTACAGTTTATAATACAATTACTTGGTACTGTAAATAATACATTTTTCATCTACGACAACAACATGTCGTGAACATAACAAACAATGGCCACAAATCTCAAATACTCGCTCTGGCCACCTACCCATACTAATTTCCCTTCGTTTCTATGTACATTTATTTAAATTTTTTTTTTGTCAGATTACCACAGAGGTGACAAACTTTTATTATATATATTTTATTTTAAAACACATATATATCCTCACACACACACATTCCATGCAAGAAGTAGCCATTGAACATACATTAGGCTGCTTCTTATTTTTAAAAACATACACATATATAACCTCACACACACACACATTATATACAAGATGTAGTTGTTGAACATACATTAGGCTGATTCTTATTTTTAAAAACGTCGAATTTTTGACGACACATTCCTGGGTTAGATTAAGATTTATGAAAAAATATTTTCTAATTTTTTTTTAAAAATTTTACCAATTTTCAAAAAGGACATATTTTCATAAAAATATTTTTTTACAAAACTTAAAAAAAAAAATTAATACAATATTTTTTTGATTTATATTTAACCCCTATAACTCAGGAAAAAAATATTTAGTTTTTATAAGATTTTTAACCCTTAACTTCACAAGGCCAAAAAATAGGTAAAATTTTGCATTATTTTCACAGCTCCAATTACCAATAATTAATTTAAAAAAATTTAAAGATTGCAAATATTAAAGAAGTATTGGTCGCTTTACTTCACACACATCATTAAGATTTAAAAAAATATAATACTGAAGGGCTCCCTCTATCCACTTAGCGTGTGGAACAATTTAAATTTGGCGGATTTGGAAGAATGTCAGTTTTTTAGATAAAAAAAATTTTAAAAATCAATTAGAGGCAGTATTTTCGAGTAGAAGTTGACCGAGGACACAATGTCCATCCCAGTTAGGTGAGTTCTGCTAGTAATACTATTTGGAAATTCTCATTTTTAAAAAGTATACATGTTTTGCACTTATCTTCAGTATTTAACTACACTCAAAAAAAAAAAATTTGTAAAGTCAGCAAAAAATTTTGCTGAGTCAGCAAAATTTTAGTCAGGAGGATGCTTGCAAAAAAGTTGCTAATGTCAGCAAAATCTTTTGCTGAAAATCAGCGAGCTGATTTTTAGCAACAAAATTTGTAGATTCAGCAAAAGTTTTGCTAACACTTAGTAGATTAGAAATAAAAATGCCTTGCTAAAAATTAATAAATTTTTTGCTGAATTTTAGTAGACTGAAAAAAACGCAAAAAATTTGTAGAAAAATTGTAATTTAGTTAATTTATTTGCTGAAAATCATAAAACATATTTTTGTGATTCTTTTAAAAATAATTTACTATAATAACGAAATATAAAAATTTTCATTTTTCCACATTGACGACATGAATTAATTTAATATCTGAAAATATACAGAAATAAATATATATAACATAACAAAAATTGTCTTTCAATTACTTACATCAATGGTTGTCTAAATGATGCTATCGCAACTGCCGAAGATAATTATAGAAACGAAACGAAAAAATAAACAAAAACAAACGAAACGACAAAAAACAACCCTTTTTGCAATAAGAAAAAGGAACCATACCTAAGATGTGTGTCTTTGTCTTTCGCTTTACTCTGTCTACATTTCTGTATATGTTTGTTTGCAATTTGACCACACATATAAACATTTAGTTTAAATAAATAAATATTTTATTTTGTCTTTTATTTAATTAATAGACACTTATTTTCACAAGCCGGCGACAACGCAAAATTTAAGTTATTTTAATCCTCAATTTTGTTTTATGTATGAAAAAGAGATACAAAAACTTCCATGGTTGATTTTTTTATATGTCTTATTAGAGTTGAAATTTTTATTATCAATTTCCTCTTCTCTACTACATCTTGACATGCCGCGACATCTACTTCATTCTGCGTATATCTTTCAATCTGGTTGTCGTCCACACTAATAATGTGCTTATCAGCACAATTTTTTTTAGCAAAATTAATTTGTAAAACATTAGTATATTAGTAAAGCATTAGTATAAAACAGTTAAGTGCTGAATAAGTATAACAAAAATTTTAGCTGAAAACACGATTTTAGCAAAAAATTTTGCTAAAAAATAGTGTACCTGATTTACAAGACGTTTTACTAACTTTTCTACTAACTTATTTTTTGGGTGTATTTACATGAGTTCAAATGAACAAAAAGTGCACTTTCACTAATCAAGCTAATCAATGGGTTAAAATTTCTCGTTAACTACTCGAGCTACTCGAAAACAGGGACCTGCTTCAGAGTCGGTTGGTTTATGTTTAAAAATGACTTAAATAAAAAAGCAATTTTGTAGTTTCACACTATACACTTTAAAACCATAAAAACATCCTTAGGACATATTTACCCAGCGGGAAATGAACCAGTCACTGGTATGGTCAAGTGACTAGAGCTTTGTGTGTATGAACCTGTCCTAGTTTCGGTTCTGTTATATGAAACTGACCGACACTTTTAACATGGGCTTGTCATAGGAGGTGGCAATTGCTACCTTTGGAGCACCTTGTGACGTGGCGAATAACTTGACGAAGGTTACATGTCACCGTACCGACTGAAATTAATAAGCTACTGGACAAGTTAGAAGTGTTAAAGTAGGATAATTTTAGGATTTATGTGACAAGCAACACGATCAGTGGGAAAATAATTATCACGTGACTGGAGTAGGTGTACTTATCGTAGAACTGGAGAACAGCTTTTGATTGAAAACTAGTCACATATTAAGCGCAATGTGTGCTGTTACTGAGGTAGTTCGAATATATTAGATATGTGAAGTACCACTGCACTGGTTTTGGGAGTACATGTCGCCGGGTATGCGAAAAGTAATTAGTAAATAATCTTTTATTTTTTATTCACCGTGTGTCATATTATATACGAGTTGCTAAATTGTCCGTCCGGAACCAGTCACTAAACTTCCCCAAAACAGTGTTCACAAAACCTGCAAAAAGGAACAACAAAAATCAATTTTAAAATAAGTTTACTTCAGTGTTATATCCGATTTGTAGCAGTCAAGGGACTGAATCCTTTGGCACTAAATGCCATGTTTTCATCAACTGCTAACGGGATTGAACCAGTTTAATGAAAAGTAAGAACAAAATCGGCACTTTGGATCAATCGACCCTTCATTTCCCGCAGGGTAATTACAGGGCAATTACTCAATTACACAAATGTACAAATGTAATTGGTCTGTAATTAAATACACAAATCTAGGTATTATGTCCCATGGTATTGACAAAATTTAGAATTCTACAAGTAAGCGTTTAAGCCAACAAGTGTGAGCGTAGGTCTGAAAGTATTAATTATATGAAAAATTTCACTAGTGAATGATTGTGAAATGTAATTAAATTGTTTTACTTTGTAAATTTTTCAAAGCTTTTAAGTTCTAATTCAAGTGCTTTGAATATGAAGGAAATCATTTTTGATGCAACCGCACCCTGCATGCTTCACTTTCAAAAGGAGTATGAGTATGAGGAATTACGCAACGTCTTGGGTTTCCAGAACGTCTTATAATACAATGAACCTTTTTGCTTAGGTTTGGCAATTTTTGTTTTAAATTTGATGTAGACATTGAGGATTGTTCGATTGTGGGCGATTCTGCAAATGTAAGAAATTCATTAAAAACAGTTGCCACGAAATTGCAGCTGCGATATTCGTTTTGATTCTTCAATTGTTGATACCAAGGCATGCAGTTTCCATGTATTAACCACCATATTGCCAAGCAAATTTATAAACAGTGGCCACCACCATATTTTGGATCGTACAGCAATCCGATAATTAGCCACCGCGTTGTCATGTAGTTCTACTCCCCCCATATACTTGTTATACTGCGCAATAGCACCAGGAACTTTTACGTTAATATGCGTTTTGGTTGCGCAATCATAACGTTTGGCGTTTGTTTTTTGATCCATGGTACCATGATCTGTAAGAACAGTAACAACAGCTACACTCTCACCCTTGGCCATTTTTTCAGGCAACTGGTCCTTACTTTGTTGCTTCGAACAGTTCTTGTTAAGTACAAGTGCAGTAATTTTATAAAAAATAATTTGAAATTTTATTAGTTGATAAAAGCTGCAAATTACATGTAGTAAAAAAAAGTTTCTATGCTTAGTACACAGAAAGATGGTACGATGTAAAGAAATTATTAAAGTATATGGTAAGAGACAATGGAGGTTTTACAACTTCTAGCAAACTGAGAACTGTATCAGCAATAATACAACGGACTTGTCATTGAATCAACCATAGCGAGTAAGTGTAAAGCATATCACCTTTAATAACGCCTACATTGTGCAATAGTAAACGATTGTAGTAAACCTTGCCTAATTTGCTATATGTTTCGGTTCAATGGTAAGTAAACTTACCACTAGGATATTCGACTGTATTTTCAACTTTTAGCAGTCGTAAATTAAATTGAATTATTTTTATAATAAAAGAACTCATAATGAGGTCTTAGAAACAGTGTTAGGTTAGGTTAATAAGGGTTATGTGCCCAAGGGCACATCTCCACTCGGAGACCAATACGGTCCATTGTTAATCCCTTCAGTGAAAAGGTAAGAAAAAATAGGAATAGACAGATATATAGATTGACAGATAGATAGAAAGAAAGATCCAGAAAACACGGATAGATACCCCCCAGAAAAAGCTCCTATCGTCCCCTTACTAGAAATAGCCGTCCTATTTCCCTGACAAATCTCAGCAAATCTACTGGATTTCATACAGTGACACACCCAAGTTCGTCGTGAAATCTTTATCCTAGCCGTTTCTGTCTGAAACCCTGCAACCTCGGACAGTGGCACATTATATGCTCAACTGTCTCCAGTTCCTCAACGTCCTCGCACAACCTGCAAAAGTCCGGTATGTCCCTGTCCCATCTGCTTGTGAAAGCCCTGACAGAACAATGACCGGTCAGGAACCCCGTAAGAGTCCTGAGACCATCCCTGTCCAGTCCCAAAAGAACCTTGGTTGCCCCTGCGTCCAATGCGGGCCATAACGCCCTAGACACCCTGCGATCCATTCTGTCCCTCCATGACTGGTTAACGGATTCGCGGAATCCCTTCCGTATCACCTCAAAGTAGTAACATAGCGGGGGCTTTACCCCCCGTCCGTTACCACAAGTCCAGATTCGAACCCTCCCTAGCAAGTTCGTCCGCCATTACATTGCTATCCACCTTGCAGTGTACGGGTACCCAACACAACCTCACAGTGAATGCCACCATGAGCTCCCTCAGAGCACATCTACATCGTGCGACCAGGCGCGAACGCACCATGTAATTTGTCAGTGCTCTGAGCGCTGCCTGACTATCGACAAAAATTGTCACCAGTACCACTTCCGTCGCCCTCCAGATTGCAACGATCTCAGATTTTTGGAGCTTGGCGAATATCCTTCACAAAAGCGAAAGGATAACAAAAATCAATATCCGTCAAATTGTTTTTTTTAAAACATGTTAAGTTAAAGTATTCATCAAAAAATATTTTTTTTTTTAAATACTGTAACAACCTACCACTCCGCACAGTCCCAGCAAATAAAACAGTTTGAATATGTTTAATTATATTTTATTATGGACACAACTTAACTCGTTGAATACTAACACAAGACTCACTTATTTCTAATAAACTAGTTATGTACTTTGGTTCTGCTCTCTTTCTATTCGCTGTGTTGTGTGTGTTCTGATGTTGATCTCCACATCCCTCCTATATTTTTGAGTTTCAGGCGTAATCCAGATTCGTTGGTCGGTTGAGTGGACAATGGTGTTTGTGTTGATTTTGTTGGTAAATCTGCTGCATCGCTGTTTGAGTCGACAATTCCGCTTGACGGCACCTTCTTAATGTGACTTATATTTCTCCGAAACGTTTTACCAGCTCCAGTTATCTTCACCTCATTCCCGTTTCTTTCTACTACTTCATACTCCGTTGGATCGAAAGTTGGTGTAAGCATATGTGGAAACACCACATTGTGCATCAAAACTTTGTCTCCAGGAACAATATCAGATTCTTTAGCCCGTCTTTTTCGATCACCTCTCTCTTTTCCTTTTTGCTTATTTATCATATCTAAATCTCTTGCTGCTGAATCCAGCATATCATCAGTTATATCTTGAATTCCAGGTATTTTATCCCGAATGACACGACCAAACATTAACTCAGTTGGGGGTGACCCGGTGGTACCGTGAGGTGTTACGTTGTACATCATGATAAATTTTTCAATTTCATTCTTGTAGTTTTGTTTGTTGGTATGAGCAATTTTAAGGCGTTTAACTAATGATCGATTCATATTTTCGACTTCTCCATTTGCTTGTGGCCAATAAGGTGGTGTTGTAATTAAATTAATATTGTTCTCCTTGCAAAAATTCCTAAATTCGCCACTCACATATTGTCTGCCATTATCTGCCCTAACAGATTTCGGTATACCCAACCGGCAGAAAATTTCACGCAACATGTTAATAATTGCCTCTGAGGTAATTCTCTTCAAAAATTTTACTTCCTGATAGCGGGTGTAGTAATCAATTAAAACAAATATATAGTCATTATTTGGCAGTGGACCAAGTAAATCTGTAGCAACACATTGCCATGGACCATTTGGAAATTCGTGCCTCTTCATCGGTGTCGGATTATTCGCCTGTGACACTAATAAACAGTCCCCAGCAATTTTTTACATACGATTCAACTTCCCTATCTACGAGAGGCCACCATACCTTAGATCTCACTCTTCTTTTCATTGCAGATTCTCCCGGGTGACCCTCGTGGGCAAGCTCCAACAATTTGTTCCGAAGAGGTTTGGGTACAACGATACGAGTTCCCCGCAACATGATGCTACCGACTGCCGATAGTTCGTAGCGGAAAGGGTAATAACTATTTAATGTGTCTGAAGGCCAGGAGTCATTTTTTATATACTCGATCGCATCTAAAATTTCCTTTTCCTGCGAACTCTTTTTAGCGATTTCGCAAATACTAAGAGAAAATAGAGTGGAATGTGTCATGATGTGCAAGATGTTATGCTCCCCGTTTTCATCGTATGAGCTTGTACTTTCAATTTTACAAAGTAGTGAAATTGAATCGGCTATGTTTTCTTTTCCAGCTCGATAAACCACTTTAAATTTAAAAGATTGTAATCTCAGGAGCCATCTTTCTATTCTAGCTGGTGGCTTCGAGGTTGGCTTAAAAATGGCTTCAAGGGGCTTATGGTCAGTAACCAGCTCAAACTCCAGTCCAACTAAGTAATAGTAGAATCTCTCCACAGCCCATACCAGCGCCAAGCTTTCTTTTTCGGTTTGGGAGTACCTCTTTTCAACGTCCGAAAGACTTTTGCTGGCAAAAGATATTATCCGTGGGTCGTCGCCGGAATCAAATTGAATGAGCACTGCCCCCAAGGCTACAGGGCTGGCATCTGCTATTACACGTGTCCTATTTCGTGGACTAAAATACGCCAAGTTTGGTATATCTTCCAAGACACTTTTTAATTTGTCAAATGACCTTTGTTGGTTCTGGCCCCAAGTAAATTTGCAATTTAGTTTTAACAAGCTTCTTAACGGCTCTGTGGTATCTGCCATATCCGGAATGAATTTTCCCACGTAAGTTACAAGACCCAGAAAACTCCTTGTTTCTTCCTTTGTTTGCGGCGCTCGGAACCCCATAATTGTCCTTATTTTGTCGGGGTCTGGCGCTATGCCCTCATCCGATAGGACATGTCCTAAAAATTTCAGTTTCCTAACACCCCATACGCTCTTTTTTTCGTTAAGTAATAAATCATTGTTTTTAAATATCTGAAGTACCTGTTTAACGGCCTCGTCATGTTCTTCCTTGGTACTACCAGAAATAATGACATCATCAATGTAATTTAAAACGTTACTACCTGGAGCCAAAAGTTCTTCCATTATCCGCTGAAGAATTTCGGGAGCCGAGCTTATTCCGAACATCAGTCTTTTGTAGCGAAAAAGTCCCTTGTGAGTGATAAATGTGGTAATATCCCGACTTGATTCATGAAGTTCCAGTTGATGGTATGCCCACTTTAAATCCAATCTGGAAAACAATTTGGCTCCTCTCAATTTGGTCATAAATGTATCAAAAGTCGGTAATGGGTAATTTTCTCGAAGTACGGCTTTGTTGGCTCGCCGCATGTCAATGCATAGACGAATTTCTCTATCCTCCTTAAAAACGACAACAATTGGAGAAATCCATGAGCTTGGTCCCGAAACCGGTTCTATAATGTCTTGTGTGAGCGCCTCATTTATTTTGTCTTCTACTTTCTTTTCTATAGCTATTGGTATACGACGTAAAGGTTGCTGAACCGGCTTTACAGTGGGATCTAAAGCTAATTTAATAATTACATTTTTGATTTTCGGGAAAGGTGTCATCTTACTACGATCCGCCGGATCCGTAGTTAGTCCAAGCTTTAAAACCTTTAGTTGGACTGCAGTATCACGACCCAAAAGTGACTGACTTCCGTTCTCAATCACATAGAACGTGGCAATCACTTCTGCGCCGTCTGCCACTGATACGGGTGCTTCAAAAACAGATAGTATTTTCAACAGTTGATTCGCTGCATATGCCTTGAATTGGTTGACCGAATGTGTACGAATATTTAACAATACTGCTCCACTGCTTTGAAGCATTCCCCAATCCTTTTGACTAAGAAGGTTAAATCGAGATCCAGAATCTATAATCATCGAGATAATACGCCCTCCTACGTGGCATTGAATCATTTCATCCATTGTCAAAGTATCGTCAATCTTAAAACAGTTAAAATCATGAGATCCAAGTTCTGGTTTATAATCTTTTTCTTCTATGCATCTAACTCTTGACGTCTGAATTCGGCGCTGTTTTGAGTTACCATATTCATAATCATCTGTTTTACGTTTATTATTTTTAGTTTTGCATTTTCGAGCCAAATGCCCAATTAAACCGCATTTGTTGCAGTTTACCTTTCTGGCTGGACAACCGTAATCATTACTCGAATGCCCCTTTTTACCGCATCTACCACATTCATCTCCGACACGCTTTGACCACTCCGGTTTCGCAGACACCCGATTTACCGTTGATGTGTGAATTATTAAAAAAACATGTTCTTCTTGAAAGCTCTTATGAGCGACTGTTTATTAGTATCTAAAAATACTTAAATCTAAGTACAAAATAAACTTAATACTAGCTACAGCTAAAGTGTGGGAAATGCTGATGTTTGCATTAATCCACACTGTAGGTCGCTTGTAGCATGGACATTCCATAGCTTGTATGTTGATACTTCATACAATGTATGGGTGTTATATTGCCTGTCTACTACATGGCAATATACACTTATCAAACACACTACACCTCCCTTTTTAGGAAAAAGATCGATCAATCATAGTATCTTATTGATCGGTCTTTTTATATAACTTATTTAATAAAATATTACATTAACAAGAGGAAATTTAAACCAATCGATCTTAAATAAGAAACAATTTCTAATAACATTTGTTTCAATTTATTATGAAACTTTTTAATGAAAATATAAAAAATAAAAGATAATTTGAGAAAGTATTTAAGAGACGATCTAAATTATTGTAATTCGTCTTCATAAAAAATTTTTTTTTTTCAAAAAATAAAATGTATCGCAAAAGCGAAATCAACCAACATTTTTATTTCTGTATTATTTGTAACTTATGTTATCCTTTTTTCTTTATAATACTGTAATTTTTTTTTTAAATTATTTGTGAAAATCAAAGACATCACATGCTTTTCAATTCCATGTACCCGCCGGTATGGCCATTACCGCAAGGTCATTAATGTCAAAGAATGCGATGTTTTCAAAGAAAAATGGGACTTGGCAATAATTGTATTTTCCAGTGTCCAAGTTCATAAGTAATAATTCAGTTAATAAATTTGTTGTTCGAAGAGTCTACATGAAGTGTTATTAAGGACATAAAGTGTTATTAAGGAGATGAAGTGTTATTAAGGAGATACGAGAATTATCAGCGATATTTATTATATATTGTGGGTATTTTAATACCATAAATAATTGCGCTGTGTATTAACCAATGAATGTTTGCTATTTACACTTAGTGTAAAAGCTAGTTAACCGAAAAATTAAAATAAATTTTAGATTTATAAAATAATTTATAGATTTTATTAGAAAATCAAATTGTCAGTGCTGATAGTTGGTCACTGAAAGGTTAACTTTTTTCCCTTTTCCTCTTACTGAATCGTTTTATTACTGTTTTTTTTTTTTTTTATTATTATTATTAACGTAGTATTGTTAATATTTATATATATATATGGTGCTGCTAATGTCTAATGTGATGTTCGAATACATTAGCAATTTATTTGTGTTGTTAATTTGGCACGTCGTTTTTTCTATTAAGTTTTAAGAAGAGGACTCTAATTGCCGGTCTCGGGACCTGAGGCGTGTGAAATTATTTCCAATGCCTTTAGCAATAGCTTGCCTTAACTTCAACACTAAGTCTATTTAATAGTCTTGGTATACAACTTCTTCGGAATTCTAGTTCCGGTATTGGGTTTCCTGTCTCTATTTGACATAATATTTAAGCTTTGATCAGACCAGAGCACTCAAGCTGCTCGATCAATTTAAGATCAGAACTCTAAATATTTCTTTTTTTTGGAATACCCCGGTACTTATAACAATCGCGATTGCGCATTTCTATAATGCTTATCAAAAAGTGCACTTTTTATTCTTCCATCCAAAATATATGGCCTATTTAACGGGCTCCGTTCACCTCGCCTTGCCGTCTACTTTTTCAAGACTTAGGATGATTGAGTCTAGGTCAATATCCTATTAACAAAGGGGCTGGCTAATGTACCGTAATATAATTCATTAAGAATTATCTTCATAACGCGCTGCCATTTATTATTTAAAAATTTGATGGACGTCTCCCTCAAATTTATATTAGTTTCTTTTGAAACTATAAGCACCTCTAACAAAATTCAGTAAGGGTAAATATACTGTTAGTAATTTCTAACGTATTTGTATCTGGGTAATTATGTTGTGATATAATGAAGTATGAGAATCAATTTTTTGATGTTTGATGCATCCGTATAGTATGCACAAGTTTTGAATCTGTTGCTTTTTGAGAGCAATGAAATCGAATCAATTTATATATTAGTTTAGGCACATATTTTAATATAATTATTCTTGTAGTTTTTATTTTTTGTTAAATTCTATTGTTTTTTTTTTTTTGTTTTAAAATAGTTTTTAGTTTTTTTATATGTCTTTTTTTTTTTTTTTAATTAGATTTATTTTTTTTCAGGGTCAGGTCCTGTTGGACCCAACCCTTTATGCGTTTTTTATTTATTATTTATTATTTATTATTTTTTTTTTTTTTTTTTTCGGTGTGGCAGGATCGCCATGATGTGTGAATTATTAAAAAAACATGTTCTTCTTGAAAGCTCTTATGAGCGACTGTTTATTAGTATCTAAAATACTTAAATCTAAGTACAAAATAAACTTAATACTAGCTACAGCTAAAGTGTGGGAAATGCTGATGTTTGCATTAATCCACACTGTAGGTCGCTTGTAGCATGGACATTCCATAGATTGTATGTTGATACTTCATACAATGTATGGGTGTTATATTGCCTGTCTACTACATGGCAATATACACTTATCAAACACACTACACCGTTTCACATGCCGGCTTTACCAACATACTCTGCGATTGTTTATTAATCTGCTCATGAATCTGGCATGCCGAAATCACCTCATCCAACCTTTGCTCTTTTTCCAAAAGTCTTTTCTTTAAATCGAGTGATGCCCATGAGTCAATGATCTTATCCTTTATACTGATTTCCTTAATCTCACTTTCAGTAGCCCCAAAATCGCATTTTGACCCTTGATGCCTAAAGCGCAGCAAAAATTTATTAAAATCTTCTCCTTCTACCGGTGTGAGATCCCTAAATAAATGCCTTTCAACGTTGAGTTTCGCTTCGGTGAAAAATATTCATCTAACTTGTCGACCAATATTTTAAAAACATCATTTTTTTTTCTTATCATCGTATTCCACTAAGGCTCCTGGAATATTAAATACCACCTCTTGTAATTGTGGGCCACCTAGGTGAAGCAATTTATTCTTTTTCTTTACCACATCTTTTATATCTTCAGATTGAAGGTATAGAGAGAGGGACCGAAACCATCTTTCCCATTCATTACGTAGTAACGATTTTTCTATGTTCTCGCAAAGAAATGGTCTTATCTCAGTCATTTTGGTCACAATTTAATGTGTTTCAATTGATCTGTAACGCAAAACAAATTTTTGTTCAACAATTTACAATTAAATGTATTTTTTTTTTCTTATACCTGTCTACTTAACATTTATGTCCCAATTAAATGGATCATCCATACCCAATTTAATGAGTTTACCAAAACCACAATTTAATGTGTGTCTTCAAGTCACAATTTAATGTTCCAATTTACAATTTAAAGTATTTTGTTTTTCCTCTAAGCTCAAATCAAATGTGCTTCAAATATTTTTATCAATTCAATGATCTGCAAATAGTAAAACAAAACAACCAACAAAAAAAAAATTTTCTGTTTTCCTTTTGTATTCGTATGTGCTTTTATTTACCTTCAAATTTGACGCTTCCTTTTAAACCTTTTCGTTTATATTATTATGTAGGTCATCCACTCTGAAAGATCTACATTAAGAACCTAATTCGGTAATAAAAGAGAAGAAAACAAAAATAATACAAATTTTCTGCTGCTAATAAATCAAATTATGCAGTAAAAATCTCTAATTAAAATAAATTCACTATTTAATGTTCACATTTAGCAGGATCCCATCGTCGTCGCCAATGTAACAACCTACCACTCCGCACAGTCCCAGCAAATAAAACAGTTTGAATATGTTTAATTATATTTTATTATGGACACAACTTAACTCGTTGAATACTAACACAAGACTCACTTATTTCTAATAAACTAGTTATGTACTTTGGTTCTGCTCTCTTTCTATTCGCTGTGTTGTGTGTGTTCTGATGTTGATCTCCACAAATACGTAGAGTTTTTTACTGGGCAATAATGGCTTAAACATGAAATTGGGCCACAAACAAACACGTGTTCCTTATTTTTTTTTTGTTCTTTATCATATATCCAAATTTCATTAAAATCGGAGAGAACCCATTGGGAGACTCCCCTTGTTAGCTGAAGTGAAAACAAAAAGCTGCAGTAATTTTCTTAGAAAGTGTAAAAAGTTGCTGCTACCGTAGTTTTTCTCAAAAGAGATGTTGTTGTATATTTAATTAATTCATTAAAACTTTTTTGTTATTTTAGATTTATTTTTTTTTTCAACGAAATTAATATTATAACGAGCTTAGTTTTTGTTTTCATTACAGTTTTTTTTTTAATTAATTCAAGTTAGTGCAATTAATACTAGCATCTTAAAATTTCATGGCACTAACTTTTGAAAGTTTTTTTTTTTGTTTTATTTTAAAGAAATATTTTAATCTGTGCTCTTAGTGGTTCTTGTGCAACGCCACGAAATATTACTTTTGCTCTTATAAGAAGTTATAAAGCTAAATAAATTAATATAAAAGTCTAAAACATTTAAAGAACTGCAACTGTACGTAGTTAAAGAGAGTAGTTATTAAGGGTTAATAAAAATTTGCCAAGATGTTGTTTTATCCGCTTAGAAAGTTTCATCTTGTTACTCGGATTTGGAAGATTTTACAGAAAGTGTTCGTTGAATATTTTATATCGCAAATATCCCATTGAAATACGAATATATGTTATAATGCCAATATGCGTATACGTAATACTAGTAAGATTATGGTTAATCATACGTAGAGTAGGCTGCTTCTTAAAAAAAAAAAACAAATTTATGAATTTTGGACGGGGACAAACCTGAGTTAGATTAATCCTCATAAAAAATTATATAATTTTTTTTTTAAATTTTCAAAAAATAAATTTAGGGGCTTTGAAATTTTTCAAAGCAAAAATTTTCATAAAAATAGTTTTTTTTTTAAAACCTGCAATTATGAATACAAAATTACATAAAATTGATTAATTTCAAGCATTAAAATAATATTGGGCACTTTTATTCAAACACACCATGAACATTAAAAAATAAATAATTCTGAACCCTGAATCCACTTAGCGGGTGGACCGATTTAATTTGGGCAGATTTGAAGAAAAGTCAGTATTTTTCATAAAAAAAAATTATAAAATATATTGTGGTGAAAGAAGCTAATTTGACATAGTAAAAAGTTTACTTAGATCAAAATTACTTAGCTCCGAAATATTAAGTATTCGGAGCATCGCTAACCCATGTTAACCGGAGGTCAATTTTTTTTTTTCACAAAATAAAATTGATGATTATAACTGAATTTTAATTTAACCAACTGAAAAAAGGTTTAGTTCTTATTTAAGTAAAATTTTAAAATTATTAAATCAATAGTATTAAAAATCATTAACCCTTGTTGACCGTATCCCGAAAAAGTCCCGACACAAAAAAATCGAAACCGGATTTTGTACATAAGATGATTTTGATGATGAGCAATTTTTAGCAAGTCTTAGGGTTAAAGCAGAGAAAAAAGTGGATTATATTTTAAAAACGTCCGTTTGAAAATATTTAGTTTTAGCAATCAACTGTATTTTGTGTAGCATTTTTGATCTACAGAAAACACTGGTTAATGATGCGTTAATTCACATTTCAAGTACATTTGAGTTAATACAAAACTTAAAACTGTATTCATAAACGAATACTGGTCTGAAATACATATTTAAAACCTTGTGTAAAGTTAATATTGGCTTATGAATACAATTTTAAAGCTAAAATTTGTGTTGTAACTGAACTGTATTTGAAATGCTGTTTAATATTTTTATGAATACAGGGTTAGTGTTTTGGAACTGAGTAAATTAAATAATTTACAATCCGAAGGAACAAAATTTTGATATAGTTATATATTACTTGATGCAATTTTTTGTAATGATATATTGCAAAATATATTTACATATAAAACTATATGAAATTATATCTCAATATATATATGAAATATATCTTTCTTTATATTACACTTTCTGTAGGGCAATATGTAAAAATGTATAATTACATATAATGTATAATTACATATATGTACATATGTTTATGTCACATTAATATATTTGTGTGCAATTGTATCTTATTTGATGTAAATCGATACGTTTGAATAAGGACAAAATAATTTGATACGTTTAAATGAGGACAGAGTTCGGACACAATTGTTTCAAACTATACCTAACTACGTCAAGTTACATCTAATGGTATCAAATAATGTCTAATTGTATCAGTAAAATCTAATATGATACAATAAGATGTTTTTATTTTTCGGAAAATCCACAAAATACTTTTGTTACATGGGATGTTAAATTGGCTTCTTTCTCCAAAAAATATTTTAGAAATATTTTTTATCTAAAATACTAACTTTCCTCCAAGTCCGCCAAAAATTAAATCAGTCCACATGCTAAAAAAATCTCCCAAATTCATTTTAATATTTGCATGCCTTAATTTTTTTATTTTATATTCATAATTGGAGCTTTGACAATAATGTAAAGTTTTAGGGCTTTGTTTGCCTTGTGTGATTAGGGGTTAACAACCTTATAAAATTTAAATATTTTTAATGCAAGCAGAATCAAACTGGGGGAATATTATCGAAGTGCTTAGTAATTAGGGAACTACATAAGTTCGTTTTAAAAAGTTCTCCTAAAATATTTACAATTTTTTTGTAAAATATATACAAGCCTAGTAAAAAATTACAAGAAATTTGTAATACTAATTTTAAACTTTTATAGTTGAAAAATTACTAAGCACTTTCCCAAGCTTTTTTTTTTGCATAGGTGTTGTCGGAGTTTAATATAATACAAACAAAAAACTGTTTTTTTTAGTTTTTAAAATAAATCATTCTTATACATATTTATTAGGGCGGGTCGATTTAAAAATCGCTCAGCGTTCAAGGAAAATCGTATTCTAGGGATCAAAATAAGAAACTTTGCCGAAGGAACCATACCTCTAAAACGAATTCTGATGTCCCGACTTTTGACCCGTAGGGTGAAATTTTGAAAAATCCCACTTTGATATTTCAGAACGTAGGAGAAATCTCTCCAAGATTATGGGAGCTACTTCTTCTCCGGAAGACGCGCTAGCAGATTAATGCATAAATCATCATTCTAGGTGCCCGTTAAGGTGTTAAAATTGGAATTGAAGGAGGGAATTTTTAGCCGTGTTTTAAAGAAAAATGGACAAATCTCGGGATTGAGATATTTCAGAAAGTAGGAGGAGTCTTTCCAAGATTATTTCTTCTCCGGAAGACGCTCTAGCAGATGAATGCATAAATTGTATTCGATTGGGTTGGACTCCAGTGGGGCGCTCTAAATGGGTCAAAGTGGAATTTTTCAAAATTTGACCCGTGTCAAAAGTCGGGACATCAGAATTCGTTTAGAGGTATGGTTCCTTCGGCAAAGTTTCTTATTTTGATCCCTAGAATACGATTTTCCTTGAACGTTGAGCGATTTTTTTTGCCTCCATACAAATCGACCCGGCCTAATATACATTTTCTGAAAATCGGGAAAACTTTCAAAGTGTAGTACATACACTCAAATAAAAAAGTTAGTAGAAAATTAGTAAAACATTTTTATATCACAATTTATTGTTTTTATACTTATTTTCAGTACAAACTCCTTTTAAGTAATATTTTGTTCGTATTCTTTATTTGCCAATTACAATTTTTACGCATTTTCTTTTTTTCATAGTTGAGAGCAAAAACTTATTAAAATTAAATATTTTTATAATATAAAAAAAAATATGACAAACATTTAAAATTTTTAGTAAACAAATTTACTGATTTGAGCAAAGTGAGTTCAATTAATAATTACAAAAGTTTTTTTTCTTAAGGATTTAAAAAAAAATTACAGATTTTTCTATAAATTTTACAAATGTTTTTACATGGTGTAGTTAAATGGTGTACAATGAATTGGATTGAATTCATTAAGTACTTAGAAAATCTTTCGTATAACAAACAAACCCTTTTCTTTCCTTTATTTTCCATTGTTCTTTCCAAATATATTGAGTATTTTAATGTTTTCATGATGTTTGCAAAGCTAGCGACAAATTACTGGTAAAAATGACACACAATATAAATACATATAATATTATTATTATATATTAATATAATGATGGGTTTTCACTCGGAAATGCTGCCTTGGTTTAGGCATTATTTGACTGGCAGATATTCTGTTGATCCTGTTGATGGCGTTTGTTTAGATGTTTTCATACCTATCTCGGGTATTCCCCAAGGTAGTATTCTGGGTCTACTTTTATTTAATCTTTTATCAATGATATTTCTAATTGTTTCAAAAACTCCCATCTTCTTTTGTATGCTGATGATCTTGAGGAGGACTTGGATAGAGTTGTCCGTTGGTCGTTGGTCGAAATGGTCTTCTTTTCAATGTAGGTAAATGTCTTTCTACGTCGTATCATAGGCGTCGTAATATTTTAATGTTTAAATATAGAATAAAGACTTATATTTTATAATCTTTTGATGAAATTTTAGATTTGGGAGTAGTATTTGATATCAAACTATCTTTTAATAATCATTTAAACTATATAATACCTAAAGCTTACTCAATATTTGCTTTTATCCGTCATAATTCTGATAACTGTCATTATACAAAAAAGATCTAAATTAGAATATGCCTCATTTATATGGGGACCTAATGCTGAAGTTCATATTAATAGAATTGAAAAAATTCAGAAAAAGTTCATAAAATATGCCCTTTCTTTTTTAAACTTTTCCTCGGCAGTTCCTTCAAATGTAATTGCTTCCCAGGAAAAAATTACACATTCCAAAAAGAAGGTGATGCCCACACTTGCTTACATATCTCATTGCCAAATTTAGTAACTGCAATACCAAACTCATTCCAAAGATAGAGACAAAAAATCAAGTAGTATTGTAATCAATTCTTTAAATTTAAACCAGAAAGCATGAAATCAATAACAAAGTAATTATTTACTTAAAAGAAAATAACAATGTTATCAACTTATATGTATAACTTTTTGTACTCAAGAAGTAATCATATACTTTTTCTTAATAAAAGGACGTTATTGGAAGTAGTTCCTAATTTTGAAAAACGAAGTTATACAATTTTAAAGAATTTATCTCATATATTTTTTCAAACAAATTTTATTTGCATTAAAATAATACTAAAAACAGAAATTGCATGTTGCCTAAATTTTGTTAAACTGTGGTTAGGTATAAATTAGGGAAGCGCACGTGAGCAGAAAATTGTGAGTGGAAGTTGAAATTACTGACGTTATCGTGAGTGAGTGTAAAAAAAAATTTCGAGGGTGATTGTGCGTGAGTCATATTTTTGTTTTTCAATTTTGAATTGTTCTTTTTTTTGTAAAATTTATATTTTCGTGGTTTATAGCTCCAAAATTATGACAAACCCATGTTATCTTAACAATTCGATGTTTCACTTTTTAGGATTTTATTTCCGTATGAGTTTTGATCGTTATATTTGAGTGACCTAGGAGAATCACGTGTGAGTAAAAGTTGAATTTACTTATGGAACTACTTCTTTTTTTTAAATGTAAGTACTTCTTATTTTTTCTAGGGAACTATTTACTTATTTTTTTTTTTTTTGTGTAAGTACTTTGTAGTTTTACAATGGAACTATTTCTTTATTAAAAAATGTATGTAGTTCTTAAAAATATAAAGTAAATGGTTCTTCGGTAAAAAAAATAATCAATTCTAAAGAATCAATTATTTTAGTCTCACTCCCTGTTAAAAGAATCGAGTAGGTAATCTAGTAAGGAATGCGTTCTGCCCAAAATGCTTGATTACAAACCCGCTTACCTTTTTGGAAATTTTTTGCTGGGTTCTTATGCAGATAAATGTGCTTTACTCTCAATGAAAACTTTAGACGTTAGGAGAAAAATCTTTTCGCTTAATTTCTTGCATGGCATTATTTGGGGTTTAATTGATTGTCCGGCTTTATTACATGCTATTAAGATCTATGAACCTCCACGGTCACTTAGAAATAAAGTAAGATTTTTTCATATTGATATTCATAGAACTGACTACGTTATGAATGAACCATTAACTAGCGCAATGAGATTATTTAATAAATAAAATGTTAGATAAAAGTAAAATGGGCCTTTCCATAAAATGGCAGAAACAAGTCCAGTCTGATGTAAAAATTAAATAGTGTTTATAATTTTTAGAGAAAAACATTTATTCTTCTTCTTAACCTTAACCTTTCTAAAGTAAAATATTTTTAGTTTTCATTAAACACGTTTTAGTTGCTTTTATTTTCGTATTTGCAAAACTCTTACACGAAATGTGTTTACTAAACTATAATTTTGTTTGCGTTTATATCGTTGACACTAATGCAAATTTTATTAATGTCATGATAAAAAGAATAACGATTAAAATCTTATTTGGAATTATCTTTATAATAAATGTTTGTTAGAATGTGCTGAAAAATTAAACATTATAAAATGTTTAGTTAGATAATAAGGAAAAGTTTTATTGATATTATAGGCTTACAACAGATGCCCATTTTGCGCTGTGTTGTGTGGTAAATATAGGTAATATATATTTATTTTAATAATATAAAAGCATTTGAATACATTTTATTATTATTAATTAATAAAATTAAAAAAAAAAAAAAAATAAATTAAAAAAACTATATCTTTGTAAATGTAACGTTAAATTTTCGTGTTTTCCAAAATTCGCGCTAAGAATGAATTCAGGTTTTTGTGTTTGTAGAATGTTGTGTTAAAATGTTTTTGTAGAAAGTTTTTGGAAAAACCCTTAATAACACAGCGCTACAAAATTGACCCCTAAAATCGAAAACAATTGTACCGACCATTGATCATAACTATTTCGGCCCAGTTTCTTTCAATTTCTTATGGTTAATATCAGGGTGTTCAATCGGTTAACCGTTACTCGTTTAATCCATGAACTTTAATCAACAACTGTTTGAATAAATTAAAATGGAGAATTTCGAGTAAAGAATAATTCTAACAATCTTGGTCGATTAATCGAATAAATACAAATATGTTCTTTTTGAGTTTATATTTTATAAAAAAAAAAAAATATTTATAACGAGCTTTCAACATCCGTATATTTACAAAAATAAAACTCCTCAATTGTATATTATTTTAGAAGATTTTTTTATTTTTAATTTTATTGCCCCAACATGTTTTTTTATTTGATAAAAATACATTTCGGTACTCCGGACTTTGCATTTATTTTGTGTTTCATTATGAATTTTGAAGGAAAAATGAATGCAAGAAAACTATTAAAATTATTCGAGTTACTTGAGTAATTTAAAATCTAACTCGATTACTCAAACAAAACGAAACCCGAGTAATTTTAATACCCTAGTAAATACATAAATTACCTTCATTAACATTCGGTTATGAAATTTGGTTAATAAATGTACAGCATTAACAAGTAGATCCGCGCTTTTTCTCAGTTTTTACAACATTTTACAATTTTTGCACAATTGTTCATCTCATTTCTCTATCGATCAAAGTATTTTTATGTTCAAGCTAACAGACAAATCCGACCAATTATTGCGGTTCATGGGAAACCCGAAATATGCCTAAAATTTGTATGTTCACCTAATGTTAATCTTTTTGTATAAAACGCAAATGTCTTAAGAAATGATATGTAGCAAAATTCATATAACAAAAGTTTATGTTTGCGTAAGTTCTTTTTAAGAAAAATTGTCATTACAATGAATATTTACAAAATATTTTCATAATTTCTTTAAAAATTCATACAAATAAGCGAACATTTTTAAAATAAAATTTTAAAATATTCACTGTAATGAAAGTGTTTGTTAAAATAACATTCGTAAATATAATTTTTTTTTAATTAGAGGCGTGAACAAGCGTATTTCTAAAAATTATAAAAACATTGTAAATTTTTTTTTTTTTTTTTTTTTTTTTTTTTTTTTAAATTTATTTTCATCGGGATAAACATTAATTGCATTTATAATAATTAAATGTGCTAAAGTCCCAAAACTTATTTAACAAATTGTGAAAAGCAATCTGATGTAGGCGTGTCCCTATCCGGATTCATTCCTGCCTAAGGAAATCTTCAGGGGACTTTGTTATTAGAATTTCTAGAGATATTTGTTATGTTAAATCACAAACTCAATGAGAATTTCTTGTCCTCGTCTAGGAGCGAGATTCAAAATTTAAAATATCAAAGAAAAACCAAAACAACAACAAAAAATTGTCACAATTGGCTTTGTCATCTTCCAAATACTACTCTGTTTTTTTGACAGACCTAGCAATGTAGTGACGTTTATTCAAGTAAATCAACAATAGAAAATCATATGTTTTCTATTAGTGTCAGTTACATTTAAATTTGCACAAGCACCTGCATATTTGTTATTTAAATTTATTTTCATCGGGATAAACATTAATTGCATTTATAATAATTAAATGTGCTAAAGTCCCAAAACTTATTTAACAAATTGTGAAAAGCAATCTGATGTAGGCGTTGTCCCTATCCGGATTTCATTCCTGCCTAAGGAATCTTCAGGGGACTTTGTTATTAGAATTTCTAGAGATATTTGTTATGTTAAATCACAAACTCAATGAGAATTTCTTGTCCTCGTCTAGGAGCGAGATTCAAAATTTAAAATATCAAAGAAAAACCAAAACAACAACAAAAATTGTCACAATTGGCTTTGTCATCTTCCAAATACTACTCTGTTTTTTTGACAGACCTAGCAATGTAGTGACGTTTATTCAAGTAAATCAACAATAGAAAATCATATGTTTTCTATTAGTGTCAGTTACATTTAAATTTGCACAAGCACCTGCATATTTGTTATTTAAATTTATTTTCATCGGGATAACATTAATTGCATTTATAATAATTAAATGTGCTAAAGTCCCAAAACTTATTTAACAAATTGTGAAAAGCAATCTGATGTAGGCGTGTTCCTATCCGGATTTCATTCCTGCCTAAGGAAATCTTCAGGGGACTTTGTTATTAGAATTTCTAGAGATATTTGTTATGTTAAATCACAAACTCAATGAGAATTTCTTGTCCTCGTCAGTTGGTTAATAATAATATTAACCTCCAAATCAGTAATTTTTGCAATACTGTAATATTTGTTCTGTCTTTTATTGTTTGATGGCGTATATATTACATTTTTGTACAATCACAGACCATGGTATAGATAAACTGTTTTCTAATACCACATGCACTACACTTTCGACAGAGCGTATAATGCTCTAGGTTTCAATACACGGTTGCTTTTCTTTTTGCATACATATTACCACACAAACAAAATAACATTGTTATATTTTTAGAAATCACGTGTTATTCTAATTTCCAATATTATCCTGTGCAAATAATGTTTTTTTTTTGTGCATTCGATAATGTGGCATCTCACGTAGTTAGGCAAAAGTAGCCAGAGAGCAAATTTCTGTTATTTTCAATTTTTAACGAGCTTCTAACCTCCGTATATTTACAAAAAATAAAGCACATCAAACATATTAGCTATGATAATACTAGTATTTCGATATGGCTAAAGATCTCATCAGAACCCGAAGTTTTATAAAAGCTAGTGCCTCCAGAATTGGCAGAGCTTTAAAAAAAACCTATTAATTATTAATTTTGCTCCATTCTTGTTTTCTTAGTAATCAAGCACGTGTGTTATTTTTAATTTTTAACGAGCTTACAACCTCCGTATATTTACAAAAATAAAGTAAATCAAACATATTAGCTAGGTTGATACTAGCATTTCGATCTGGCTAAAGATGTCATCAAAACCCGAAGTTTTAGAAAAGTTACAGCCTCCAGAATAGGCAGAGCTTTAACAAAAAACCTATTAATTATCAATTTTGCTCCATCCTTGTCTTCTTAGTAATCAATACGTAGGAAGGGTGTAGTGTCCTTTCTTAACAAGAATTATGACATTACTAAAAAATTTTTAGTTTTTACTCTGGCTCAAATAATATTTTTTACAGTTTTATTAGTTTTTTGTTTTTAGATCCATCTAGATTATTTTTTATGTTATATTTACAAAAATATAGCAAATCAAAGCATATTAGCTAGGCTGATACTAGTTTTTCGGTTTGGCGAAATATCTCATCAGAACCCGAAGTTTAAGAAAAGTTAGAGCCTCTAGAATAGGCAGGGCTTTAAAAGAAAAACCTATTAATTATTAATTTTGCTCCATCCTTGTCCTAGTAATCATTTTTTTTTTGCCGAGTTTTGGTACACATAATTTTATAAGCTATTTGCATATTAAATGATGAACTCATAGGTAGTCCATTTCCGCTATGCTGTTATATAAATTTTGGGCACTTTTCACGTTTTCCCATGAATTGCAGCTTCTTTTTTTTTAAAAGAGAACTAAATGGTCTGATTTGTATTTCTTGCTTTTGCACAAATATGCTTTGATCAAATGCGAAATGGGAAGATAAATTTAGAAAAAGCGTGGATTTACATGTTATTGCTGCACATTTGTTTACCAAATTTGATACCCAAATTATTTTTTATGTATTTACCATACACAGATCACCGACTGTCATGCAAATACATGTTTGTAGACAGTACCGAGCCAAAATCGAGTTTGACCAAACACTTGTTCGAATCAATGAATTTGTAACAAAATAGCATCGATTTGTTTTTGCATATTTTGGTATAAATGCATGTTTTAATGCAAATTTTGGCATAATTGTTGTTTTTACAAATTGTTATAAATATAATGATATACAAACTAATATTGATATGTAAAAATGTTGATTTACAAAAAGTTTTGATATCATGATTCGGTTTACAGATTAGGGTGATGCTTATGAAAATGATCAAACTTTTTGAAAAGCAACAAATAAATCAAATATGACAATATCATTTTTAGATTTTGGAAGTGAGCGATAACAATATTCTAACTAAATATAGGAAAAATATGCACAAAATTTTTTTCGCGTTTGTACAATTCTTTGATAAGCATTTGGTTTTAGAAGATATACTTAACATACAGTGTTATACAAACACACCTTTTAAAATTTCTTAACCAAAAATAAAAATTATGCTGGTACATATTAACTTTACTAATACATATAAAAACCGATTTTTTCTCAAAGGTTTTCGTACTCAACTCTAATGGCTTTATATTATTGCTAACGTTGTAGTTAGCATAAGAAAAGGAAGAATGTGTTTTTTATGGCATTAATTTGTTACTAGTGCAGCAAATTAAAAATAACTTAATATTTTTTTAGTTTACAACAAAAGAATTTTTTCCATTTCAGAAAACGTTTGTAATAACATTTTTGTAGCAGTAAAAACTAGTAGCTACCCGTTTGACATTTTCCCAAAAAAGATGCAAAAATATAAGGATAATGTTTTTTCTTCTATATTCTGCAAGTAAAATTTAAATTTTGTTATACCATAAAAATTTTTTTAAGCATTTTTTTGTAAATGAAAATTCAATAATAATGGACGAAAATTGCATATAAATGACTTGAGCGTGATTATGTACGAACTGAAAATACATTCTAAGGATAAGGAAAAAGATTTAAAAAAAAAATAAAAGAAATATAATGTAAAATAAAAAATTAAATTAAAGACTACATACAATTTTTATGAGCATTTTGATAAAAAAAAAATTGTAAAAAAATTGATAAGTTTTACATTCTGTTTAAAAGTGGCTTCAAAATATATCCTTTTTGCATGAAAAGATTTCATGAATTAAATATCATAGGTAAGGGTATAGATATTTTGCATTATTTCGGAAACGGTATTTTTGGGGTAACGATATTTCAGTTATTTTGGTATCGGTATTTTACTTATTTCGGTAACGGTATTTTAGGGGTAACGGTATTTTAATTATTTGGGTAACGGAATTTTAATTATAACGGTTTTCCAGTTATTTCGGTAACAATAATTTAAGGGTAACGTTGTTTTAGTAATGTAATGTTAACGAACACAGATATTTTTAAGCCCATTATGCCCGAATTCCAATGACTGGCTAGTTTATGATCAAAATTTGAGTGGATATATCTATTAACAGCGATTATTTTTTTTTTTGTCTTGTCAAAGGATATTTTAGTTATTTCGGTAACATTATTTTAAGGAAGTTATTTTTAATAAAAATTATGTTTTTTAATAAAAATTATATCAAACTTGAAAGAATATATATGAATGTTCGATATTTGGCATGGGCTTGTTACCTCTTTCAAAACGTGTTCTGATGATAATAATAAGCCATGCGCTAAAATATTTTAGAGCTACCTCATTGTGGGCATAGGCTCTCAATAAGAAATCTCCATCTGGAGCGTCTATTTGCAAAACTTCTTAGTTTCTAATAAGCTATTTATCTTTCTATTACTAAAATCAGGCAGGTTATTAATTTCACTCAATGTTGAGCGGCGCCAAGAATTGCGCGGTCTTCCTCGTTTTCTTGCACCTTGGGGGTTGTACGTTAGGGCTCTTTGGCATATATTATCGTCTTCTCTTCTAAGTGTATGCCCTATCCAGCCAAGTTTTCTTCTTCGGATTTCGCAGTTTATATCCGTCATATTTGCTATGGTGAGTAGTTGGACATTACTTATTGTGTTGGGCCAAGATATTCTGAATATTATACGAAGGCATCTGTTGGTAAACACTGTTACCAGCCATGTTTCACAGCCATATAGTAGGACCGAGAGTACACAGGCTGAAAATATATTTAGTTTGGTCTTTTTGCTGTATTCGTTCGACCTCCATGTTTTCGATAATATCGCAAAAGCACCTCTGGCTTTTCGTATTCTTGTCGTGACATCAAGAAGGGCACCTCCACATGTATCTATCATACTGCCCAGGTATTGGAACTCGTTTACATTTTCTATTACGTGACTGCCGATGGTTAATGGTTGTGTTCTGTAATGGTTCTGATGATGGGACCTAGAAAATTCCCGAAATAGATCTATCAACACATTCCTGAAAGGGTCAAATAATAAACTTAAATACAAAAAAAACTCTATAGATTATTTGTTAGGACAATATCCTAATAAAGAAATATAGAGTATGGCCTCGAACTTTAATAATTTTCACTTTCATTATTTTAAGGATATTGATATTTTAGTTATATCGGTAACGGTATTTTAGGGATAACTATTGCCAATTGAAAGGGTTGTGAATCGATAACGTTATTTTAGAGGCATTGCCTGCCATAGGCAAACAATTTTGTAGTTGCAATTGAATTTTTTGCCAACCGAAGTTTTGGTATTGGTAGTTAAATTTTGATTTTTTTTTTCTCTTTCAGAAAAAAGTGAACAATACCTCCCATAATATAATTTACAAAAAGAATTTATTTAAATACAAAATTATTTAAATTAAATTTACAAGAAATTCAAACATATAAAAACAACAAATATACAAAAAATCGTTGTTTACGTTTTGTCGGTTAAATATTAAAGAATGTTTTAAATGAATTTCTGTTGTTTTTACTACTTGTATCGGTTAATATTAATATTAATATTAATATTGTTCATCGCAAATAATCGTTTAAAATTAATAGTTATGTTTTTTATATTAGGGACAACAGAGCGTATGATGAATATGATGTTGATCATACGTACCAACTGATGTTTCAATTAAGTCCTAGCAAATATTACTAATGTCATCTCATTACCTTTTATCATTACAAATAATGACATACATTAACTTCATCATTATTTTAAAATCAAAATACTGACTTACTCATAATGGGTTAAATTAGCACTTTTTACAAAGTTAAATTTTTATATGTAATTTACTAATTTTCATATATCTAACTGTTTTGTGTTAACATTTTATTGTAAGTCCTAAAACAAACAGTTGGACTTACATTGCATTTACATACCCAGAATATAGACTTCGTAGTAGCTAACATATTTGGTGCCAATCGAATGCTTAGATTGAAAAAAAAAAATCTGCCACTACAATAGAATTTCCATTGTCTCAACAAGCTCCAGGCATTCTTCACTTTACAATATAGACATTTTTCACATCTGACTAGAGTTCATGAAACTTAAATTCGTTTTTTAGAACAAAGACTATTCGTTGAAAACATTGATTCTGGAAAACATTTTAATTGTGGAAAACATTTTTCACACTGCTTCAAAAAATCAAATAGCATCCAAAAATATATTATAAGATACAAATTTTTTTAACTAAACTAGGCACAATATAAATTCTAATACCCTTTGAAAAACCTATAAAATCAATATTGCTTTTAACATTAACACAAAAATATTACCCATCTGCAGTTCTTACGGTAGACCTTATTTTCTTAAATTTCGAATTAGATTCTAGAAACTATTTTGCAACAGTGGAACCTATACAACTATCAGATGCTCCTGTATCTATCAAATTACAATAAACTTTATCAAATAGCAAAGCTTCGGCAGAAGGTCTAATGTCGCTTGGTATATCATATCCCTATGGGGAATGGGACCGGATCTGCGTGTGCCACAGGATCGGTCCCTTCGTGCCAGAGACCGGTCCTCTGCTAAACCTTACCCTATGTAAACAACTGGCAACTTTTGAAATTGGCTTGTCATAGGAGGGGGTCATTTGTCCTGCTTTAAACCACATAGTGGCATGCCACAGTACTATCCAAAGATGGACATACCACAAGATTGTCGCAAAAGGGCCATGTCGTATAAAATAAACGAAACTAAACAGCTTCCAAAGGTTAAAATTCTGGTCAACTGGCTTTTACTTGTAAATAAGCATTCTAGTTAAGGCACAGGATTGGTAATTCTAGGACAATTGACACTGCTTAAGCCACTTCAGTATTAAATTATACCAGTCCTGTGATAAGTCCTTCTTTATCCAGTCACTTTTAGGTCAATTGACTCCTCATTCCCCATAGGGATGCGTCGCGCATGAGTAATACAAAAAAATAAATTAGTAGAACATTTTGTAAAACGTCTTGTAAATCAGGTATACAATTTTTTAGCAACTTTTTGCTAAAATTATATTTTCAGCTAAAATTTTAGTGTGCCTCCGGTACTCCACTACGTGGAAAACTTTGGGGAAAGATGTGGGTGTAAAATCTTTTAAAATATTGCTGGTGTAATAATTGAAGCCACACGATCTTCCATAACGTCTAGCTTTTGGTGAATGGGCTCTGGCAAAGTTGGATGAAGATCAAGTTTTGTATCGGAGAATTGTGTTTAGCGACAAAGCTAATTTCTGGTTGAATGGATACGTGAACTAGCAAAATTGCCGTAATTGGTGTGAAGAGCAGCCAGAAGCATTTCAAGAACTGCCAATGCATTCCGCAAAGTGCAAGGTGTGGATTATGGGCCGGTGACATCATTGGTCCGTATTTTTGTAAAGACGACGAAGGCAGGAACGTTACTGTTAATGATGAGCGTTACTATGCGATGATTACAATTTTTTTTTTCCCAAAATGGAAGAGCTGGTCTTGGGTAACATGTGGTTTGAACAAGACGGTGCCACACAACACGCGAAACAATGACCCAATTGAGAGGCGAGTTTGGTGAACAGTTTATTTCACGTTATGGGCCGGTCAATTGGCCGCCAAGAACGTGCGATTTAACGCCTTTAGACTATGTTAAGGCTCATGTATATAGGGACAAGCCCGCAACGGTTGACGCACTGGAAGCCATTATTGAATAATTTATTTGTAAGATACCGGCCGATATGTTTTAGAGAGTATGCCAAAATTGGACCCAGCGTAAGAACCATTTGAGGCGTAGCCGTGGTCAACATTTACATGAAATCATCTTTAAACATTGAATTATATAGATCGTTCTATCGACCCAAATAAAGATTTTATACATTTCTCGATGTTTTTTTTTTTTGTTAAATCACCCTTTACAGTCGCGAACATGCCAAAGTTAGACAAAGTGTTTTGTAAGGTGCTACCAGAACGGACAAGCCCTTGTTAAAATAATAGGGTTTATAATAGAAAAGTGAACAATTACAGACCTTAATTTCTTATTCCCAAAATTAGTAACGCGTAATATGAAGTATATAACACCAATACTAAAAATTAATTAAGAATTTTGAAGGCGAAATATATTGCAACAAATTTTGATTTTAAAGATTTTGTTTGAAATTTAAACGAACCCTTCGTTTTGCTTTATTTTAATAATAATTTGCGAAGAAAACTCATGACGACCCACGTTTTGCATTTATTTAAGATAGAATTTTTAAAGTTATATTACAATTGCCGTATATAAAGTTTTGTACATAAATACCCTGTGGTCTTAAGCAATTTGTTCAAGTAAGTTTGTTTAAAAATATTTTATTATCACACGAAACAAAAAGTGAAAGATTTAACACACTTAAGCTTACATATGCATGAATATGTATTAGACTGGAGCTTATCTTTTGTACTTGTTTTATTTGGTTTAGCCCAAACAATAAATCCTTAAAATTTAAGACAAATCGATGATAGGGGTCCTTCAAGAAAAGAAAACCATTTAGGCCACATCCATAATGCAAAAAAAATTACAAATAATTTTTAGAAAACAATTGGAAATTCTAAATCTTTAAAAATTGTATAATAAGGTCCGCCCTAGTGTATATGCCAACGTGACAAATATGTTAAATGTGACATTGAAAAGCATTTAAAATTGTTGTTAAATTATAGCTGTTGGCTAATTTGGTAAAAAAATTTGAAACAAAAATAAATAAAACAAGAATGTTTCCGTAAGCGCAAATAAATATATAAAGAACTTTTTTTATGACTAAATTCAAGTTTTTTTAATATGTTCTTATTATTCCGAATTAAGATCACGAGCGAATCTTTTACTGAAAACTTAACTCAAACTTTAACCAAAAGTGGTGTTTCCTTAAGACGTTTAGTGCTACACGAACGGGTTAATGCATGTATTTTTTTGTTTGTATTGCATGTACAGAATTCTCTGCATGATATCAATTAATTTTTGCATTAGATCTGGGAAATGTCACTGAAACTCGTCCATAGAAAATTTTCATTAAATCGATGAAGTTTCTCATAATATTTGAAATATTTAATTTTATCTATTAAAAAATTTCATACGACTAATGAAAAAGTTTAATTCAAAATAGTTTCGTTGCAACTATGAAGCTTTTTCATAAGGTTTAAGAAATTTTGCAAAATTGTAAAGAAAACTTCATGAATTTAATGAAAAAATTTCATTAAATCTTTCAGTTAATCTCTTTGTTAATAATGTTTGGTACACTTTACATCGCCAATAACTAGCAGTATGTTGTGTTAAGCAATGTATTCATTTTCGTTTCGAAAAACTTTGAGCATTCAGGCGTATTATGACTTAGTCGATATTGTACGCATACAAATGGCCTCTTGCAATATGTTTTTTGTATGCCCATATTGAAATTGGACAATATCGCCTGTGCTTTCATGAGATTCTATCTGAACAATGCAATGTTTTATTTCACGCGTATCAAATACCTTGAAATTGTTTGCGCTCGGATTAAATATAGAACATATTGGTAATGGATGTTTGGTAAATCTACACAGAAGAGAAATAAAGTGCCAACCAAATTGAAAAGTGTATTTTAATGGTAAAAACTTATACATTCTGTTAGTGCAATGATATTTACATAAGATTTCTAAATGTTTTGGGTGTTAGAACTAAAATTCAGTTGAATTAACCGAACTTTTTCTCAGTGTGTACTTTACACATTTGTTATATACGTAACAAGATGACCTTTAGAGATAAGATGTGCTTTAATATCTGATTCTTTAGTAGAATGATATAGACCCTTAATTAAAAACCTTAAAGCTCGCTCACTTTTTAGCTGATACACACAAAGAAATAAAGTGCCAACCGAATTGAAAATTGTATATTAAAGGTTAAAACTTAAAAATTCAGTTAGGACAACGATATTAACATAATATTTCTGAACTTTTTCTCTATGTGTACTCTACACATTTGTTATATACGTAACAAGATGACCTTTAGAGATAAGATTCTTTAGATATCTGATTCTTTAGTAAAATGATATAGACCTATAATTACAAACCTTACAGCTCGTTCACTTTTTAGCTGATACACACAGAGAAATAAAGTGCCAACCGAATTGAAAATTCTATATTAATGGTAACAACTTAAAAATTCAGTTAGTATAACAACATTTACATTAGATTTCGGAATATTTGGGGTGTTACAGTTAAATTTCAGTTACAACAACTGAACTTTGTTGTTTTTCACTAATGTTAAATTGTGAAATAAAGATTTTGCTAAACAAATTATTATTATTTTGAGTGTACGAAACCCATTGAAAATAACTAATTCCTTGCATTACAAAATTTTCATTGAAATCATTTCATATATGAAAGTTGTTAATGTATTTTTAATGTCCTCATTAAAACAAAATGAAACAAGACACAAAAATAAACAAAATTTCAACAATGATACAGACAACGAAAATTGTAAATGACATGTTATTAAAATTGCACAGAACACACAATATTATAGACCAGAACAAAAAAAAAAAGATGAAAACTGAAAAGAAAACAAAATTAATGACTCTTATTTCAATGGCGGAATGAATGATATACGGTTAAACAAACAAGATGAAAGAAGAAAAATACTCACTAACATGCTATCAAGGTTGTACATTATTATTGCTAATTAAAAATTTATTATGTTGCAACTATACACTTATAAAAATAGGACTTAAAACAAAGAATAAAGTTTTTAGTAAATTTAAATAGGCATAATTTGCTTAAAATTTCAGCAAATGTTGAAATTTAAACAGAAATTAAAACAATGCTTTGGTTTCTTATTCCTGCTCTAGTTATTTCCCTGAGTGTAATTGAATGCAACGATGGAAAAGCACAGTAACTAAGAGTATGTAGGTACATTGGAGTGTCCCTTAGAGTGTTGCATAAGTTTAAATGTTGGAAATGCTAATACGGTACCCTCTACTTTTTTATATTTCACTTAAATATTACTCATGCGTAATTATAGGCATCTTCAAGAACGCCCTACCTAATTATTAAATAGCGAAACATGCGTTTATATGGGAAAATATTACTTTTTTTCAGTTTTTGCCATTTTTTTTTTTAAATATTGTAATAGTTTTCATTCCAAATGATAAATTATTCGACATAATGATAATGTTATGTTTTCGAAAAGGTATAACAATCCAAAAGCGGTTAACAACTAGCCCAGTAATAAATACTACCCCAGACCTCTAATGTGCCAATTAATACTTGACCGAAAAATTCCAGCGCACATCTTAAAATTTTTTGAAATTGATTACTACAATAGAATTTGTTTATTCAAAATACTCAAAATTGTGAGATATGGAAGAATTTTTTATTTCTGGATATCGTTAACATGTCTTAAGGTGATGTCAAAAACGGACAAAAATGTTTGCGGTGCTTTTCAAATTGTAAAATGTTTTATTCAACAAAAGATAAAAATTGATATTTGCACTCCCGGGTCTTGTTTAAAACATCTTAGAGAATAAAAGTAAAAAAAAATTAAAATTATCCCCCAGTACATTTGGGTTTTTAAGGATTTTAAGGATTTCCACGAAATTGTGTTTTTTGGTAAACCAAGGCTTTGCTTTTGCTGTCATAAAATAGTTAAAACCGAAATTTAGCTACTTTAGTAACTTTTGTTGTTTTATTTGGTAACAGTAACTCAAGGTTGAAAAAAAAAATTTGTTTGAACATCATTATCCCATGTGGCGCCAAATGGCCTAAGACTTATTTATTTCAATTTACAAAAAAGGTCAAAGCTTTGCTTATTAATATTGAATTTTAAGAAACGTGATCTAAAATATTATAACACAATATTTGAAGATTCTGTGACAATAGTTTTGAACAAATTAACCCATGCCGTGTAACATTTAGATCAAAGAAGAAGCTGCGTATATTTATATATATTTAAGCAAAAAATGTGATTTTTTTCCTTCCATACTAATCGCCCCACGCTAATGTATATACTCTTTTGAAGTAAACTGTTTTGAAGTAAACTGTTTTGAAGTAAATTTTTATATATTTTTTGTTGTGACAACACTGAAGGTATTTTATTGATGGTTAAAAAGGATAGAGAAAAACCTAAATCATATTTTCTATAATATACATGTGCCACATTGTTTGTAAGAGCACAACGGGATGTATGAGTAATATTTATTCAAAATATCGCTCATACGTACTTGTGTTTTTTAGTAGAATTGTTTCAATATATAAGATAATTTAAATTAAAGGGCTCTTTACTCGAACGTAAATGTAATGTGAACGAGTAGTAACGTTCAATATTATGTTTGTTAATTGTGCTTTTATTATTTTTTCTGTTGTTGTTGGCTTATTTTCTACATCTACATCTAAAACGTAGAGAAATTCTGTTTTCAACAGAATTGCCCATCACGTTGCGACTAGTGTTGAAAAAATAGTGCTAGAAGGTGCTAGATGTGGGGGAAAAAAGTGCTAGAAAAAGGGTTGGATTTGTTTTTTTTTGTTGCATATAGCATTATAGAGCGCTTTATACTGCTGTTTTGTAAATAGATCTTTAAGATCCGGTTTCCTTCTATTAAAAATATAGATTTTTTTTTAAATCGGCAACAAAAAAATTGAATGTGGTCTACTAGTTGTAAAAGTTGGTTTTTGTTTTGAATAAATTATGGCTCAAATATTAAAGGATATTTTATTGACCCCTGTAGGGATTTTACAAATTATTATTTCTTTAATATGTGCGCCCCGGTAGGCTAGTTATTAGCGTGCTGACTTATCAGTGCGGGGGTCTTGGGTTCAATTCCCACCAGAGGCACTGGTCTGTTTTCGCTACAACGCCCCGAAGGCCATAGTAGCTAGTGCTCGGTTAGGGTAATAGTATATAATTTGTAATTATATATAATTAATACAGACATATTTCTTTAATAAAATTAAACAGATGAAATTTTATTTTAATTTTCTGCAGTTTTTCTGTTAAATTTTGTTAATTTTTGTTAAAGTTTTCAATTTCAAATCTTTTTTAAAAAAAATATGTTTGTGAAATATAGTTAGTTTAGTTTAGTTAATTGTTCTTTATTTAAAATTCAATTTTCTGTATTACAATGTTTATAAGTTTAATGAAACAGAACATACGACTATGACTTAACGTCGTCAGTCGAAAAAAGATATTATTTAACAAATTTTAACAAACAGTGTTTAATGTTACATACAAATTAATAATTAAATTCATTTATTAACATCTTCCTGTACCTTATCGCATTTATAATATATCGGGATAAATCTTTAAAACTATCTTTTGTATTTAATATATTTATTAACTCATTTTCAGATAGGGTAGTTTTTTTTTAAATGTTGGTATCTTATGTGTTTTAATAAAGGACCTTTAGCTATAAAATGAAGAATATTTTCAATTTCGTTTAGATTACATAACGAACATAAGCGAGATCTGTTTTGTTGAAACCTTGTTCCATTAAGCTCAATTAAATCACATCTAGCTTTGAATATATAACTTATTGTTGTCATATTAGTGATATCAAAATAGGTTTGTGGTTCCCTGTAATTGAGTTTGGAATAAAAACGGCTTAAATTAGATACCTTTTCAACGTAGAACTCTCTTTCTTGTGAAATATATATAAAAGAAAATGCTGCCGATGTTTCTATTGATATCAACAATATTTTTATTTTGACTTTTAACCCTTTGATGACCACAGGCAAATATGATTGCTCAAGAGTTTTTTTCATTTATAATTGTCCAAGTGATGTATAATAGAGTATATATGTATAAACATATTTTATAACGGAGGGATGGGGTGACAATTATGTGGAGGGCGGTACATCTCAATCTGGTCCCACTTGCCCGTCAAGAGAAATTTGTACAAAAATAATTCTTTATTTAAGGGACAAAATTAACAATTTTTGGCAAGCGAAATGTGGGGCAAATCATGTAGTATAATGAGTATATTGCATTCAATACATTAAAATTATAAAACATTAAAAACTCTTTTAAAAAATAATAATATGACAAGGAAAATTTCATGCTGAGTGGGATAATCTGGATACCACCACATATCGTACTTATTTTCTTTTTTGTATGCATTAAAATAAATTTCTCAAGACTGACTCCATCTGTGCTCAAAAATAGCTTTTAAAATATGGAATTTTAATAAAAATATTTGCCAAATTTAATAGCATATTTTGTGGGGCATATTTAAAGGGCACACTTAAAGAGAATATTTGCAAAGTTAGGAGATTTCCCGCTAAATATACGGGACATTTAAGTCGTTTACGGTGATTTAAGTTGAAAACAACTTTTCATTTGGATATTTGGGGGGTAAAAAATTTACTAAAGGGGTACTTTTGCCATAATAAAAATGAAATTTTCTGTTCGATAATTGGTTTTCTACAGCTTTTGATAGTTTTTTGAATACATTTTAACTTTTTTTGTATCTTGCTAGTGAAAATTAAGTCACTTTATTGTACTGTTAAAATACAATTTTAGATTTTGACTTAACCAAAAAATTGGTTCGTTCCTTTATTAGTTAGTTTATTTTAACATATTTATTATAAGAATAAACAACTTTCAGAATTAAAAGCAAACATTGTTTAGGGGGATTTTTTTGATAGTATAGTAAATCCCAGTGCCAGGATAAAGCCCTCCATTTTAGGGGCTGATACTATTTGAAAGTTTTTGTAAACTTTAAAGAAATTTTTCTGATTTTGTGAAAGGGTACACTCAAAAAAGTCAGCAAGAAAAATTTGATGAGTCATCAAAATTTTAGTCAGGAGGGTGTTTGCAAAAAAAATTCTAATGGCAGCAAAATCTTTTGCTGAAAATTAGAGAGCTGATTTTTAGCAATAAAATTAGCGGATTCAGCAAAAGTTTTGCTAGCACTTAGTCGAATAGAAATTAAAAAACCCTTGCTAAAAGTTATTTAAATTGTTGATGAAAATTAGTAGGCTAAAAAAAAAACTAAAAAAATTTGTAGAAAATTATACTTTAGTTAATTTATTTGCTGAAAATCTTAAATAATAAAAAAATAATTAAAATACAAAAATGTTCATAATCCCACATTGACAACTACTTACATCAAATGTGTCTAAATGAGAAGGCATCTTTCTAGAAACAAAACAGAACGAAACAACAAAATATGAAATATACAACAATTGTTTTGCAATAAGAAAAAGGAAACATATACAATTATGTAACATGTGTATTCTTGTCTTTCGCTTTATTCTGTCTACCTGTACATATATTTGTTTGCAATAGTCACTATAATCATTTAGTTAACAAATACACATTTAATCTTTATTAAATTTAAATATTTTATTTTGTCTTTAATTTAATTAATAGACAATTACTTTGACAAGCTGGTGACAACACAAAATTAAAGTTTTTTCAATCTGCAATTTATATGTATACGATACACATTGCTGACGCCTTTTTGTTTTAATATGTATGAAAAACACATACAAAAATATTCCATGGTAGCTTTTTTGATACGTCCCTGCAGGATATGTCAATAGTGAAAAAGTATTTATTCACTATTGACTGTGTCACCAGTACTACTAATCAAATATTCCCCAGGGAATGTAATTTGCTATAGACATTTAACATGTACGTGTCATTGAAAATCACTAGTGACATTAGAACTATTGACTAGGTAGTGAATAGGTAGTTCTTATGTAGACATTGGAACCAAAGATTCACTAGTGACTAGGTAGTTCTTATGGCACCATAAGTAGACATTAGAAACATAGATTCACTAGTGACTAGGTAGTTCTTATGGGAACATATGCAGACATTGGACCAAAGATTCACTAGTGACTCGTTAGTTCTTATGGGACCACATGTATACATAAGAACCATAGATTCACTAGTGACTAATTAGTTCTAATGGGACCATATGTAGACATTGGAACCAAACATTTACTAGTGAGTTAATAAAGTAAAAAGTGTAGACGCTTAGTTGACAATGTCAATAAAATAGTAGACAAAAGTGGAGACTTGGAGACACTTGACCCCACGTTTCCTGCAGGGGTCTTACAAGAGTTGTGCTTTTTAGTATCATTTTGTTCGTCTCTACTACATATTGACATGTCGCGACATTTACTCCATTCTGCGTATATCTATCAATCGGGTTGTCGTACACACTTTTCTACAAACTTATTTTTTTGAGTGTGAGGGAACTCTGAGATGTATTTATATCCGAAAAAATATTATATAAAACTTTTATTTTTTCTTGTGTCATATTTTCGCAAAGCCATATAATTCACTCCAGGCTACTAAAAAGAATTATTCGTGGATTAAATTATTATAAACTATTTACTTTTGATGATCTAAAATATAAAAATTTAGAATTTTCTGAATTAGAACTTCTTTAACTTCAGTAAAAGTATGGGTGTGAAATTCGGAATTTTTTACTAACCTTATAGCTCATTTAAAAAAACAAACCACCTCAAATTACTGTTTTATGAGTTTACATTAATTTTTTACATTTATTTTTTGATATTTAAAAATAAAAACAAAATAAATGTTGTTAATTTTTTACTAACATATCGCACACCCAGTTCAAAAGTGGCTCAAATCAAAACTTTAATTTTTCGGTTTTATATGCTTAAACTATGCACAATATACTAGTTTATCTATCAGTGTATTTTGTTGTTGTTAACTGATGTTTAAAAATTTTGAGTTGTGTCACTTTAGTACTAGGTGTGCGATATATGGTACATTTTTACTATAATTGTAGTTAATTTTTTTAACATTGAAAACAAATGACAATGGTAGAAGATTTTATTGAAATGTAAGTCGTCTTTTCTTTAAGTCAAATTTCATTTGTTTTTAACTACATTTGCAGTGGTCTTTACCTACATAGTATTCTAAGTGCAGCACTGTTTTATAAATTTTGAGTGCTAATTTACCAAAACAAGTGCTAGATCTAGCATCCATTATGCTAAAAAGGCAACTCTAATTACGACTCGTTTACGTCGACTACTCAGTACTATGTGAGTGACCCGTCACGCAGGATTTACATTCGAGTAATTTTAGCTTAAAGTAACTTTTATCTCATTTAAACTACAGAAACTAGTAGTATTTAAAAACTTGTAGTTTTCTGATTAAAAAGAAATACAAGAAAAAACGTTTAGTTTTCAGAAACTACTATATATTATAAATGCACTAATGGCTTCAATTAAAATTTTATAGTAAACAAAAGACTTCTTTTTTTTCAACATTTCTTTACTAGGGTCTTAAGTATAAATTGAATATTAAAATGCAAATAAATCATTGAAAACAATTTCAAATTAAAAAAATTTGCAAACAATTTGATCAAAAACAAAGTTTAAAAGAATTTAATTTTCTTAAGTGATTTTGTATTCCTTAACACCTGAGACAAGACACAAACTTAATTTCCTTATTTTTACCCTCCTTTAATGCATACAGAACACATTTTTTGCATGTAAATATAGTATATAATATTGAATTGAATTTGTATTGGTATTTTGTTTCTATTTTGTATTCACTAAGCTTTTAAAAAGTACGGTTTAAATGATATTAACAAGTTTTCTATAACTTTTTCTATATAAAATTTTTAATTTCATGTTTATAATTTAATGTTTATTCAAAATTGTTTTAATTTTTATTTAATTGTGCAATGAAAAAAAAAAAAATAATAAAATGTACAAATCAAAAGGAAAAGGAAAAGAAACAAAAACTTGTATTGAATATTTACCAAAGGTGGACATACACACAAAAATCAAGCTTTCAATTTATTTTTTGATCACTAGTGTTAATCTTTTATTTCGAGGTCATATATATATTAGTTCTCATGTAGTGAGTAAACTAGTTTATATGAATGTTTGATGTTTGGCATGGAATTGTTACCGCTTTCAAAACTGGTTCTAATGAAATAGATCTATCAACACATTCCTGAAAGGGTCAAATAATCAATTTTAAAACAAAAACTCTATAGATTATTTGTTAGGACAATATCCTAATAAAAAAATATAGAATATGGCGCGAACTTAAATAATTTTTATTTTCATGTATATTATTTTTATAAAAATTCACAAAAAAAAATAGGTAAGGTTGCCAATAGGTTGCCAATTCTCAGTCACAATCAATTTTCAGTCACAATCAAAATATAATTAAATAAGAAAATACTTGAACAAACAACTCTGCAACATTACAAAAAGTATTAAATTGACATATGCAGATTTCTAGACTAGGTGGGTAGCTTAAAATCATTATCTGGTATACGTAAACGAAAAAATTGTTCATGTGTATAATAACCAGTAAAATTTTAGTAATAGGTTGGTATTACGGAACGTTTTGCCTGGTAACAAGTTAAACTGCATTACTTCCCAACTATTTGTAATACTGACTGTTCCTTAGTAATACCAAATTCACACACACAGAGAAAAATTTAGCTATTTGCCAACTAAAATTAGGTTACTACGACTCTAATTCGGTTATTACGAATTTCACACGGTTGGCACAACTTTACATTTGTTTTCATAGTAAAGATCGGTTAATTCAACTGAATTTCAGTTGTAACACCCAAAATATTCAGAAATCTAATGTAAATATTTTTGTATTAATTGAATATATCAGTTGTTATAATTAATATACACTTTTTTAATCGTTTGTCACTTTGTTTCTCTGTGCGCATGTTTAAATTTTTTATTGAATAATGAGTTCGTTTTTATACGAAATGCAGTAATCGGGCCTTAAAATTAAAAATTAAAACTCTTTGATAACTCTTTACAAGTAAGTGAAGAGAAACATGTTACTGAGGTAAGTAGTTACCTCGATGGACATGCCCTTGTTAAATTACTAGGATGTGTAACAGAAAAGTAACACATTAAATCCTTATTAAAAAAGTTTATTTTTCTATCGAAAAACTGTTGGACTTATATTTCTAATCAATAACTTTTCATTTATGACTATTGAATTTGCGGGATTACCCGAAATGGTAATTTTTTGCAACATATGCTTTATTTTTCTATGTTAGCGGCTAATTTATGATCTTAAATCCTAAGATATTTATTTTCTTTAACTTTTTCTCTATTTTCTTTTGACAACACTGTTTCTGGCAGCTCAGCTGTCTTCATGTAACATGTTACTGTTAAACATGTTCAGTTTGGTCTATAATTTAACCATGAAACGACTTACAAATGAATAACGCTTGCATCTTAAGGAATTCTATTATCAAAATTCATGCTCGGTTAAGAAAGAGCATCGTGCAGTTCTTCCAATTTATGGTCAGTTTGGGCGACCTTCTGAGGCGGCTATTCGGCATCTTGTGACTTAATTTCGCACCAAATTTACATTATTGGAAATTAAACAACATGCATACGTAGAGTGCCGACAGAGGAAAATATCGCAGCTGCATCCGCCAGTGTTGTTGATGATTGCGAATTTCCGATTCGTCTTCATTCCTTGTGACAGTAGGAATGAAGATTTAACACTCCACTGGGTTAAAAGAACTGAATACGGAACTGTTTAGACAGTGACCAGGATTGCCAGATGTGGCGATTTCTCTATCAACGTCAAGATTTTAAAAGTTAGTTTCTGAAATGCCAACTGACGATTTTTAATGCGATTTTTCAAGTGATTGGCGATTTTACACATAAAATATCATTAGAATATGATTTGTTGCACAACTTTTTCAAAAACTTGAAACACTTTATAAGAATATAAATTAAAATTGCCAAATTTCTGCATGTTATTTTCGAAATAAGATATTTTGCAAGATTTTTAGTAATGCTTTTTTATGAATAAGTAATTGGCGATTTGTAAGAATTTCTTTGGTTACAAAATTAAAACTGAGTATAAAATAGTTAAATAGAAAAAACTGCTTAAATTACCAGATTCTTATTAAATTTAATCAGAAAAACAATTGTGCTGAATATATGTGTATATATAAGGCGCGGATCCAATAAAAGGTTTTGGGGATGGAACTTAAAGTACTTTTAATTAATTTTTAATCATTTTACATTTTTGTATTGAAAAATATCATTTTGGGGGAGAAAATTTCCCATTTTCCCTCCCCCTGGTACCGCGCCTGATATAATCATAACAAAATGCGGAATTTTGATTTTTTTTTAGATACGAACCTTCTAAAATTACCAAAGTACTTTTTTTTAACAAAAATTTCTGCTGTTATTTGCATCCTACTAAATTTAGCAAAAACAACGGATAGAAAACAACGGACACAAATTTTTACAGTGTACCATTTATCCCAAAATTAACGGAGAGTAAAACTCTAAGGAAAATAATTAACGATGACAAAATCAGTATTGCTCACAAATCAAATTTTACATTAAGGCACCTGTTTACACACAATAAAACAAAGATTGACAAACTAAAAATGAATAATGTAGTTTATGAAATTAAGTGCGATGGAAACGAGAGGGAGCAGTGTAACAAAGTTTACATAGGAACAACAAAAAGAAAATTAGGCGTAAAAATGACTGAACATGAAAATGATATTAAAAAAGGAAAGGAGACAACAGCTTTAGCACAACATATTAAAGATAGCAACCACAAAGCAAACATTAAGGATGTTAAAATATTAGATATGGAGAGGAACGAAAATAAAAGATACACATTAGAAAGCTTAAGAATTCAACAGAAAATAACGAGCACCCTTAATACAAAAGAAGACAAAGACCAAACGAAGCTGCAATATTCTATCGCGATCATTTAAGTTGATAATTCTGTGATATTATAATTTAATGTAAACTGTGATTTTATTTATTTATAAACTGTGATTATATTTTTTAAAGATTATTATTTAAATTTGTGTCGTGAAGTCCCGTTTTTATTTTAATATTTATCTAATATTTTGCAAATGTAAAGGATAAAATCGTAAGTTTGAAATACTGTACAAATTTAAAAGGTGTATTAATATATTGTTATGTTTTGTTGCCAGAAATTAATAAAGTCAAAAACTCTTGAGAAAGTTGGAATAAAGCCAACGAAACGTTGAGTGCCGAGATGAAATAATTTGTTTTATTCACATCTTTTAAAATATTGCTTGACCATTATAGCCCGAAAAAAATCATTTTACAAAATTTGTTTTTGTTATTACAGTTTTTGTTTGCTTTTTTAAGTCTACAAATATTTTGTAAAAGTTTTTTGATAAAATAAGCTGAGTACTTCAACTTGAATAGAACTACAATTTTGTAAAGTTTACATTTTTATTTTATTAATATTTAGCAAAAATATCGGCTAATTTAAGTAGTTTTTCGGCAACGTCATTTTAATTTTTATGAGCCCATAGTTTTTTTAACTGCATAATATATTTTTTTTTTTAACTAATTTATCTGTTTTTTTTTTTTTTTTTGAGGCAGTGAAAACGCTCTTTCATTTTTATTTAAATTAATATATTTATAATGAAAGGTGTGTCTAGATGAAAGTTTGTTTTCTTAAATTCTATGCAGTGTTTTATTATTAAGGATAACATTTTTATTAGGTTAATGTTACGTTAATGAAATATTTTAAACCCCTTTTATGTGCCCAACAAATTGAAAGGTTTATAAGTGAGAAAACATATTTGCTGTAGGGTAAAATTTCATTTTAATTATACTTTTGTAATGGTTAAAAATATGGATGTTAATTAAAGTCTTAACAAAAACTTTGTTGTTACCCTCATAATAATTCATAGGTAAAATACACGAAAACTGTTGTTAGTTTTATGAAAGTTTTGATTATTTTCACGTTAGGAAAAGTTTTGTAATATATACAAATGTAATATAGCAAATTTTATTTGTATATTTTAAGGATTTTTTTTTTTGATGCGCATCAGCTGTGGTTTCAACATGACGGCGCAACATGTCACACAGCTCGTGCCACAATTGATTTATTTAAGGAAACGATTTGTAACCGCATATTTTCTCGTTTCGGACCCGTGAATTGGCTTCCAAGATCGTGCGATTTTACGCCGCTGATCTATTTTCTTTGGGATATGTGAAGTACGCCGATAAGCCCGAAACGATTGACCACTTGGAGGACAACATTCGCCGTGTTATTACCAATATACGGCTACAAATGTTGAAAAAAGTCATCGACAATTGGAGCTCCAGATTAGACACACGTCCGAGCCAGCCGTGGCGGTCATATGCCATAAGTCATATTTAAATTATAATGCCAGAAGATTATCTTTCGAATAAAGTAAATTTTATGTCAATTAAAAAATTTATTATTGTTTTCTTCCATTTAAAAGTTTTATACCTCTGTACAAAACACCCTTTGCAATTATTTGGTTAAAATACAAAATAATTTTGCACATTTCCTTATATTTCATATTTCTTTTTGTACTATTCGCGAACATTTTGTAATAGTACAAATTTTGTTGCACTTTGTGTTTAAAATATTAACAAAATAGTTTTTGCATTATTTTTTTTTAACAAATTTCTAAATTTACGAAAGTTCTTACATGCGAAAATTTTGTAATATTTACAAAATTGTGCGAAAAAATATTTAAGAAAAATAATTTTGTATTTAAACCATTAATTTTTATGAGTGTAATTGTGTATATTTAAAATTAAGTTTTTTTATAAAAAGGGAAACATTTAAATATATGATGTAGACTATTAAATGTAAATACTTGTAAATACTATAGAAAAAGTCATCATAATACATTGCAGGTTTTTTTTTTTTTTTTTTAATTTATAAAATATTTCAACTGCCGGTCTTAGTAAGAAATTAGTATTGCAGTTTGGAATGTTAAAATATTTGTACTACATGTTCTAAAAAACTTTAAAATTGTTGAGAGTACAAATATTAAGAAAAATAAGACCGCAAATAAATTATTTAAAAAATTGTATACAAACTACACCGCAGATATTAATTGTAAGAAATTCAAACGTAATTGTTGAGCCAAATTATATGTCGCAAACGATATGATTTTATTTAAATATATTGGGAAGTGCAAAACTAAATTTATTATTAGTTTGATATAATTTTTATTAAAAATTAAAATTGTGCTTTTTCGACCTTTAGTTTTGCAATGAAAATTATTCACGTTCGAGGCCATACTTTATGTTTCTTTATTAGGATATTGTCCCTAACAAAAATTCTATAGATTATATGTTTTTACATAGAGTTAAGAGTAAAGAATCCCATGGAAAACATCAAGTATTCTTTATCTTAACAACAAAACAAAAAAAAAATGTTTTTTTCTTCAGGTTTTTGGTACTTTTTGCCTAAAAATGTATAAATTTTAACTATATATTTAGTATAGCAATTTTATTATTTGTAAAAATTTCTAAGTAGAAAAGGTTAATATATTGCCTGAACTCTTTATGAAACTATATTTTGTTTAATGTAAATATTTTCTCATGATATGTAAAATAAAATGGAATTGAATTGAATCAAGTATTCATATAAACTAGTTTCCTCACTAAATATATTGTCCTCTGCACCGTAAAGGTATTATTAAAATAAAGTTGGCAAAAAAGATTAATTTAAAATGTGCAATGAAAAACTATTAATTTACAATTCTTTTACTTAAAAATTGATTAACAGATTTTGAATTATAAAAAATATGTATCTTTATAGGGCTCCAAAATAATTTACTCCAGTTTACAGAATAATAAATTGTTACCATATGGTAACCACCACGACGTATGAGTATTATTAATTATATTTAATATTGATTATACGTACTGTTGGATTTTATACCACAAGATGTTTAACTAAAATAATTTCCCACTTTTAAAACTAATTGTGAAAAAAATGAATCGATATATATTAATTTTTAATATTCTTACATTTAAACCTTGTTTTAACACTTATTACCCTGTAGTTATCATATGGTAATACAAAACATGCATGTACGTGTGGGGTGATTGTGCTTGATGAAAGGAAAAAGCAGTTGTAAATGAACACGGGTTGTATAAACTAGTCTTGGAAATTTCCTCTAAAATATTTTTTAGGACAGTAGCTCATTGATTATAAAAGTTATACAACCTCAAACTTAGTTAATTTTTTGAAAATGCAGAAAAAGAGTGATTTTTAAAAGTAAATGTATTGAAAATTTAAATATTTATTAAAATATTGAAATAAAATGTTATTCATTTGAAAATACAACTTTATTATTTTAAAATGAGTGACTTGTATTTTGAAAAATATTTTTTGTCGTACTTTTTTTTAACTACTGACTTGGGTGTTATCATATGGTAACTATGGGTGGGCTAGGGAACTGGTTTAGGATACATAAGTATTGCAGGGTTTTGAAATAATTTGTATTTCTCATCTTGTTAATATTGAAAAAATAAATAAACATAAAATAGCTCTTGTAAAGATGTAAAGGAAATCTGGATTTCTTCCTTTGATTGTAATAAACATGTAAGTAAGTTGCATTTTTTGTGGTCAAACAAATTTATTCCAATAATCTTCTTTTCTCCTTAGGTCAGAAAAAACGCTGCTAAACGAAATATACTTCAAAGTAAGAAGTTTTTAAGTTTGCAAGCTCACTTACAGTCTTTGAAACCTTCTCTTGTTAATTATTGGTTCGTTGCTTAATGTTCTTTGCAGGAGCAGTACACTCTAAAAAATGACGTTAGTATAATATAAGAACCACATTTTTATCACAAAACTTTCAAACGTTTGCAAACCTTTGATGAAATATATTAAGTTTTTTTTAAAAAATTTAATTTTTTTTATACATAAACATATTTTATCTATTGAACACATTGCAAATTTGTAACAAAAGATTCAGATATTACAGAAAAATCTAACATTTTTCATCAAACGTTTGCAAAACTTTGAACGCTTCCTTATACTAAATGACTCAATAAATATTTAAAATGATTTGATTGATTTTATTGTAGCACCCTCTGTTAGCTTGTAAAATAACATTGGCCTCAAATAATTGTGGATTTTTCCACAGAAATGTTGGACTTTGCTTACACAAAACATAATCAATCCTACCCAATATATGACTACAGGAATCTTCGGAGCTAATTATTTAATTTCTTAGTGGAACTCCTCTTAGAGGTATTCATTTTTGTAAATCTGGTTCCGTTCACTACAGACTATGGCTAAGGCTATTTACTGCTTCAAAATTACAATTTTTAGAAATCAGTTTTCAGAAATGGGAATTTCCGAAATTAGTGGTTTAATTGAGGGCTTTATTGTAAATTGATATTCAATTTTTGAGGTTGCTTTAAACAAAACCGATGAAGCTGCAATAACACAGAAAAAAATATGGGCCAAAAATATCTAATTAATCGATTGTTTGAATATGAATGGCAATTTAAACAATTTTTTTAATTGATTCAGTGTTGACAACATGTAAACAAAATTTTTAAAAATTTGGCAAACTATTTTTTTATATTTTATTTAGATTAAATAATCAAACAAAGGTTTAATTATATCAATATATTATTTAATTTGTAAATAAAAAGAAAAAAAATCGCAACTGATTAACTTTTAATAAGTTGAGTAGTTTACCGATTTTAAATACACGCATCGTAGTTATTTCACTAGAGTTTGCAACACTCTTTTTGTTGAGATATTCGTGTACGCACGAAAACTTAATTTAGTTTCGTGTTTTATCTGTGGTAATAAAAGTGCAGACGTGGATTTAAATAAACCTTATCGAAAAAGGACAATTAAACTATTATTTTTGTAAATACATTAATTTTCAATAAGTATAAGTGTTATTAAACTATCATTTTAAAGTTGTGTGTGATTTTTTAAGAATGCAATTCAATTACAAGAAAAAGTTCAAGACAAGCAAAACAAAAATTTTGTCTTTACTTTTATTTGTTTTCTTATAATACATTTTCATATTAAAAAGCTTTAATTTTATTATAAATAAAATGTCAATTTAATTTACAAACCTACATTTATTTTTTTATTTAATGGGGGGCATATAACAAAAATAAAATAATACAAGTTTTCAATTAAAACTACCATTGTTTTCTTCTCAAGTTTTAATTAAAGTTTTAATCAATTTAACTAAACTTTTTAATTGAGGTTGTAAAGAAAAACAATAACTCTTTTAATTGATATTATTATTATATTAATTGAAAGAGTTTTAATAAACTGTCTTTTTTTTAGTTAATACTATTATTTCAGTGGTAGGTGCAAAATCAATTAAAATATTAATTGATTCAATAAAATTTTTAATTGAAACCCGTTTTTAGTTTTTTCTGTGAAGTGATCCTAACAAAAAAAATAATAATCAAAATATAACTGAAAAGGCTGTTTCTAAAGGTACCCATACACTCTACAATAGTATTGCAAATATTATTGCCAATATTATTGTCATTTTGGCCTACACAGTGCAATAAGATGTATAATACTTTTGCACAAATTATTGCACCACATCTTTGTTGTATTGTGTAGGAATACAAAAATTGCAAAATGTGGTCAACACACTATAAAATATTTTTTAGGAAACATTTTTTTAAATAAACAAAACTTTAATTAATTTTACAAAATACCACTTTAGTATAGAACAAAATAAGTAATGTCCAATTGAAAATAAAATGGTAATTTTGAATGTGGTATTAATCCCCTTGCTGTTAAAAAAACAGATAATTTCGCAACATTTATTAAAAGTTCTTTGTGAAATTAATGAAGTTATGATTACTAGATGTAGAACTTATACAAAGACAAAATGAGAATGACAAATCTATAGTATGGCCATTTTGTTTAATTTATTAATTCGTTATTTTAAGTATTACTTTTAAAAAAGTTATTATTTTAAACATTATAAATATTTGAGTCCCTTTACCTTAGGATAGAGTTCTTTATATGGCAGTACAAATTAAATTTGTTTAATTAAAAAATTATTTTGTTCAATTTTGTTATAGAATTTATAATTCAATATTTTTTAACTTTTCTGATACTTTCCAAAAAAACATATGCTCGCAATTTGTTTAATTCGGGTTAAAAAGGGTTTAGGAAATTTTAATATTTATTTTAAAATAAACCACATTTTGTTGTTAATTAAACGTTATAAATTTCATATTTTTATTGATTTAAGTTTAGAGTTTCAGTTAAAATAGATTTTATGTAGTTCAACCACAGTGTTAGTTTATAAATTCACATTTATTTTTAAACTTAGTTGTGGGGTCTTGTTGTTCACAAGTTTTATTTTAAATAAAGTTTTTGTATTAGGGTGGGTCGATTTAGCAAGCGATATTGTGCCATCGATTTTTCGATAGCTTTTGGCATGAGGAGAAAAAGTTCCACTACGACATATAATAAAAATCATTTTCGAGGCGCCCAAATTTCAATTTTTTGACTTTTTCTCAAGGTTTTGGCGATAGCAGTTTTTCCAAAAAAAAGTTTTTCTTGAATTTTTGGACGAGTTTTTGTCGAAAAATCGATATTATTTTACGCGTTAGTTTTTAAGGTTTTTTGTTTAGTAGGTATGTTAAAAAAAATACCTATCCAAGGTAAAATTGTACGCTTAAACCGATGGTAATATCAGTTTTTCGAAAAAACTGTTTTTTTTTTTAATTTGTATGCGAGTTATTGTCGATAAAACTTTTTTTTACAATTTTTTACTCTTTTCTGTTATTTTTAAGGCTCCAAACCAATTTTTGTGTATGTTCTCCCGTATCAAATAGTTCATTTCTAAAGAAATTAATTTTTAAAGAATTATTCATAAATGAAAATTTGAATTATTTATTAATGAAAATTACATTTTGCTATTATTTGCCAATAGAGGGTGACAAATATGGGAATTTATTCTCAAAAAAGTTGAGAAAAAGTAAAAAAATTTAAAGTTGGGCGACCCGAAAATGATTTTTTTGATATGTCGTAGTGGAACTTTTTTTCCTCATGCCAAAAGTGATCTAAAAACCGATGGCACAATATCGATAAATTTTTGTCCTTACAAATCAGGCCACCCTATCTTGTATGTTATATAAAATGAAGTCCTCATAAATTAAGCTTAATACATTTCAATATGAAAAATTGTATAAAAAACTGTAAAATTAGATTAATTTATTGACCCACATAAAATAAATCGAAAAAATTGGACCGAAGAAAGAGCAACTTTAAAAGACCATACATATGAAATCATTTCTCGTTAGTCACATATAAGATACAATCGGTGAACTCAAATTTGTTGCACAGTGTTATTGTAGACAAGATTGCCGTAAATGTATTTCCAAACAAATTATATTAATTATATTTTTTTTTTTTTTTAAATCTATATATACATTTCAAATTTAAAAGAAATTTTACCTTGAAACACGTTTTTTAAATTTGTATCCAATAGCCTTCTGCAAAAGAAATTATGAACGTGACTTCATTGTAGCTTAACGTCTACTCGAACTCCTTTTGGTTTTTTTTTTTGAAAAATTTTTTGTTTAAAGATTTTATTTTCGGCTCTTACTCATACTTGTGTAAAGATATCACCTATATCGTTATTTATGATGACGTTAAATAAAAAGGGTCTTCTATTTTCAATGATATCGACGTACGTAATTGAGTTGTATTTACAGTAGCAAACTTTAATGATTACATGTTTGGGTAACGCATTTCAAAAATTAACTTGCTAATCGAGATTTAAGATCGGGACGTTTGGCGTTAAATCGCCATATCTGACAAACTTGGTCACTGTTTAAACAGTTCCGTATTCAATTATTTTATACCAGTGGAGTCTTGCGTCTTCATTTTACTGTCATATATTCGGTATTCGGTCAAGGAACTACATCCGTTGGCACTAATTGCTAAGTTTCCATCCACTGCTAACGGTTTTGAGCCAGTTCAATGACCAGTAGCAAGTACAACTGCAACGACCCTAGTTGCTTCAGTACACTTTGATGTTATGTTACTTTTTTTACAGTTATGTGATTTATCTGGTACCAACCAGTGAATGTTTTGTCACCATAGTTATAGTCACGTGACTGGACATTTCACCCAAATTAACAGTTTTTGGTGCACCACAATTTTGGTTTCACCAGTTTTGTGACGTTCTCCTCAATCATATATCACAGAGTTAACACTTTGGATCAATCGACCCTTCATTTCCCGCAGGGTAGTTACTTTGCTTTTGTTAAAAATAACTTTTGGCTTTAAATAACTTAGCTTTAAAGCCCGCAATCGCAATGCGTTGTACCTTGGTTTACCATGTTAGTTTACAATATTTTTCATTTACAACTAATTTTATTTAGAAACGAACAAAAAACGCTCTTTAGCCTTTCTAAAGAGCTTTCTGCTTGCTGTAGTTTAAATTTTAGTAATTTTCTTAAATTTGACAGTGAGTTTAAGTGGACGAAAACACATAGCGAATGAAAAATTTTATTAAAGCTAATGAAAAGCTTCATCATTTTTATGAGACTACCCAGCAATATTTTTTGAACATGTAACATCTGAACATGTTCTTGAACAACTTCTTCTACCACCGGTTCTAGAAGAGGTTCCTGGGAGCCGAAATGTAAGATATTACTGCCACAGCAACTGTCTAAAACAATCTGTTCGTATTTGGATATAAAGAACCTATTGCAAATAGGACAAACTCCATATAAAAAGAATTGTATAACAGCAATTAGAGCCTGTTCTAGTACAGCATAAGCTGTTCTGCAACCTGTTATTTGGATATTACTATTTTACTACGTAGTTTCTTAATGAAGCTTCTTCGCAAAGTTAACGAAACTGTTAATAAACTAAATGACAGTTTTCATCAAGTTTTATGAAAATTTGCATTAACTTAACGAAAAGTTTCAGTTTACGAGTTCCAGTGCAACTTCATTGCATTAAGGCTAAAACACATTAATGTCATGCAGATAATTATCTCTGTGTACAAACATTGTGAAATATAAGCAATAAAAAGCCATTTACAATAACCATATTTTGCTACTAAAAAGTAAATTGACGAAGTTTGAAATTTTATAAAAATTTAACTGGATATGTCCTAGATTTTTCAAAATTAAATTATCCACAACATTCTGGTTTTAAACACCAGCTACCAGAATAGCTGAATCAATGAAAATAAATGTATTTTTGAGGTGACGAACGTGACATTAGAATCCAATTGAAAGCAAATCAAAAATTAAGCGTTTACTGATCTGTTTTCATATTTTGGAGTTAACTATTGTTGTAACAAATATTTTAAGGCACAAGTTTACTTGCATCATCGCTCTTAAAGAATTAAATATTGAAGCGAAAATGTTATTGCAAATGCAAACAAAAATACCAAAAACATGAATACAAATTTGAAATCCGTTTTATCATCATGACAACAAGATATACATCGGACTTTTTAGTTTAATAAAATTGAAGTATTTTTCTTTAACAGCACCAGTCAAATGAACCATTTTTATTATTTCGACCACCATTGACCTTTCTATGGAAACGCCAACATGCGGCAGCTGTCTAACTTATTTTTCTACAACTTCTTTAAATTTCACTAAAAATTATGTCTGTAAATCCATTTTAATCTCAAAATATCTTATTCGATCCAACAAAAATTACTTATTTTTTGTATTTAATTAGAGCCAGTTATATCTAAATTAATCCCATTTTGCGATCCATCAGGATATTAAATTAAATATTATGGGATCTCTCAATTAATGCAGTAATATCTTTGAGGGATCTTATCGGATCCCTACGTTCAAAGGGGCATGTGCAGGAAGACACGCAGGATATGTCTGAAAGTGAAGGTGACACGTCACGGATCGGACTAAGAAGAATTATCGGTTATTACGAATTAATTTGCAAGTCGTTTTGGGAAAAAATTTCATATAAAACACATCTGTTAATACGAACTCACTTTATATGAACCCTAACTTAAAACGAACTAGTCTGACAGTCTCACATACAAAAATCTTTATATAATTTTTAATTATTAATACGTGTACAAATTTTCGGATTGTTTGCAATTTTTCATACAATTTTGAACAGTCCGCAAATATTCTACGAAATCCAATTAGAGGATTGCACAGTTTTTGTTTTTTTTTTTTTTTTTTTTTTTTTTAATTTAAAATATTTTAAGGATAAATTAAACAGTGGTGAGCAAATATAATAAAATAATAAACAATTCAAATAAATATTTAATTTTAAAATCAGATTCACTAAATCTTAAACAAATAAAAATTGATTTAAATTTATTTTCATCGGGATAAACATTAATTGCATTTATAGTAATTAAATGTGCTAAAGTCCCAAAACTTATTTAACAAATTGTGAAAAGCAATCTAATGTAGGCGTGTCCCTATCCGGATTTCATTCCTGCCCAAGGAAATCTTCAGGGGACTTTGTTATTAGAATTTCTAGAGATATTTGTTATGTCAAATCACAAACTCAATGAGAATTTCTTGTCCTCGTCTAGGAGCGAGATTCAAAATTTAATATATCAAAGAAAAAACAAAAACAACAACAAAAAATTGTCACAATTGGCTTTGTCATCTTCCAAATACTACTCTGTTTTTTTGACAGACCGAGCAATGTAAAAATTAGTAGTCTTAGAAATCGTGTGGGGTCTTATTAAATAAAATTTGCTTGGACTTTGAAAAGTTAATACAAATAGTTTTCAAAGAATTCTAGTTTTAGTTATAGTATAAATTTGGAACATAAGGTATTCTAAAATCGTTTTTAAAAACATTGCGAAGATAAAATAATGCTGACAGTGCTTGTGAAGTGGTATATCTCATTTTCATCGGTCAGGGGACCAGTTCATTAAATATAATTGACATTATATAACCGACAGCAATAGAAAATTAATCTAGCTACATATTAGGTTCTGCTTTAACCGGTCCCGGAATATGTTATTTAAGCTTCTTTTTGTCATGACGCTAAGATGGTCATGTTTTTTTTTCATTGGTGTTGAAAGTTGCAGTTAAATTTGAATTTTATTGAAAACTTAAATTAAATATAGCTAGCAGTGTTAGAACATTCCCCAGAACATAATGCAGATTAGGAAGGTAAAAATCGTGTTTCTGCGAAATCTCAGGTTAAAAAGTTCATCAAAGAACCAAAAAGAGCAACCAGGAAAGTATTAAGATGATCAATTTTCTATAATTTGTCTAGAAGCCACATAAGCAAAGTCTACCAGTTCCAATATGATTGTTTCCCGCAAGTGTATGAGATAAGAAGACTAAAACTGAAATGTGACTTAGTTGATTCTGCATAAAATTTGAACGATATTTCTCTCTATAAATATAATAAATAATAGACAATTGGCTTTCAAATCTTTACATTGTGTTTATTTTTTGATTTTTCACATTTTTAGAGAAATTTTAAAAAGTGCCCATCTTCGGGCCACTTTTTTAAAATTAAAATTTTGGTCAATTTAAGAATATGGTGAAATATTTATTTGTGTGTTAAATAAAAATTTATCTCTGCGGCCAAAAGTCACCCACTTATTGTGTTTTCATACTTTAAGATATCTTATTCCGTTTGTTCTCTAGAGCATTATTTTAAAAACATTTCCATATTGGGGGCACTTCCTCTAAACACATTGTTAGGTTTCTGACACTATAGTTTTATTTCCAACAATCGCTTACAGTATTATTAACCAAATTTTTCCAAACTGGTATCCATTAAAGTTAACCACTGTATATGAATGTTTGTATATATAGAAATTTATAACCCCTTTTTTATTAGCTTTGTTCCTTATTTATTAGATTTATATTATTGAATGACAAGATATTAATTTTTAATGATCAGCCAAAAATGAAATGAACAAAAAGCGAAACGCAAATGCAAAAAAACGAGCATGATTCTTATCAGCGTATACACAAAATATAAAGGTATGTTAATAAAATAAGTAGGTTTATGATACCATAAAAAACACAACAAATTTCTTTTAGGCCCGACAACTGAATGTCCAGTTAAAATTTAAAGTTAAATTGAAAATTTATACGGGAAACAACAACACAAGTGTCAGTTAAAGCTCCAGTTAGTAGCTAACATGACATTGTAAAAATTAGTCTAAGTGGTATTAATGTTTTTAAAAATAAAAATATAATTCTTAGACCTGCTAAGATATCTTCAAATAACCAAAGCTTAGGGCTTAGCCATAGTTGTGAATATTAAAAATTCTATGAAAATATATGCGGAGTTGAAGTATCTCTGCTTATTTTACAAAAAAGTGAAATGTAAATTTTCGAGGGCGGATCAATTAGCCCCTATCTTTTTCAATGAAACACAGTTTTTTTTTGCAAAAATAACTTATTTAATAACATAATCTCCTTTTAGCTTAATACACTTAGTCCAACGTTTCCCCAACTTTTGTATCCCTTCCAAAAAATAGGGTTTTTCGAGGTCCTTAAAATATGCATTTCTTGGCCATATGGGGTCTTTTTTTAATAAGTTGGCATAATATTCGCGGTTTATTTTTTTTTCTCTTTTGAAGGTAATCGATGTGGATTATTCCGCTTGCATCCCAAAAAACTGTTGCCATCACCTTATTGGCCACGATTACCTTTATGGTACATTGAGGGCAAACGCGGCACCCATCTTGCAGACAGCTTTCTTAAACCCAACTGATCATTTGAAATCGAAACCACACTGCCATGTGAAATGCCTATGGCATCAACAATCTCACGCAGTTTTACTCTTCGATCGGCCTAATATCTTAAATCCTACACACTTCACTGCAACTAATAACACGCTTTTGGATTTATTTCTCGTGAGTAATGAAATTAATGTACTACTCTATGATCAATTGTCTGCGTCATGTTTCTCCAAGCATGATCTCATTTTCATGACTTATAATTTTCAACTGGTAATACCAGTTGAGAGAATTACTTTTCGAGATTTCAAAAGTATTAATTTTAGATTTCTCGAGGAAGAATTTTTTAAAATCGATTGGAATGTTTTGTATTCTTTGTATTCCGTAGATGACCAACTCTCTTTTCTTGAGCAAAACCTAAATTATCTGTTTGATCTAACTGTACCAATAAGGTCAAAAATTATTAGTAATAAACAGAAACCATGGTTTTCATCTGAAATAAAAGCTTATATCAATCAAAGAGATTTTGCGTATGCACGTTGGAAAAGATTTAAAACTACAACATTACATGAGGATTATCTGACTGCTAAAAGAGAAACAAATAAAATGATTAAAAAGGCCAAATCCGTTTTTTATGCTGAAAAGTTTTCTTCCGCCATTGGCTCCAAAAGAACATGGCAAACGATACGTGAAGTTGGTATCGGCAAATCTACGAATCCAGAACCATGTTCGATTGATGCCGATACAATCAATAAAAAGTTTTTAAATGTTCCTATGGTTCAAGCAGATCAAAATTATTATATCAATAATCATTCTAGTAACAATTCTGAATCTTACTTTTTTTCTTTTGCTGCAGTAGACCAATGTGACGTTTTATCTAGTATATTGTCTATAAAATCCAACTCTATAGGAGTGGACGGGATTAATCCAAAGTTTCTAAAGATTCTTTTACCTCAACTACTTCCAATAATAACATTTTTGTTTAACAAAATATTAACTTCAAGTTACTTTCCCTCGAATTGGAAAATAGCTAAAATCGTCCCAATACCCAAAGCTGGTTCTGATTATAGACCAATAGCCATTCTTCCATTTCTCTCTAAAGCATTTGAACGTATTATGCATAACCAAATTACTTATTTCTTGGATAACAATAACTTGCTAACAGATCGTCAATCTGGGTTCAGAAAGAAGCACAGTTGTATAACAGCCTTAGTTGATGTTACAGAGGAGATTAGGGAGAAACTTCATGATGGCAAGACTACATTTTTAATACTTTTAGATCATTCAAAAGCGTTTGATACCGTAGATCATAATATTCTTTGTTACAAACTTAATAACTTTTTCAATTTCTCTTCGACCGCTACTCAGTTATTGTCAACATACCTACGTAACAGATATCAGTATGTTGAAACTGCAATCCAAAAATCCAAGGCACTGCCTGTAACCAGAGGGGTACCTCAGGGGTCCATTGTTGGGGCCACTATTATTCTCACTGTACTCTAATGACCTTCCAGGCATTTTAACAAATTGTAATGTAAGAATGTACGCTGATGACGTTCAACTTTATACCAGTTGTACTAATGCCTTAATCGACCAGTGTATTATCTCTATTAATCAGCAACTACATCGTATTTATACGTGGGCAACCGCAAATGGTCTAGGAATAAATCCAAAAAAATCTAAATGCATAGTAATTCAAAAGCGACTTGCCAAACTAAGTATTATACCTAATATATTTATAAATAATCAAAAAATTGAAATAGTAAAATCTGCTAAGAATCTCGGAATATTTTTTAATGACACTCTTACGTGGTCGAACCACATTAACTATGCTTGTGGTCACACTTTCTCTATGACTAGAACTCTTTGGCGAACCCAGCATTGTACACCTATTAGAATAAGAATGCTACTTGCCAAAACTTATCTGATGCCTGTTTTACTATATGGTTGTGAGCTTTTTGCTAAATGTGATGCAACTAGTAAAGGGAAATTGAACGTTGCATTTAACAACATAATCCGATACGTGTATGGACTTAATAGGCGTTCTAGTGTATCTTTCTTTTCATCTCAGCTATATGGCCTTTCTTTAAATAATCTACTAAACATTAGAGTTTTAGTTTTTTTACATAAAATAATATATACCCACATACCTGATCATCTGTACAGCAAACTTGTTATTTCAGATATAAGCAGGGGAAAAAGACTTAGATCATTTAGATACAAAAGTTTAATTTCTGAGTGGCATTTCTACATATTCGCAGTATCTCTCTGGAATTCTATACCCCACAGCTCTCAACTTTTGAGTAACGCACGAAAATTTAAAGAAAATATTTTTAAAACTGTTTTCGGCATAAGAAAATCAAACATAATTATTTGATAAATTAAATTATTTAAATTTATTTAAATTTTTTATTTAGTTTTTTTTGTTTTGTTTATCTTGTTTAATTTAAATTGTTTTTTGTTTTCCATATAAAAATTGTAATTAGTTATTAAGTTATTAATTAATGATCTTATAATTTTTCAAATCATCAGTTCCATACTGCAAAATAAGACTTTTAGTCTTGTGTATGGAGCAATTCAAATAAATAAAATAAATAAATAAAATAAACACCATATCATGGATTTTTCGACATTTTCGGGTGTATTGACCTCAATTGGCCGTCCTGAACGTTCAGCATCATTTGTACCACAACGAAAGTCAGTAAACCACTTTCTTACCATTGAAGTCGATGATGCAGAGTCCCCATGGTATTTATCAAGCTTTTCCTTGGTTTGCTTGACGGTGTTTTTTTCGCAAAAAATAATCTTTAATGAGCATTCCAAATTCACTTTTTTCCATTTAAAAAAAACACTAGGTTGTATGTTTTAACAGCTGTTAAATGCAAGGTAAATGAACTTGCTCAAAATTTGATAGTATTCTATTAACAGGTAGTACTTGATGGGAGCAGTGTTGAATTTCATATAACTACGAGGGAAGTTCGAAAAGTCACGGGCTGTCCCATTTTCCAACCCCCTGGATCCGAGTTTGCATGTACACTAAGGCTACGACTTTTAAACATTTTTATCATATATTAAAATTTTCATAGAATAGTCGATAAATCATAAAAAACTATGAAGTAATATGTTTTTATACTTTCGCTGACATCAAACAATTTCACCCACCAACAGCGATGAATTTTTCAATATGTATTGTTTTTTAATTTTTAATAAAAAATATCATATTTTCATTTCGATTTTTAAAGAGGTATATAACTTTAAAATGGAATAAGACAAAGATGCATTACATGCAATTTACTTTAATCGAAAGATTATATTTTGGCATTATAATTTAAAAAGCCTTCTGGTATATGACCACCACGGCTGGCTCGGTCGTAGTCTCATCTGGAGGTCCAATTTTCGATGATGCTATTTTGTTCACAGCTTTCTCCAAATTTATGGTCAATATGCGTAGTATAGTACTTTTTGAAATGCCTATCACTTCAGTTAGCTCACGCACCTTCAGCATTTAGTGAATTTTATTAACCGTTTCTGGAGTGGACATTTCAATCGGACCACTACGGTGTTCTTCTTGTCAGCTCGGACGGCCTTGTTTAACATCTAACGGTGAGCAGGTTGTTCCATGTTTACAACGTGGCTCCTTGAAACTTAAAAACAAACTACTACCGCCATCTATTCATCAATTCGGCTTATTTTGGGACGGCCCCCGTATTATTTCTTTGTGTAAATATTTTTGTATTACCAAAACATATTTTTAGACACTAACTAACATAAGCCTGTTGTTTATAAAGTTAACCAACCAAATACTGCTATGTTTGTGGATATAGTAAAAAATAACCAAGAGAAATAAAGTTAAGATAAAATCGATAGAAAATTTATTTGCAAACATTTTCTTAATTTTAGTTTCCCATGTGAAAATCATCATATATTACCATGTGTAAAGTGTCATATATGTTCGTATACGAAAATTGAGGGGATATGGCCATATATGGTTCGTACAGGTCATTTAAAGCCTCATTCTAATCAACCATCAACAAGAACTCATGAATTGACCCTATGGAGAATGAGGAGTCAATTGACCTAAAAGTGACTAGTTAGAGAAGGACTAATCACAGGACTGGTATTTCATACTGAAGTGGGTTAAGAAGTGTCAATTGTCCTAAAATTACCAATCCCGCGACTGGTAGAGGGAGGACATACCACTTAACCAGAATGCTTATTAACAGGAAAAAGCCAGTTGACCAAAATTTTCCCCATTGGAAGCTGTTTAGCTTTCATTTATTTTTATGCCCATCTTTATGCAAATCTTTGGTTAGTCCTGGGGCATGGCACTATGTGTTTTAAAGCAGGACAAATTACCCACTCCTATGAAAAGACCATGTTAAAGTTGCCAGTTGTTTACATAGGGTAGGGTTTAGCAGAGGACCGGTCTCTGGCACGAAGGGACCGATCCTGTGGCACACGCAGGACCGGTCCTATTCCCCATAGGGTAGTTACAAAACAAATAGAGCAAACAAATAAACTATTGAATACAATAACTCTTTTAGTTATGAAGTTATGCAAATAGACCTTAGAATAGCAATATGGAACGCCAATGTTTTGTCTAATCATAGACAAGAAGTAGAAACTATTTCTAAATATTAACAAAATCGATATATTACTGATGTCAGAAATAGACTCTACAACCAAATCGTACTTATAAAATATAAAAAAATAATTCTTATTGCTAATAGAAAAAAAACTTTTTTTTTTACATTTGTTTTGACAAAAATATTAAACATTTTTTTTTTTTTTAAATAACAACAAACAAGAAATATTGAAGAAAATTTAAAAACTCGAAATTATAAGTTTTTTATTGAGATTTTTAAACACACCATTCCCTATACAACATCTCAGGTAGAATTTGTCAACCATACCAAAAAATTAGTAGTGGCAAAAATTACCAAAGGTACTATGAAAACACTAATTTGTTTGCAAAGCACGTGTTTTGCCAGTGCCAACCGCAAAATTCTTTGCCAATATTGTTTTACCAATATTACAACCAATTAGAAGCATTGTCTTTTTAATATTTTATTGTATATCACACATGCAAATATGATGTAAAATACTAAGACTAAAATCTTTTGCTGAAAATCAGCGAGATGATTTTTAGCACCACAATTAGTATGTTCAGCAAAACTATCTGCAAATACCGCAATTATCGCAGATAATTATAGATACGAAGAGAAACAAACAAATATGACATAAACAACACTTTTTTTGCAATGAGAAAAAGAAAATATAAAAATCTACCTAAAATGTGTGTCGTTGTCGCTTTAGTCTGGCTACATCCTGTATATTTATTTGCAATTTGACCACACTAGATTATTAGTCTCTATAAACATTTAGTTTACAAAAACACATTTAATCTTTATAAAATTTGAATATTTTATTTTGTTTACTGTTTAATTGGTATACAATTACTTTTACAAGACGGTGACAATGTACAATTAAAGTTGTTTCAATCCACAATTTTGTTTTATGTGTGAGAAACAGATTAAAAAATCTTGACTTTTTTACATGTCTTACTAGAACAACTCTTTTTAGTAAAATTTTCCTCGTCACTTCTACATCTTGACCTACCAATACATCTAATTCACTACTAATTCATTTTGCGTATATCTTTCAATCTGGTTGTCGTCCAGACTAATAATGTGCTATTCAGCACAATCGTTTTAGCAAAATAAATCAGTAAAACATTAGTAAAATATTAGTAAAACATTAGTTCAAAACAGTTAAGTGCTAACTAAGTATAACTAAAATTTGGCTGAAAACATAATTTTAGCAAAAAATTTGCTGAAAAATAATATACCTGATGTCCAAGACGATTTACTAACTTTTCTACTAACTTAATTTTTGGGAGTATAGCTTTTTTTTTAAATAGTTTTATTATACATATTTCTCGAAATTAAATGATTTTAAGCTATTTTAAAAGTACAACATTTTTTCAATTAGCAACGTTATGCCAACGGTGGCAGGTTCACTCTCTGGACATGCGTTGGCATATTTTATATACAGTTGGGCGCGCCATAAAAAACCTTTCATGTGATCGTAATATTGTATATCGTTGTCTTAAGTTAAAGTGCAAAAGCCTTTGAAAAACTAAAAAACTAACATTTTTAAAAGCGGTACAGCTCACGGGATTTTAATGCTAGATACGAAATATTATGAGCATTTTGTTTGCATGTAGGAACCCATATAAACTGCATACAGCTTCATACATGCTATTGAAATCATATATGCTCACACATGGAATCATGCATGTTCATATATTACCATACATCAATCGTTTTAACCTGGTCTCTTAAAAAAACATATTTATATTTATTTTATTGCTTTAGCTATTTTAATGGCAATAATGCATGTTGGTATGATACAAAATGCGAAGGGAATTCAAAAAGTTTTGCAGTTCATATTAAACTCAGATATCACATTCTTTTTATTTTCCTGTTTTCAATGTTGGTGTTAATTTTTATTTAAAGTCTATATTCTAAGTGATACCGACAAAACAAGAATTTATATATATTAACGACAACATTTCTAGAGTGACCCATGTAAGTATATTTTAATACTATCGGCTATTTCAAAAATAACCATACATAATAAATAAAATGTTAAAATATTTTATTTTTAAAAATATTGTTTTCGCATACCGATAAGCATTAAATCTTATTAAATCATGCAAATAATTCAATAAATTAGCCTTTAAAACTGATAAATTCTTTAATTTCTTCTCCAGTATATTCTGTCCTGAAATAAAAAAGTTTTTTAAGCGATATTGGTTTTTATCTCTGCTTAATGTTTTTAACATCTGTTTCTCAAGTAGCAAATACTGAAAATGAATGTTAAAAGAGAATTAAACAATATAAACTTTAGGATAAGGAAGGTCAAAAAGACAACAGTAATAAGCAAAAAATCTACAGAGAAGAAATATATACATATATATATATATATGTATATATATATTGTGATTTTCTTGGGATTTCATTACATTGAGTGAAAACATAAATTGTATGTGCTGGTTTTAATTTGTGCTCCAAGTTTTTCGTCTAAAAACTATTGTAATAAATTGTTAATAAATGTGTGTTTTATAGTTTCAAATCTGGTTAAATATTCACATTCTTATGTTAAAAAACAGTTTCAAAAAGTTTTCTTAAAAGCCGAATTTTTTTTTCAAAAATTGTTTCATTATTTTTTCAATACATAAAATTACCAACAATAACCACAACTAAAAAATCAAATTCATAGCAAAACAATTACAAGTTAAATGCAATAGAATACAACACAAAAAGAAGTAAAAATAAATAGAACAACAACAACAATAAGATATTCAAAACACAAGTGCCGTACTCTTTATTATTAACAACAACAATAATAACACTTTGAATAAAAAAACAAACTGCTGTGCTTAAACATTATTCGTAATAGAGTTACCATATATATTAAATTTCAATCCCGTAGCGAATTAATATAATTATAAAACATTAAAATTATCCTGTCTTAGTACAACTTTTACGTTATGGAGTGTTTAAATGTTAACTGTATTGTAGGTGTAAATGATCGGATGATTTCATGCTGGCTTTGCATCGGAAGCTTTCACATGAAATGCAGTGGTCTTAAAGCCCGAGATGCGGATGCACTTGCTGACAATGGAAAATTTCTCCACTGGACCTGTCCAAAATGCAGACCTATCAGTGTGGAATTTTATAATTTTTTCAAAAGTTCTAAAAAAGATTTTGAACAACTTAAAAGCGACTTTGTTTTACTACATCAAAAACTTACTAAGTTTGGTGAACTATTTACAAAATTCCCAAATTTGGATAAGTTTACCAGTGCACATCAACTTTCTTCTCCTAAGCGGAAAAAAAACTGAAAACAATCTTTTTCAACCTCAAAACGCTCAGTCATTGATTGCTGAACCTAAAAACATAACTGATTCTGTTACTCCTCGTCCTGTTATTACTGTCCCTGAAAATACAAATGCTGTTCAACTTATGGAAGTCGCTGTCCCAGTGCCACAAATGAATGTATCAGCTCCTGCGGAAACTGCTGAACTGAATAATTTGCGTGGATCTGCTGAAAATTCGTTAAATGTAAATCGAAATTATTAAATTTCAAATACAAATAATAATGAAACTCCTTCAAATCCGTTAAGAGTAATACCCCCAGAAAAATCGATATTTGTTTCACGCTTTGCTTCTGAAACTACAATTAATGACATTAATCATTATATAAAATCAAATTTGAAATGCGATGCCGTTATCTCGACATATAAATTTAGAAATTTCGAGCAAAGAAGTATTGTCTCCTTCAGAATTATGGTACCATTTGAATTTTTTGATCGTGTTGTTAGTCCTGGATTCTGGCCGGAAAACGCTCTCGTCCGAGAATATATTCCACGTAATAACCAAAATTCAAATAATACTGCTCGTATTCCACGTATGCTAAATTCTCCAAAAAACTAACTAAAAACCTTGAAAATTTAAGTATCGTATACTAAAATGTTAATGGAATTAATTCAAAACTATCCTCTTTATATATTGAAAGTTTCGCGCTCAATTACCACGTCATCGTATTCACAGAAACCTGGCTTAGTTGTAAAACTTTAAATACTGAAATACTGTGTAATAATTATCAGATTTATAGACGGGATAGAATTACTAATAGTACTGGTGGAGGTGTTTTAATTGCTGTGTCTAACCAGTTACCTTCGGTTGAAATTGCTACCGACATTATTTACAATATCGAATTTATTGGAGTAAGAATAAAGTTAAATCGTAAACAAGTCTTTATAACCTGTTCATATATTCCTCCGAGTACTGATAAATTGACTGATAAATTGATTTTTTTCTCAGCACTCTGAAGCCATTAAATCTGTTGCTCAAACAACAAATTCTGAGGACTCCATGTTTGTCTTTGGCGACTTTAATATGCCATATTTAACTTGGAAATTTTTACCGGACGTTTTTATGTATGCTCCCATTTATATTAAGGATACTTATGAAGAATTTTTAAACAACATATCGGATTTAGGGCTTCTCCAGATAAATGGTGTTTATAATAATAATAAAAAGTTACTAGATTTGGTATTTGTAAATGAACCGGCTGATTGTACCTTGACTCGCTCTAATCCTATTACCAGACCTGAAGACCATCATCACCCTGCTATTGAATTAATTTGCAACTTGCCATTCGTTACTGAGTCAAAAAGACATTTGAATAATGTTAAGTATTACTGTTTTAAAAAGGCGAACTACAATGATATGAATTCCTTATTTTGTAACACAAACTGGCTACAAATTTTGTCATTTTCTAATGGATCATCAGATGCTATAGACACAATGATATTTTCTTTCTATAAAACTATTTTTGGTTACTTTGATGAATGTATCCCGAAGCACACTGTAATGAAAAAATCCGGTCCTCCATGGAACTCAAAATCTTTAACTAAACTGAAAAATTTGAAAAATAAACGGTTTAAAAAGTATAAAAAAATCTGGCTCACTTATGGAGTATGGTAAATATTCTGTAGCCCGCGCAGAATACAACTTGCTGAATCTAAAAATGTACACAAATTACCTTAATAACATAAAACTAAACTTTAAAAGTGACCCTAAATCCTTTTATAAGTTTGTTAATTCTAAAAGAAAATCTGACGGCTACCCTCCAGTAATGAAATATTTAAATCGTGAATCTAGCGATGATTTGATGATCAGTAACATGTTTGCTGACTTTTTTGCGACTACATACACAGATGCTGAATATGATAGTTCTAATATTTATCCTTTTACTATACCTGAACATCCGTCAATTTCATTTCCTCTTGTTGACACGTCTTCTATTGTTAGCGCTTTAAAAAAAATTTAAATCATCTTATTCAGGCGGCCCTGATGGTATTCCTAGCTGCATTCTAAAAAATTGTGCTAATTCCTTAGCAACTCCGTTATCTATAATCTTTAATTTGTCTATTAAACATGGCTATTTCCCAAAAATTTGGAAAGAGTCCTACATTATCCCACTATTTAAATCTGGTAGTAAATCTGATGTTACCAATTATAGAGGTATAGCTAAACTAAGTGCAATACCCAAACTGTTTGAAAAATGCATCACTGATTCCTTATGTCATCAAGTCTCTTCCATATTATCATCGGTTCAACATGGTTTTCGTAAAGGATACTCAACAGTGACAAATCTATTAGAACTTACAACTTTAATTAACCGTGGTTTCATCAAAGGAAAACATACTGATGTAATATACACTGATTTCAGCAAAGCTTTCGATAAAGTTAATCATTGCCTTTTACTTAAAAAATTGTACTTGATGGGATTTACAAAAAAACTGTTTAAACTGGTTTCAATCTTATCTAACTGCTAGAGAGCAATGTGTTTTGTTTAATAATACCTCATCTAAGAAAATAATTGTAAATTCTGGGGTACCGCAAGGCAGCCACCTGGGTCCAATTTTATTTTCTCTATTTATAAATGATGTTCCATCTATTATTAAATTTTCTAACGTGCTTATGTATGCTGACGACGTTAAAATCTTCCTTAGCTATAAAGATTCTGGTGACCGAGCTTACCTTCAACGTGATTTAAATAGTTTCTTCGTTTGGTGCAATCTAAATTTATTCGATTTGAATTTAAGTAAATGCAAGTACATGCGTTTTTCTAGAAATTCTGGAGATCTTGGTCAATATTTTCTTGGTGAACATCAGTTGGAGTTCGTAAATGTTTTTCTCGATCTCGGTGTTTTACTGGACACAAAACTGACATTTACTCAACATATTACTATGACATCTAATAAAGCTCGTAAGCAAAATGTCTGTAGGGATCTATCCCGTAGACTTAAATAAATAAAATAAAAAAAAAAAAAAAAAATAACGGTTTATTGTATTTTGTTTTTTTATTTTGGTACAATTTTTTTTTGGGTCATGACCTTAAACTATATAAAAAATAGAGAACATATACAGAGCTAATCGTTCTAGAAGATGCTTTGCTAAAAAGAGAACTTACCAAATGTATCGCAACGTGGATGGAGAGAATAACCAAAAATTTTCTCTTGTGAATAACTAACGCCCTGTTTCTAGAACACGTTTTGCTTCACGTTGGTCTAAAAACAATAACAAAATACCTGCAATACAAAAACAATATACATGTAGTCACCCGTTGGTGTAGAGGCGAACGTGTTGTAGAAACCAGGGGTAAGTATATATACCACAGTGTAACAAATCTTTCACGAAATTTTCTCATATTTAGCGAAACTAAAGCTTTTAAGAATTCGCAGCAAAAGAGACTGTACTCATAGAAAAAAGTTAATAGATAAATTAGTAAAGGCTTTAGTAATCCATCTTTGCAGGTTTTGAACTAATTTTTGGTTCAAATTGACTTGATTAAATACAAAATTTTTAACTAATATTTTTTTTTTTGCTAAATTCACTTCAGTCTAGAAATATTATTTTGATTATCAAACCATCAGAGGTGGCTGTAATGCGATATTTACCTTTCAGTATTTGTGTACTTTTTTATATTGTGTCAGTATAAAATAGGCAAGTTAAGTGAACGCGTCGTATTAGAGAAAAATTAAGAAACATTTATGCAAGTGATTTTATTATAAACTAATAAAAAATAAAACTATAAAAAATATTCAATAGCTTTTTGAAAGAAGGAAAGATTTTTTGTAAATTGAAGGGCTATAATAAGTGATTTTCGTGTTTATAAAATAATTTATAATGTTAAAAAATATTAATACAATAACATAAAAACCAGTTTTCTTTAAACATTTCAGTGCTCATTTGATAAAATTTTTATATATTTTTCTATTGTTTCCATTTTTTTTAGATTTCGCTTCAGTCTTTCACATATAGCATTTCGATGTACATACAAAACGAGCAAAGGAAATAATAAAGGCTGTTACAACTCTGTTTTTTGTTTGTCTTATAAGAACGGAGCTGTATTTTAGTTGCCTTATAATTTATAATAAAAATATTCAAGAATAGATTTTTAGTAACTTTTACACCTATCTTTACAAACTTATTTGTATGAGTGTAAGAATAGGAGACACAAAAATTATTTAACCTCTTTAGGGACGAAATTTATATTGTAATAGTAACAAATAAATTTTATAACGAATACAAATGTTTTGAGTCCGATATAGATATGAATTTTAACAGAAATACGGATTTTAAAAGCGATCAATAATTTTCGATCATTTTTCAATATAATCAGTTCTAAAATTAATTTACTCGCTATTTTATGAAAATTTATGATATCTTTAAGATATTTGAAGTATCTTGTATTAAAAATATATCTCGCGTCTTTGTTAATTGATGACAGACGTACATAGTTTGATTGCCAAGATACAGGAAAATGGACGTCAGTTCTATGTTACACTAACAGCATCTGATACCGCAAAAAATATGGAACAACTTTTTAAAATTTTCCATAAAGTAGGTGACTAGGCGTGGTCAAATATTAACAAATTTGAAAAAGGCATTAGGGAAATGCTGAAAATGTGACTTAATCCAAGACTTTTAGCGTAATAAAGAAATATAACAATATGCCATATAATAATATTATATTCTCAACTCTAATACATTTAGAGAATTTCTCAATAAATGAATGAAACTTTTGTTAACAAACTAAACAAAAATTTTCCATTTTATGAAACTTTTAATTAACAAGATAATATTTTTCATACAATTTTACGAAAATTTGCATTCACTTTATGAAAAGTTTCAGTGGACATATCTTGAAAACATGATACAGCAAAACGCCTCTATGGATATTAATACAACCCAAAACCCCATACCGCATATGGTTTGTCAATAAAGTTTTACGGTTTTTTGATTGCGATTATCTCCAGAACTAATGCTCTTTCATAAGCAAAACGTGTTAAATTTATCTCACTTTATTACCTTAGTTTTCTAGATATGGCCAAAGTCATAATTACTTCTCTAGATTTATTCCACGAAATTTTAAGCCATTACGGGACACGTCATAAAAACACCCACAAATAGGACTGAAGAAGACCGTGTAACTTTCACATAAATGTATGAAAAGTAAAGTTGCAAAAAAACCGTACTGTTCCAAATCAGAATTACGTCTTGATTAGTTCCACAAAATTGTAAAGCACTGCTAGCTACAGTATACACACGCCGTAAATGGGACCGAAAAAGACCGTGGCTTTTTCATATGCAGCCCTTTGTAAATTTAATATCCGTTTAATTATCAAGTTTATAATTATTTTTTAATTTTCAAAAAAATTATCGATTTTCATAGAATTTAAAATTTTTTTTTGGAAAATTTACTATTTTTATCAATTTTTTTTTTTTAAATTTTCGATTTTTATGAAATTTAAAATTTTTTTTTGAACTTCTGAAGAAATTTTGAAATTTTCGATTTTTATGATATTTTTTGATTTTTATAAAACTTATATACAAATTACTAAAATCCAATTCAACCGGTCTAGACCGAAAAGAACAGTCGATTGGTTATGACCGTAGGTTCTAAAGCAAATACATTTGTAACCGAACTATTGCCATGCAACAGTAAACAAATTTGTTTAAACTAATGGCGCCATTTGTGTATTTGTGACATATAGACATCGATATACATATTCATATAAACATAATTTTTATTACTATGTATTGTACATATTCTTATACTTTTGACATACATTCCACCAACGACACTATTTTTAGAAAATATTACTTTGACTGGCATTTGTGGTAAACCCGGATTCTACTTGATTTTTATGGTTATAAAAGATTTCTCTATATCTTTTTATTTTTTCTTCATACTTTATTGAGATTGTCTTTTTTTTTCTTTAGCTTGTATGTATGTTTATGTATTTCATTTTAACTGGATTTCGTTTCCTATAGCAATGCAAAATATATTGAAATTGTTTTAAACCGCGAAAACCTACACAACCATAACCACCCACTTCTTACAAAAACACCACCATTAAATCTAATTCCACTACTTTTTTTTCCAAATTTTCGCTGCTGATGTTTTAGAACAGGCATTGGCAAATGCGGTACCAAAAACAAAAAACAGCAGCAAACAAAAAAAAAAAGAGAAAACATTCGTTAAGTAAATAATAAAAATTTATCAAAAAAGTTTTAATTAAAAAAATATTAAATTAATAAAAACTAAAAAACCAGTTATTAGGGAGCAAAACGCTTTTAAAGGTCAGAATTTTAAAACATAATTTAAAATAGAGCCTCAACAGAAAATTACACCGCTCGACAATAAAATAAATCCCCAATTTGAAACGAAATAAGTCCCATTTTAAAACTCAAAATTGTACATATTGAAATAAGTTCATATATTTTTAATTCTCATAATTTCTGCACTTCAACAGCAGAGGTCGTACGAATTCTTTGACCATGAACGGTGAAATTTTTGCAGCCAACCTAAAATAACAAATACATAGTATGTATATTATTTTTAAAAATTAAAGTATATTACCTTATTTATCCATTGCTTTTAAAAATATATTAAAAATGGCGAAAACAATCTTTCGCTATCCATCAATAAAATTTTAGATTTTATTCCAATAAATGCACCTTGTATCAATTCAGGTGATAGTAATGCAAGTACTAAAATTTTATGATAAAGTAGCTTTGCATTTTTTGATGATGAACTGTAGATTTCCGCTTGCAGACATTTCGCCGTACAGCCTGGCAGAAATGAAACCTTAAAATATAGGGATTCGAATTTTTTTTATTTCACAACCAAAACATTAATTTCACAAATTAATTTTCTACTCCAACAATCTATAGAGAGAAAAATTTTTTTCACATCAATAATCTTTTTTGGTGCCTATAGATTTTTTTCTTTCAAACTAACTCAAATTTCTTTGAGTCCAACAATCTATAGGCACCCAAAAATATTTTTTTATACACCAAAAATATTTTTGGGTGCCTATAGATTGTTGGACTTAAAGAAATTTGAGTTATTTTCAAACAAAAAATCTTTAGGCACCAAAAAAGATTATTGATGTGGAAAATGGTTGTTAGTAAAACATTAATTTTTAAAAGTTATACTTTTACCTTTCGCAAGTCTTAAGGAATGAAGCTATAATTTAACTCATTGCACTTCTATCGCCACCTAGTGATCCAGAAAGATCTAGACAGTCGCGCTTTATTTGATTTAAAGCCTTCATCTCTTTATATGCCAATTTTTCATCGCTATGATTATGTTCAACATAATTCTTCGCGATAACAAAGTTTCCATCGGGAAGAACATTTATTCTTGCTTTGCAAATTAATTCTACATTCATATTTCTGTATGTTTTTATATACAGACTTTTTTTGAAATATAATTTTTTGATCAATCAAATATAATAATTGACTGTTTCTAATTTTCTAATGTGTTACTATATGTGCTTTTTTAAAGAATTACAAATTTATAGAAAACGAAATAACTCCCCACAAATAATTACTGGGGAATTATTTAATTTAGAAATTTTGGGGACTTATTTCATTCCAAAACTGGAAATAACTGCCCAAAATGTCGTTCTGTTGTCTTCTATATACATTTCTGGGCATTTATTTCATTTCCGTTTTAGGGAGTTATTTCCTGCGGGGTTATTCCTTGGAGCCCTTCAAATAACAAATAATTCGAATAAATTTTGACGATAAATGGATAGTAAATAATTAAAAAAATACTTCATTTAATTAACATTTTTCAAAAATTTACCGATTTTGGCAAAATTTGTATAAGAAATGCTAATTGAGAAAATAAAATACAGAAATAACTGCAATTTTAAAACTTTTTTAATTGTTTTCTAAGATATGGTAAATATATGTATGTAATTTGACTTTCAAGCAAACAAAAGAGTTCACACATAAAGTTCTATCGTTGAAATATAACATGATTTTTGACACTGAGAGCATTGTCTATATGATATCAATAAATTTTTGCATTTGACCTATGAAGTATTACTGGAATTAATCCATTGAAACGTTTCATTAAATTAATAAAGTTTTTTATAACATTTTATGAACAATTTTATTTAATTAAAAATTTAATACTTCCAATGAAAAAGTTTCATTAAATATAGTTTCGTAAATATTATGAAGCTTTTTCATAAAGTTTAAAAAACTGGTCATTCAGTTTGCGAAAAAACTTCATTAGTTTAATGATTAGTTTCATTATTTATGTATCTACAAGCATATATTAGGTAGCATGCAACAGAGGAAAATTTGTGGTTTATATACTGATTACAAACGTAAGGGGTTGTTGCTGTGTTAGTACGATCGTAGTACGATGTTAGTACAAGCATTTTTTTGTACAAATATAAAATACTTGAAGTCGGTCAAGTCTGTTCCTTTGTATGATACTCGTAAGAAATGCAGTCTGCAGATAAAAGACCATATCTAAGCAGGGTTTTTAGCTGTAAAATATTTAGTTTTATATTAGTCATACATGGGCATTTTTCATTACCATTGAAATTTCAATACCATTAGTTGAAATTAATGATAACACAGTATTGCACATGATTTTGGGACTCCATTCTGAGAATTGCGCGTGAAAGTAGCCCCAAAAATAAGAACTACTGCAGTATTCGTTTTGTCAAGTAGGTTACAGTAATAATTTAATGGCCATACGGATTTGTTGGCTCATGGCGGCTTTTTAGCACTTTTTCTATATTTTAACACGGTTACATCTCGGTATACTGTACGGAATATTTCTTTCGTGTCTGAAGCAAAGTTGTATATATGCAATAGGAGAACAAAAATGCTGAACAATCCTACCCGAAAAAACTGCATCCGGTGCCTTCAGAATGCCCATTTTCTCCCCATTTTTCAACTTTTTTGCTCATAAACTGGATTACAAATCCACAATTATGCTGTTTTTTTTTTCATTATAAACTTTATTTTGCATGAAAATAAAAATTCCAATTCATATTACAGCTATACTTTTTTTTTTTTTTTTTAATAGTTAATAAATATATAAATACAAATTATATACTATTACCCTAACCGAGCACTAGCTACTATGGCCTTCGGCGCGTTGTAGCGAAAACAGACCAGTGCCTCTGGTGGGAATCGAACCCACGACCCCCTCACTAATACGCCAGCACGCTACCAACTAGCCTACCGGGGCGCACAATACAGCTATGCTTACACAAAAAAAAAAATAGGAGATTTTTATATGTTATCTATGCATGGAAACAAAACATTTTCAATTATTGTCAATATCCATCTTCGTTGAAGTTGAATCTTGTGGTTCTGATGATCTTGTTTTCTTCGTAGGTTGTTCATATTCATGTTCTGAGTTCGTTTCTAATTCCTGATATGTACCAGCTATTCCTAATTTCATGTGGACCGATGGCAACAAAATATCATCTAGATCATTTATCAAAGGTTCATTACGTAATTTTAATTGTTTCTCGATCTCGCGAGTTCTTGCTTTCTAATCTTTACATTGATATTGATTCCCTGTGTAACACGAATCGCAATTACAAACGAAGCTGAAGTATTTTGGAAAACCGCCCTCTAATATAATGGCTTGTATTATGTTGACAGCCTTTAGATCACAACAAATCTTCCATTTGTGTACATTGTATTTGATTTTCTCCAAAATTTCGCCCAATGTTTTCTTCATAGGTGTGCTGCATCCCAATGGAATGGATTTTTGATATACTTTTTAAAATAATTTTGTATGTAATTACTGTAATTACTGCCGTATAACTTTAAAATAATCTGAACATCATTTGATTGTTCTGAGTTCTTGGCAATTAAGCAAAAAAATTATTGTGAGAAATTCAAGATTTTTTTGTAAAAACCCTGCCAGAAAAATACGAACGGCAATGCATTGGCTCAGTGCTTTCAACGGTGGTATGAGCGTTAGCAGAGCGTTGGATTTCTGAAGATTTAAGTGCTTTGCCAACCACAAAATGATAACCCCGGGCAGGGCTTGGCCGTTCATTTTTTAAAAGGTTGGCAAAGCACTGGGAATGAGCACTTTGCCAGTACGTTAGCAAAGCATTGGTAAAGTGCTTTTTTAATGATAACATAAGTGCTTTGTCAACCCCAAAATGATAACACCGGGCAGGGATTGGTCGTTTCTTTTTAAAACGTTAGCAAAGCACTGGCAATAAGCGCTTTGTCAGTACCAAAACCATAATTTTAAAACATTGGCAAATCATTGGAGAACATTTGTATTCTGACTGTGAACTTGTAACTTTTCATAGGGAATATTTAAATTTATAAAAAAAAAGATTTTCTTATAATTGGTAAATTCAAATTTTTAAATTAAAAATTGCGAAATTAATTGTAAAGGGTCCGCCAAATAACTTTTTTTTGAAAATGCTATAAAAAAAAAACTACTGAATATTTTCTCAAATTTCTTTTTTATTTGAAAGTACAATCCTTCCGGTCAATAATGGAAAATAATTTCATTCAAACGGCTGCCTCGGCTGGCCATGCAGTATGAGCTTCCTCTGAAAAGATGATTTTTTTGGCAAAATCGGCATTGGAAAAAAAAGTTAGATGGCGGACCCTTTATATAAATTTTAATGTAAAAATTTTAAATACGTATTTAAAATAAATTTAAAAAATACTATTTATTATATTATATTACCTATTATTATATTATTATTATTACCTATTATTATACCTACTAACTTATTTAATAACAAGTACATACACTAAATTTCGTTTTTATAAACGGTTGTAAATTTAGTAATTCGAGCACCGGCAAAGCACTTTTGGCCAGCGTTGGGAAAGCGTTGTGAACAAGGGCTGTGCCGCTTTTACTATGTTAACGGCTGTAAATTTGTAAATAGGTACTGGTAATGCACTTTTTGCCAATGGTGTGAAAGCGTTCTAAGCCAGTGCTTTTTTATTTTTACGGTTGTAAATTTTGTAAATCAATTACTGCCAAAGCACTTTTTACGAACGTTGACAGACCGTTCTAAGCCAGGGCTCTGCCAGTGCTTTTATTATTTTCACTGTTATAAATTTTGTTAAATAAGTACTGGCAAAGCACTTTTTACTAACGTTGGCAGAGCGCTGTAAAGTGCTTTCCCAGCACTTTATTTGTTGGACTATTGGCAAACAGTGCTCTGCCAGTGCTTGATTTTTCAGACCATTGGCAATTTTTGGCTGTGAATGTTTGTCCATTTGCTAGCAAACTAATAATCCGATTACGCGAATATTTTGCGCGCATAATCTGAAGACTTTTTAACATATAATTTTAAAAAAAGTTTAGCGTCGTATACAAAAGCAGTTGTAAGTGAAAATGTGAGTCGGGGTTTTTTCGATCTCACTCCTTATATAGTACATTCCAAAAATTTGCAAGTTTTCTTAAAGTTATTAAGTATTTGCATTTTCAAGCGTTAAAGAGAAATTCAAACAAAAGAAAATATTCTAGTAGTAGACAAATTTGAACACTGGGCATTAATTTGGTTGACTTTATGATGTATTTAAGGATATCTATAAGGAAAAGTGTTAGTTTTGGATGGAACATCATTTTGGAATCCTTTACAAATCAACTAAATAGTTATACTAAAAATCTCTGCTTTTTCAACCTACTAATATCAGTTTTAAGAACTCATTTGAATATGGCAACAATATGTTTATCGAATATGGCAACAATATATTTTGCTTACAATTCGAATTTTACACTTTCTAATATATATTTTGAGTCAGTAAAATGATTTTACTTATTTTAAATATTATTATTTTTATTTTATTTCAGAATTTTAATAGAGTGCAATAAATCATATTCATTTAAATACAAGTGGATATTGTGTCCTGTTGTTTAGTTGAAATAATACGATTTTAGCGCAGTAATATACCCTACCAAAAAAGGCTGATGTAGTGCATCTCGTAAATCTGAAACAAAAATGTAAACAAAGGCTTTTTGCACTCCCCAGAATTTTGAAATAAATTGCGAGCCACAACATGAATTCAAGAAGTTAAGAAACAAGATTACAGTACTAAATTGAAAGTAAAAATACAACAATAAGCCAAAAAAAAAAACTAACTCCCAGCAACACTAAAATATTCATGTTGATTCACTTTGTTTCAATACATTCTAAAATACACGTGAAGAATTATCAGCTAAAGCTATCAATTTTTTACCATCTCTAAAAAAAAACATCTCACAAAAAACATTAAAAAAATGTTAATTTGTTGATTATATTGCAACTAAATTGTTTTATTTTATTAGTTTTGCCTGTACTACTCACAGAAAACAGTTTTGTAGTTGCAACCGAATTTTTTGTCAATTGAAATTTTTGTGGTTGCACGTGCTATCACTATTATTAAATTTTAATACTATTGTAACAACCGACATTTTTTTACAAATTTCAAATTTTTATTGTAACCATTTAATATTATATGTTTATTTACTATAATATTCTATAAATAGATTAACATGCATTCAACTAAATTGATGTTATTAATAAAAAAATGCTATTCCTCAAACTAGGCTCGAACCGGCGATTTTACGTTTGTCAGCCCTAACCCAATTTACATACGTTTTTTTTAATTTCAACGTAGAATATTTTCGAGTTTTCAAATTTAAATATTTGTCTAAAAATAGATTTGTATGAACTACAGAAATTCGGTTGCTAATCTCAATATTTTATTAGAGTTACCAAATCTATAAAAAAAAATATATATTATTTTAAAATTTATTAACAAGAAAATCTTTTGCCACGAACTGGGCTCGAACTGGCGACCTCTGCTTGTCAGGAAATTACTTTACCTCTAGCCTAAACTCAATTTGAATTAGTATTTTCAAATTTTCTACCTTGAATATTTTTTTTCTTTCAAGTTTTAATATGAATGTTTAAAAATAGATTTGTATCTACAACAGAAACTGGATTGATAATCTTAATATTTTATTTGAGTTACCAAAACTATTAAAAAACTTTATGTTTCTTTTAAAATTGGTACCGACAACTAATATTTTAGATAGAGTGATTGTTTTTTTTGCAGACGAAACTAATATTCGATTGTAACTGAAAATATTTTATTCAAGGGATAAAATCTCCGAAAAGTGGTTGGTATTAAAGGTAATGTAGAAGATAATATCTTTTCAAAATTGACAGGAAAACATATATTTTGAATGATGTGACTGTGTTTTGGTTAATTTTATATATTTTCTGTTTACAATATAGTTTAATTATTCTGATGATGAATTTTAAGTACTTACAACTAAACTTATTGAATAATGATTTTGTTGGTTACAATGGAACTCCAACCAATTTAATGTCTTTATGTTAACATGAATAAAGAAAATTTTAGTAATTTTTATGTGTTTTTGCAAAAATAAATGTGTTTTTTTCCCAATGCAAAAATCTTGGCAAACAAAAATTTTGTTTTTCAAACTTTACCCTTGTTATTCTGCCGAAGTTGATTATTTTTTTGCACTTTTATTGTTGAAATTAATTAAATAATATAATAATTAAATAATTAAAAGAATGTTCATGCTTCAATAGAAAAAACAAGAATGTTCTTGTCAAACGCGTCAATATTGGCAACGAACAAAAGTGATGAAAACGCGCGTTGAACGCGTATTATAAAAAAAAATATATTTTCTTCACAGCAATAGCTTATTATAGAATAGCTACGACGAAAAAGACACGATTATCAACAATCACTACAGAAAAGCAAGCACGATACACTTTGGTCCAAAAATATTTGCTTTCTTAACTTTGCAAGTTATTTAAGAGCAACTAGCTAAATTATTACTATTATTTGAATTTTACATTCACAGCATATGCTAGACCGGGTCAATGACCAAAGTTATATTCGGTTGTGGTGAAATTCAGGTTTTACACCATTTCGCGTTTGTTTTTCTCTTTCCTTCCCTTCTAATATCACATGATCTCCTTTTTAATTGAGGTTGTCTTTAAAAAAACAGTTTTTTGCATTTCAGTGAATACTCAAGTTCAGGCATAATGCTTTAACTGTAGTTGTTGTAGATTGAGAAATGGTTCCTGTGCTACTCATAATTATCGTTGAGATTTCTACAGTGTTCAAGTTTTGTATTGTTTTCAGGTATTGTTACAATTATTTATATTTACTTATCTTCACATTTAAAGTGTTGCTTGTATTGTTGTGGAGAGGTGTTGCGAAATCTATGTTTGCTGATTTATTTATTTTATCAATTACACCGTTCCACAAAATTAGAAATATTTGATGCGTCGTCCTTGCGACCTATCGTTTCCAAATGACTTTAGGACACAGATCACGAATATGGCCTTAAAATTTCAAAGTTAGATAGATTACATTTTTTAATTTTTTTTAGATTTAGATTCATTATTTTTTCAAAATCATTACAGTAATTTATCTTATTACTGTGTAAAACTTACATTTTTGTTTTTATAAAGAAATTAACTGCATGGTTTAAGAAAACCGTTAGCCGGAAGTTAAATTTTACCATTTTTTAAAAATTGTATTCTCTTATTAACATAGATCTATATCTTAAGGCATCTTTAACAAAATAATATAGGTTCAGCAAATTATTATCTTCAATACCGTTTAACACACGCACTATTACCTTATCGTTGAACCAAAAACTACCAAAACATCTGCCTAGGAAATGTTGAAGTGTTTCTACTTCATTCATATTACACATGGAAAAAAATTGGGCATTACCAACTCTGAATTGGTTACCATTTAACCATAAAAGATCACCCCTCGCCTTCATTATACAGCTTATTTGGATCAAATTATAACGTTCTGTGCAATACTCAAGACCTTTAGAAAAAACAAGGTTTTTATACACTCTCAGTTGAATTTCCAGTGCGTTTTTACATAATCTTGCTGTGTTTTAGTTTTCATTGATTTTAGCAAATCTAAACTTGCGCTGTACCAAGCGTCTTTGTTCTTGTTCATGTATATGCTCTCAATATTGTACTCCAATAACCGATTTGTAAATCCTTATATTAAAAAATGTTTTTTTCTTAAACTTGCATGGATAGTTAATTAGGTAATCTTTACTTACCTTAATTCCTATTACCAAACTTTTATCGGGTAATATAAAGCTTTGCTGGGAATGTCATTGACTTTTAAAAATTGTTATTTTTGCTTTCTTTTTTGGTTTGTTTATGTCACATCCTGTACTTGTGGTATGTATTGTGGTGTATAATTCTAACATTCGTAATAACCATGAACAAGTTGAGATATATATAAATTTAACATGTCCATCTGTGTGTAGTTGTGGATAAAAAAGGAATAAACCAAGAAGAATAAGAAGTGCATTTACAATATTTAAGCTGTTCTTTATAAGAAATATAAACTTTTGCTTTTTTTAACATTTGTCACTTTTAAGATGAGATTATTAAAGAAGTTTTGATAATACATACATTTCCAAGAATCTGTAGACTTAACAGTTTTGCCATAGATTTTCTTTTTTGACATACTTCTTTAAAGTATGAGTCTTAAGAAGTCATAGAATTTTTGAAGATTAAAATCAATAGTTTTTTACATTAAAAAGAAAAAGTGCAGGAAAGAGATTTAATATAATATTTAATTTAATTTTTTAATGGCTTAAATAAAATATTTAAAGCAATCAAAATGTAGTGCCTGATTTTTCTAGTGAATGTTTAGTAGTATGTAATGAAAACATTGCAGTTAGTTTTTATCTATAGAAAATATTTTTCAGTTTAATGTTCTAATGTTTGGAATTATTCGATTATCAAAATATTTATGATGGTGGAAGGTTTCAAATTATATTCATCCTAGTATAGAAACGGTTATTACCTTTCGGATTACCAGTAATGACAGCAGCTTACCCTCTGTACTACTTAATGTTTTTATTATTTTAATAAAAAATAAAGGGTGATTTTTTAAGAGCTTTCATATTTGATTAAAAAGACACATAAAACTTAATAAATATATGCAATTTTTAATTGAGTCGTTAGAACGATCTATATAAATCAATGTTTAGAGATGATTTCATGTAAATGTTGACCGCGGCTACTCCTCAAATGGTTCATACGCAGGGTCCAATTTTCGCATACACTCTCCAAGATATCGGCCGGTATCTCACGTATAAATTCTTCAATATTGGCTTCCAGTGCGTCAACCATTGCGGACTTTTCCTATAGACATTGTTACCATAGCCCCACAGAAAATAGTCCAAAAGCGTTAAATCTCACGATTTAGGCGGCCAATTGACCGTGAAATAAACTGTTCACCGAAGTCGCCTCTCAATTGGGCAATTGTTTTGCGTGCGGTGTGGCACTGTCTTGTTAAAACCACTTGTCACCCAAGTCCAGCACTTCCATTTTGGGCAAAAAAAAAAAATATTGTGTCACTTTATTTTGGTCTAACGATTCCAACAGGGTACCTCTAAAGGACATCACCTTAACTTGATAACTTATGGACGGATTTTCATGAAATATTGCAGAAAAATTATATTTGGTACTTTTACCAAAGCCTTTAAGTTTGAACAATCTATATTTATTCGAACAATATATATAAAATCGGTCAAGAATAATTTATGCCTAAACATATTTATTTTTTGAATTAGTTTTTGAGTTTCACTCTAAACTTATTTTGGCCTATATCGATTAAAGTACTCAACGAAAAAAAAAATTGTTAGAAAGTGTTTTGCAACCGTCAGATAATGACAATCGTAATTAATTTTTATATTAATTACTGTATAATATTACTTTAGTTAGTCTCTTTACAGGAAGAAGAAGAAGAAAACATTTTTATTGCAAAATTTTACGGACACAAGGGATACACCAGACTGCAGCAGTTTTGTCCCCCTCCTGGGACTCGCCAGTGGTTAATTTATGTGTCAATTGAACAAAGTAGTTTATATTGTTAATTTGCTCTATATGAAAAACTTTTTATTTTTTTGGTGTCGTACTGGTATTGGAACTCACTGCCTTAGCATCAAGCTATGCGTCGTAATCTCACCTCTTAACGAGTTGAGCCACGGTCGACACAGCGATGACTGTGTCGAAAGTGGAGTTTGGTCACACTACGTACACACAAGTATTGTTTCGATCAGAAGAGACAGAATTAACTAATACCAATGCACAATTCATTTCTCAACTAGAATGCTTTTTCTTCTTAATCCTATCTCTTTTTTTGCCAGAAGCATTTTATTTATTTTTTGTGGCGAACAAGTGGTACAAATTTCTTTGATATTTATTTTTAATTTAAAATTATCTCAAATCATTTAATTAATATGTTTTTGTTTTAGTTTTCAATGAACAAATTGAATAAATAATTGCTTGATTATTTAATTTTAAATAAAAATTTAATTTTAACAAAAAAAAAAAAATTTCTTAGAATCAAATTACCGGTTTGAAATAAAAAAATCTACTTTGCGAGAAATGAAAAAGTTCGGGAATTCCCAAATCCTACTAGCTAACCAAGAAATTTGAATTAAGTTTCTGACAGAAAACATTTATGAAACGCTTTACCAGCGTTTTCAGAAAGCGTTTTGGCAGTATTTTGTTTACAATAATTTCAGTGGTCTCCAAAAAGAAAAAAAAAAAAAACATTGGCAAATATTCCGCTGAGACCACTATGACAACGTTGACAAAAAGTGTTTTCCGTCAGTACCAAACAAATTAGAAATGAACTTTTTTGTAATTTTATTTTGCAAAATCTATTTTAAGACCACGGTCTTAAAAACATTTTCCGACATAGGAAATATTCTTAAACCAGTGTTTTTCGACGTTTTTTGAACAGACCGACCTTTTGTCTAATGATGTTATCATTTTAGTATTAAGAAAGCACTTGTGCGACCTGGGATATTTATTACAAAGGTCTAACTAAAGCATAAAAGTTATGCATCTGTTAAAAAAAATTAAGTTCCTTTTCACACACAAAATATTTGTAAGAACTTTTTCAATCCCTTAATTTTAAAAAACAAATATTAAGGTTTATAATCTTTTTTTTGCTTCCATTTTTTATTTATTTTTCGGTTAAAGAAAGTGTCCTGGGGCGTAATTTTAATCTGTATATAAATTTGTTTATCTTAACCGAAACGCAGCTGAATATTTTTTTCCACTGTAGTAAATTATGCTAATCATTTTAGCAAAGAGTTATTAAAATACCAGCTCCAAAAACATCATTGTTTTAAACAAGCTTGTACTGCTTGACAAATTTTTCCTTTTTCTATGGAACATACAAACAAAATTTTATTTAAATTAGATAAAATATCATCATTCATGATGTTCCTAAAAAGAAAGAAATTTTTATTGAATATTCTCATTTCTAACCTCAATATTTACGAGGGCGGATCAATAAGTCCGTGACTTTTTGAATGAAACACAGTTTTTTTGAAAAAAAAAAATTATTTTTCAACATAATCTCCTTTTAGCTCAAAACACTTAGTCCAACGTTTCTCCAATTTTTGTATCACTTCCAAAAAATTGGATTTTTCGAGGTAAATAATATAGGCATTTCTTGGCCATATGGGGTCGTTTTTTCTGAAATCATCTTTATATCGGTCCAATAAGTTGGCATAATATTCACCGTTTATTGTTTTTCCCTTTTGAAGGTAATCCCGCGTGCGTCCCAAAAAACTGTTGCCATCACCGTATTGGCCACGATTACGTTTATCGTCAATTGAGAGCAAACGTGGCACCCATCTTGCAGACAGCTTTCTTAAACCCAACTGTTCATTTAAAATATAAACCACACTGCTGTATGAAATGCGTATGGCATCAACAATCTCACGCACTTTTACTCTTCGATCGGCCAATACCATACCGTGGATTGTTTCTACATTTTCGGGTGTATTGACCTCAATTGGCCGTCCACAACATTTTGCGTCATTTGTACTTCTGTGACCACAACGAAAGTCAGTGAACCACATTTTTCCCATTGAAATCGATTGTGCAAGCTTTTCCTTGGTTTGATTGACGTTTTTTTCGCAAAAAATAATGTTTAGTGAGCACTCTAAATTCACTTTTTTCCATTTAAAAAAAACCACGAGGATGTATGTTTTGAAAAGCTGCTCAACGCACATTAAATGACGGAACTTGCTCAAAATTGACAATAGTATATTAACAGTTGGTACTTGATGGGAACAGTGTTGCATTTCATATAGCTACGAGGGAAGTTCGAAAAGTCACGGACTTATTGATCCGCCATCGTATAACGACAAAGGTCATAAGAATCGAATGCAATTGGTGGAATATATTGTGATATATATATGGTAATATTCAGGAGTGGATCCAGGTAAGGGAAAATTAAAAAATTCCTCCCCCAAAATATTTTTTTTCATAAAAAAATGTAAATTAGAACAAAAAAAAAAATAAGTAAAACATATTCTAATTCCCTCCCCAAACATTTTACTGAATCCGCGCCTGATATATTGCGTGGTTGTTAATTTACTATTCGCCTATACAAACAGTTAAGATTAATCTATCAACAATTGGAATTTACAGACACATAATCCTAAGTAAAGGGTGATTTTGATAGAGGTATAGGATTTTGAAATTGAATAAAACATAGATGAATTTTTTAAATTGACATGCAATTTACTTTATTCGAAAGATAATCTTCTGGCATTATAATTTAAGTATGACTTCTGGCGTATGACCACCACGACTGGCTCGGAAGTAGTCTAAACTGGAGGTCCAATTTAATATGACTTTTTACAACATTTGTGGCCATATATTGGCAATAACGAGGCGAATGTTGTGCTCAAAGTGGTCAATCGTTTCGGGCTTATCGGCGTAGACTAGCGAGACACTTGGCACGATCTTGGAGGCCAATTCATGGGCCTGAAATGTGAAACTATGCGGTTACCAAGCGTTTCCTTCAATAAATTAATTGTGGCACGAGCTGTGTGACATATTGCGTCCTCTAGTTAAAATAAGAGCACCTGCATACCATGGTTGTTCATGAACGAAAAAGTCAGTAATCATGTCTCTATAGCGGTCACCATTGACTGTAACGTTTTGACCAGCATCGTTTTTAAAGAACTACGGACCAATGATTCCACCAGCCCATAAAGGACACCAAACTGTCAGGTGTCTCAACATACACATGAGAATTATCATCACTCCAAATACGGCAGGTTTGTTTATTGACGTATCCATTTAACCAAAAGTGAGCTTCATCGCTAACAAAAATAAAACCGAAAAATGTACGTAGTGCGCGATACGGATTTCGAACAGAACTATGATTTTCAAAATAAATTTGCACAATTTGGAAGCTTTGTTCAGGCGTCAGTCTCTTCATGTTGAAATGTTAAACCAAACTAAACATAAATCACTTGACAGCTGACAAATGGCCGCCAGTTAAAAACGTGTTGCCAATTTAAAGCTATATACCTGTATAAAACCACTGTTTATACGATTTTATGTAAACTGGTACATCTAAATATAATTAGACCGAAGAAAAAAAAAAAAAAAATTGCAGTCTCAAGGAGAGTGGCAAAAAAATATTTTTGAAATCGTCTTCAATTAATCTTAAATTATAAAGGGTGACTGGCACAACTTTTTTTCGACCCACCCTAGGGCACGTACGCTTGACCATCAGATGGGGTCGTTTCGTCGGTAAAGCTTGGTAGCACTTTGAAATAAGTATACGTAATATTAATTTGTTAGATGGTGAAATGTGTTGCACGGGTAAGACATAGTTATTGTTCAACAAATTCGAAGAAAATAAACACAACATAGCATTAGTTTTCACAATAAAGTTCGGTTAATTCAACAGAATTTTAGTTGTAACTTCCAAAGTATTCAGAAATATAATGTTAATATCGTTGTACTAACTAAATTAATAAGTTGTTATTATTAAAATACACTTTTCAATTCGGTTGGCACTTTATTTCTCTGTGTGTATGTTTTGCACCAGAACCGTTGTATTTATAGCTAATAAATGTTGCCACATAAACTTGGTTAATTTACCCCACAGGTTGGTCATTTTAGCCGATTTGAGTTACTTTGGAAATCTTAAAAAAATAAATTTATCTAATAGAGATAATTTATGTTTTAAACATTTTAGATAAAAAGAATTTTTCCAAAAAATTGTGCCGTATGCTCCCCCTTCTGACCTATTTCCGTAGCATATTGTGCAGATAAATTAATAATTTAAAATATACATACAAACAACATCAAGCAACGTTAAATTTCTTAAGTTACACGTCCCAATTCACCCCACCCACACGTCCCTATTTAACCCATTATGACCAAAGTCACAAAAACTGCCACAATTTTTGATATGTTTACTTCTATGCGAAAACCGATATACGATACGATACAAGCATATATGACGAAGTAATCATTTTTTATGTATACTTGCTTAAAAATGTAGAGGATGGTTTAATAATATATATATATTAGGGTGGGTCGATTTAAAAATCGCTCAACGTTCAAGGAAAATCGTATTCTTGAGATCAAAGTAAGAAACTGCCGAAGGAACCATACCTCTAAAACGAATTCTGATGTCCCGACTTTTGACCCGTAGGGTCAAATTTTGAAAAATTCCACTTGGATTTTTCAGAAAGCAGGAGGAATCTCTCCATGATTATGAGAGCTACTTCTTTTCCGGGAGACGCGCTAGCAGATTAATGCATAAATCATCATTCTAGATGACCGTTAAGGGGTTAAAATTTAAGTTGAAAGAGGACCTTTTTAGCCGTGTTTTTATTGCAATATTTTGGAGTACATATTTTGTGAAAGTAACAATGTATGGGATGGACATATCTCATGAAGTAGGAGGAGCTTATCCAAGATTATGGAATCAATCTCTTCTTTGGGAGATTCTCTAGCATATTACTGCATCAATCATATTTGTGGGTGGGGTTTAAGGGGTTAATTTTTGATTTCAAAATAGGGCTTTTTTTGCCGTATTTTGGGAAATACGGTGGGATGGATATATCTCAGGAAGTGGGAGAAGCTTATCCAAGATTATGGTATCAATCTCTTCTTTGGAAGATTCTCTAGCAGATTAATAGGGCTTTTTTACCGTAAAGTCAAAATCTGGAAGCTCGATTTTCACCGTGGAAGTATAGTCTAGTGGAATTTTTTGCTCAGTACAATCCCAAGAATCAGAAACGCGAAGCGCCCATTAAGATTTTTTTCCTTCCATACTAATCGCCCCACTCTAATATATACATTTTTAAGAATTTAAAAAATGCGCATTTCGAGTTATGGGGATTTGAACATAAGACCCACAAGTAGCCGTTTGACCCTTCCATGAGAAAAATTCAATATGCACAACATTTTAAAGAGTATATTTTAGCCTTAAAAATAATACCAACACGAATTTTTGATATTGCTTAGTTTAAAAGTTATAGTCAATTTTGTAACGAAACTTTAGTCAAATTTGATCGATTTTTGTAATTCTCATAACGTTCGTCATATTTGCGAAACCGAAGGTGTCCGAAATCTAAAATTTATGTTTCGTCAAATTTCATTGAAATCTGAGATGGTCAATCCGAAAATGCCATTTTTTGATTGAGTTGACATGTTTTGACTCTATTGTATAATTTTCAATGATTTTAAAATTGGAACAATTTGAAGCGGCAAACATAACAGACGGGGTATTATTTATTGACGTCAGAGGTGTTATAAATAAGCACCCGTTAAATCTAAATAATTTTTTTATATGTTCTAATATCAATTTTTAATGTTTTTAATTGCTCTAATTCTATTTCAGGATTTCTGAATATTTTGAAACGAATAAATAATACAGAAATTTGTGTACCTATTTTAAAGTTAATAAGTTTTTAAATTCTAAACTCAAATTGCTATACAAATAAACATGTTATAATTATAAACTACTTACCAAACTTTTGTTAGCTTTTTTAACAAAGTTTGTTTACTAATTAAGGTGTATGTGTTTAGTGTTTTTACAAAAAAATTTGCTAGATTAACTTTTTATTTAACCTGTAATTGTTTTACAAAAACCATAAAGACATCACAAATGTCAAAGTCACGTTGTGTAAAAATTACACTAAATACTTTCGAAATATGTGGTTAATTAGCAAAAACAAGTACAAAAACACATATATGAGTACACTTAATGTGGCCAACTAATATTTTGTAATTGTTGCGATTTAAAATTTTCATTATTTTTTTGTTATGTTTTAAAGCAACTGTTATGGATTGGCATAAAAGATCTACAACTACATTTTGAGCAAAACACAGCCTTTAAGATGGGTTAGTTTGTTTGACTTGCCAAATATTATCTAGTGCTTCACTGATGAATTTTACAGGCGATGAGCCAAAAAGTAGTGGGTGGGCGCATTACCTAGTAGGGGGTAAAGTAATTGGTTACTTATATAGTTACCGGGTTGGGAAAAGTAATGAGCCTATAAATACATTTACATAAAAAAAAAATTATTACAAATATTTTTTTTAATTAAATAAATAAGGTGGTCTAGCTGATATTCCAACTTGTTGTCTCTGGTTGTTAATCTAATGTCATAATTTCGTTGACATATTTTCGTTGACATAATGTCATATTTTCGTTGATAATTGTTTCCAATTTCTTTATATAGTACCGATTTATAAATCGCTTTAGTTTTTGGAATATATGGAATGTAAATTGGATTTTTATTGCTGTTTTGCAGGCATTTGAACTAACTCTAAATACCGTCGACTGTTACCAGCTGGTCATATTACACTCACTTAAAAGGAACATACATTTTAGTAAACCGTATGTGCTGCTTAAAGTTACGAGTAATTTAAAATCTATTTTGTAAACATTAGTTTTACCTTAAAAAAAGTGCAATTACTAAGTTTTTTTAGTAAAACCACAGAATTATAAATTGTTTTTAATACTAAATTTATACTACAACAAAAATATAGTAGTTTTTTAAAACTACTTATAAAGGGACCGCCAAATAACTTTTTTTTTTTTTGAAAATGCTATAAAAAAAATCTACTGAATATTTTCTCAAATTTCTTTTTTTATTTGAAAGTACAATCCTTCCGGTTAATAATGGAAAATATTTTCATTCAAATGACTGCCTCGGCTGACCATGCAGTAGCCTACACGATCGCTCCAATTTTTAAGCACATTATTGATTGTGTGCAGCTGTATTTCACCAATGGCTTCCTGTTCCGTACTGTTGAAACCAAATGTTGCCAATATCCTCCTCTTCAATTTTTGTGAACAAAAATTCGTTCAACATGGCCCGATAACGATCGCCATTGACTGTAACGGACACTCGAAGAAAAATGGCAATTTTCGCACATATTCTGCAACATTACCACGATTTTCAAAGTAATGTCGCAATATTTCCCAGCGTTGTTCAAGCGTATACACAACCATATTCGTTCAGCGGAAGGATAAAACTAATTATCTGTCAAATCAGACATGAGCTAAGTGTTACCATTCACGAAATAAGCACTAGTTGAAAAAAAAAAAAAACGTTAGATGGCGGACCCTTTATTTACTTGTTAAAGTCCGTTCATTAGCTTTAGTTCACAAATGCTAATGCCAAAAAAATTTCATTGCCATTTAATTATAGAGGAATTTTTCGTCATTAGCATTTGCCCTACTAATGCTAATAAAAAAACTAATTACAATTGGGCAAAACAGCATTGTTTATAAAAGAAGTGGACTGTAAATTGCTCTACATACACTTGGAATACCATGTAGTTAAAAACAAATGAAATTTCACTTTAAAAAATTACGACTTTCATTTCAGTAAATTCAACTCGAATTGTCATTTGTATTCTACTGTTTAAAAAATTAACCATAATTGTAGTTAAAATGCTTCACATATGCAGTATAAAATAAACAAGTATTTGTTTGTTTTATTGAAAAAAAACTTCAGTGTAAAGTATATATAAAATCATAATACAGTAATTTGAAGTGGTTTGTTTTTTTTTTTTTTTTTTTCTTTTAAATGAACTACATTTGTAGTCAAAACTGAAATTTCTTCTACAAATGACTGCTTTTTTAACTTAAATATAAAGATAATGTATTAAAAAATAACATATTAAAAATATTTACTGCAAGAGTTCCCTGAGTGTAGGAATGCAAGGGATATCTATGGGAATTGTAACACTGAATACGGGAAACGTAATGGAATGATGAACTAACTTTCTATTATCCGAGTATTATCACGATATTAAGTAAAAAAAAAATAAATCAACGTAACACGTTCCAATAATACCAATCTGTTAATACAAATGTCTTAAATGTGTTCACGTTTGTATTTGGGTAATTACTCGTAAGACACCCTGTGGTTGTTTCACAAAAAATGTATCCCTCGAGGTCTTTCGCGGTCAGCGCTGATTTCATCGACATTCACCATTATTAAGTTTTTCGAAATTCGTTCCCAATAATGGTTACCTTTACAGATTAAGGTAATACTAAACTTGTAAGAAAAGAGGAAAATAACTCATGTTGTTCGGGTAATCAATTAACATGACCGATGTGATTGGTTGATATAAGTATATATTCAATTAGTGTTTTAGATTTGTAATAGTAACATTTAATTATGATCTCAAACCTGACAATTTAAATTGAAATGTTTTCGGAAATCTTATCTGTTAATTTAAATTTGTTTTCTTTAATTGATGAATTACTAATGGTAATGAAATTTAAAATCATTAATTAATGAAATCAGTGAAATTCATTATCATCATTAATTAAAAAAATGCTAATGAGTATCATTTCAATTGTGAAAGGCGTGGTAGAGAAGAATGAGTGTATTTTTTAAAAATCATAACTACATTGCAAATTTTCAATTTTCTGAATCAGACTGCGCAGTTTCTGGTATTGAACCTTCATCAGTGACCCCGTTTTTTTGAATAATATAATATTTGTTATGTTTTTATTTGCTCGATTGCTTCTATATGAAATTTTCTGTGCAATCACTGACCGTGGTATAGATAAACTGATTTCTAATGCCACATGTACTCGCACTACACTTTAGACATAGCGCTTTAGCATACTGATCTATCATTTCACTACAATTGGTATCAATGAAATGGTAATGAAATCAGCAATTAATTATTATTTAATTCAATTTATTAGTCCAATGTATGAAGTTTAATAACATTAGTCTGAAAACAATTTAATACAAAATTATTTTTAGAATTTAAAAAATATGCAACTAAATTACATCAATTCAAAACACAAATTATAGATTTAATATTTATATTTAAATTTCGTTTTGCAACAGTTATTTGTTTGTCATAGTTATGAAAATTTTTTTTTTTTCAATTCGATTTTTTTTTAATTTTCGTTCCGTTTATGAAAATTTATTTCTTGTATTTTATTTTTATTTTTTCATTAAAGCACGAAGTGAACTTGTTTTTAATTTCGAACACAAAATTGTTTAGAAATACAAAAATATCAGTATTGGACGATGACGAAATGTACTTTTTAATGTAACGGCGTATCTATATTAATTTTATAAAATTAGCTCAATATTAGTATAGAAATTATACAAATGCGTGTTCATAAAAAGCATAAATTTGTTCAATTTTATAAAATTAGAAGTCAAACATTGAGAAGGAAATAATAATATGTAAAAATTAACTCTAATCAATCAAACATCATGAAGAAAAAACCTAGTCAAAAAAATATGTTTAAAAAATAATATGAAAAGGCGTTACCAATTGAAATTGAATGATGACATCAATTTCGCAACAATCGATATACAACATCCATAAGCAAAATAAATAAATAAAAAAAAATCAACGTTGGTGGCTGTTTTATATATACATATAAGAAGTAGTATGTACCTTAGAGTGGTCCAAAAAAATATGAAAGTTGGATTTTTCGATCTCCACAATGTTGTCCATATTCTTTAAAAACTTAAAACTCTATGTGCCAAGGTTTAGCTAAATGTTTCAACATTTTGAGCTGCCAGAGAAAGTTAGCTTTCAGGTCTCTAGAAAAAATTCTCACAAATTTAGTGTGCTTTTTAAATTTAAGTATTTTTTAATTTGATAAAAATTAAAAATCTGAAATTGAAATTTAAAAACAATTGTGGATTTTAAATTATTCGCTTTTGTGAAATATTCGATTTATTGCGGTATTTTTCTAATTGCATGAAAACTTGTCATTGCTTTGCTTTGTAATCTGCTTTACAAGGACTTTCATAACATATTATTTTGTTTTTAAATTTAATAATGGGTAAAACTAAGGCGTCCATGATTTTTCAAATGTCGAAATATTTTCGAAAACATAACATTTTTCTGAGTTTTATATATATATTTCGACATTTTTCAATAAAATATTGTGTTATTTTTAGAGTTATTCTAATCAGCTTTCAAGGTCATGAATTTTCTAAACGTAAATAAAAGAATTTTTTATTTAATTTTTCGTATTCCTACGTTTCGTCGGTATTTTTCGACATCCTCAGGGATTCGTTTTTATTAAATCTGGCAACCAGGTAAATATAAAAATAATTAAAAAATAAAACAATTTGAACAGTTTTGCATAATTTTTATTTTTGCAAAATAAATTGCCAATTATATTTTTTTTATTGTGCGCCCGGAAAGCTAGTTGGTAGCGTGCTGGCTTATCAGTGCGGGGGTCGTTGGTTCGATTCCCACCAGAGGCACTGACCTGTTTTCGCTACAACGCGCCGAAAGCCATAGTAGCTAGTGTTCGGTTAGGGAAATAGTATATTATTTAAAATTATATGATTAGTAATTAATAAAAAAAAAAAAAATATTTTTTTAAATTGCAATCGAAATTTGTATTTTCTAGGCGATTAATTTAACCGATCTGTCTAAAATTTCGTATAGATGATTAAAACTAACGCCACTTCTAAGATATATGATTGATATTGATTTATAACCAACCACGCGAAAAATTCATCGATTTATTTCAAAAGCTGCGAAATTTTGAAACTTCTTAATCAAGATTACGGCCATTATTCACTAAATTTGGCATGTAATACCAATCATACTTTTCTACAATCATTCTAGCTAACTTCACAGTATACTGTCTAAAATAGTCCAAGTTAATATCATGTCCACTTGATATGGCTTGCAGTATAATGTAAAAGCGATATATTAAAACCTGATCAATTCCAGATATTTTTTGCAGATTGTTCGTATTTTTCAAAAAAATGACGAGCCGTATTACCATCAGTCGTTGTTCCACTTCCAACTTTCGGTTTGTCAACATTTAAGCCCATTCATTTTTTAAAAACAGCTTGTAATATTTTTTTTGTTTTGAACTGACTCTTTTTCCTTTTCCGTACGTGCCTTTCATTTTTCGATTTTTAATTTGTATGACAAATGTAATATGTATTCAAACACCTAATCCATACTATGTATTTTACTGAAAAACTCTATTCCACAAAAAGTTGTATAAAAACTAAAGTAGCAGAAGGTAGTATCTAAATGTTTTATTCAGTAACTAATACTTTTTTGAGTAACCTGTAATAGGCTTTAAGGCAGCATACGATAGCGATTTAGTAATATATGGTTTGTAAACTCAAATTTTACATAAAAAAACACAAAAAATATATCCTCAAATTTCTACTGCTAAAAATTTTTGTTACGGAATTGAAATTTACTAAAGTTTTTACGTATTTTATTAACCTGTATAGGTAGATTCCATTTGGTTTTGTTAGATTTCCTTTACTCCAAGAAATTTCACACGTGTATAACTTTCCCTCTGTATCTACAGTAGTATGATGTTTGGATGAAGGCCACTTTGCGACAGAAAGAAAAGAGGAGAATTAAGGTATAGGACGTTACTATGAGCGGATTTCACTTCTTAGAGGATCACTTCTGCCAACTCAATGATGGCAAAACTCTATCTAGAAACTTTTTTTTCGAATTTTGGCCGCAAAATGCGGTCTTCGGACGCACAGTGAGACGTGCCAAGATACATACATATAATTATTTTTTTTTTTTTTTTTTTTTTTTTATAATTTAACCAATACTCAGGGGATGCCCCCTACTCATGCAGTGCATTGTATTGATCAGGAAAATAAGGTATGGGAAGGAGGAAAGAGGGAGTAGTGTTTGTGGATATTTGATTTAAATTTTTCTAAATTGTAAATAACAGGGAAGACTTCTGCGGGAAGTTTGTTCCACATACGAATCGTTCGACTAAAAAACGAATTTTCTCTGTAATGCGTTGTGCGAAACACAGGACAATCAACTACAAACGGATGTGCTCTACTAGATAAGCGAGTATTACGAATAAAAACTCGGGCTCGTGGAATAAGTTCGCTTATCTCAGATGAGCATCTCCCATGGTAATATCGATAGAAAAGTGTCACACAACCCACATTCCGACGATGCTCCAATGAATCAATAGAGTTGGATACACTACTGTCATTGATAAGCTTCACCGCCCTCCCCTGAACACGGTCCAGAAGCTTCAGAATAGACAGTGGAGCCCCTGCCCATATATGAGAGTTGTATTCCATTTTTGGCCGGATATGGCTGGTATAAATAGTAAGGAGATCGGATGGAGTGAAGTAAGTCTTGCACCGTTTTAGAAAACCGAGACACTTGAATGCCTCTTTCGACACTTGAAATACGTGCTTATTCCAACGGACATCACATTGTATTCTCATGCCCAGAACATCAAGAGTATCCGATTCCTCAATACCTATACCATCCATAGTTACAGATGACAATGTCAATTCCACAGCCCGTCTGTGGGTTAACATACAACATTGGGTCTTGCGTGCATTAAAATCGACCTTATTCGCGCGACCCCACTCGGAGATTGTAGAAAGGTCTTGATTGAGTGTGTCATTCATGTTCTGCCGCATGCCCTCTATCTCCAAAGAGCTTGGCCTGTGATCGAATGAAAATGAATGACAAATGTTGCTGTCATCTGCAAAAGAGTAGATAGGGTTGATGGTCTGACCAAGAAGGTCATTAATAAAAATAAGAAAAAGGGTAGGAGAAAGAACAGAACCTTGCGGTACCCCTGAATTTAGCTGAAACTCGTTTGATGAGACCCCATCTAAAACAACACGTATAGTGCGGTCTCTGAGAAAACTCGTTATAAATCGAGAGAAGACATTACCGACACCAAAAGCAACTAGCTTAGTCACGAGTGCCCCGTGCCACACACGATCGAACGCCTTAGAAATATCTAGAGCAACCACTTTACTCTCACCAAAGCGGTGGATTGACCGGCTCCAACGTTCCGATAGAAACGCCAACAGGTCTCCCGTAGATCGACCACTACTGAAGCCATACTGTCGATCATTTAAAAGTGAATTGGTCTCTAAATATTTCACAAGATGGTGGTTAACCATGGTCTCCATCACTTTGGAGAGCGCAGAGCAAATTGCGATTGGGCGGTAATTTTCAGGGTTGTTAGCCGCACCCTTTTTAGGGATAGGCTGGACATTGGCCACCTTCCAGCAAGAGGGGAAAATTCCCGCACGGTACGAAGAGCTGAACAGTTTTGCCAATGGACGTGCCAACGTTAAAGAGCACTGTTTCAGCACCAGTGCTGATATGCCATCCGGCCCCGGTGACTTATTTACGTTGAGATCCGCAAGAACCCTTTTGACTGCCCGGGCCCGAAAGAAAATCAAAGGCATAGTATAGGATACCCTTTCGAGAACGGGCAGTGGTTGATCGCTTTCCGGCAAGAAAGAATTTCTTGCAAAAAGTTCAGCGAAAAGGTTGGCCTTATCAACCGGGTCAGTGAATGATTGATCGTCCTTTAAAAGAGTTGGAATAGAAGAACTAGCATTATCCCTTACTCTTTTAACAAACGACCAAAAGGTCTTACTGCCCCGAGGAGCAGAAAGAACTTTGGCACGTAGACGCTGTTCGTATAAAACCTTTTCGCGTCTAAGTACCTTGGCACACTCGGTTCTCGCCTTTTTGCGGTGCAGATCAGTAACGGCGTTCTTATTCGAACGCCAATTACTGAACGCTGCCTCTCTGGATCTGACTGCATTTTTGCACGTCTGGTTAAACCAACACTTGTGTTTTGATTTAGCCGAAATATGCTTCGTTGGAATAATTGACTACCATTTCTGCAGCGGCATCGACGTTGTCGTCGAGAAAACAGATTTTCCAGTTAAAATGCCGAAAGAAATCGTTGAGCTCGGCCCAACGAGCTTTTTCATATAGGAAAATAGAGCGTTTTGGCGCTAAGTTGGAAACGCTACGAAGAGTATAATATGAAAAAGATGCAGAAATAGTACTGTGATCCGAATTGCCGAGAGGTGCAAGTATTTTCACTTCATGCTTTTCAGGGTGAGAAGTGAGGAAGAGGTCGAGAGTGTTCCGCGATTGCCCTTCAACACATACATTGTGTGTTGGCTCATTCAGTCTTTTCAAATCTTTCTGTCAATGATTTGTATATCGTCGTAGTTTCCCTTCTTTTAAGATTTTTTTTTGCACACCATATTTATTAACGTAATGGCATGTTTTAAAGGTTATGGAGCTTGTGAATTGCAACGTTTTTTTTTGGACGACCTTTATGAACATACTCGTACGTAAAAGAAATATTACTTACATTAATGAGTTCATAAATAGAAAAAAAACAACACAATATGTTGTACAGCTACAACGAAAACGTTTTGATGTTTTAGTAAATATGTAACTATACTGGCAGAAATATACAACCGACACAGTGTTGGCAAAGCGTCGGCGGCAGTAGGTTAAGTATTGGCAGAACGTGAGATTAACAATCTTGTCAGTATTGTCCAGTTACCCGATCGATAACAATGGCAAACCGTTGGTTTGAACGAACTTGCCACCGTTGGTAACGTTTGTGCTTTTAAATTAGCTTAAATTAAATTAATTTTGAGAAATATGAATAATAATAAATCACATTTAAAAAGCTGCAATTCGTTCGGTCTTACACTCACAACAACTTTTCAATTATTTAAATAGTTAATAGGTAAAGTTGTTTCAATGGAATACACAGATAAATTACCACAGAAATATATTTTTTTTCTTTGTGTCTGTTATTCAATAAACAAAAAAAACGGACTTTCGATAATAGTTAAAATATTCAGTTAAAATTTTCTATTTAAAACAAAAAGTTGTTACATTCTATTGAGCATGGAAATAAACGAAAACAGTCTCTTGTTTTTGCCGATTCGGTCAACAAAAATTTGCAACAGTTAAAATAAACTAAAAAATACAATTGGTTTAAACAAAAAGTAAGTAGCCCTTTTGTCAACTGATTTTCAATTAATTTAATGTGTATATTCAGTAGTCTTTACGCAAAAAATATTTGTGAGTATAGTATTATATTTAAATGTGTGAAATATAACTGAATATTAAAAAAAGAAAATTTTAATTAGTTGGTGCGTTTAAGTGTTTTCCTAGTACATTAATAGTTATTCCTTTGGTGGGTTTCACAAGAATAGCAGTGGTAGCCAGTACTATTTTTTTTGGTACGGTTGGCAATTGCTACCTGGTTAGACGTCAGTCAAAGAACACAATAATTAATCAATATTAAATGTAAATCAAAATGAAGAATTTTTACGCTTACTGAACAGTAAATAGGGCAGTATTTCTTAAATTTAAAAAAATAACACGACATGAAAAACTAATTAGGATCTGACCATTCATTTTACTTATTTCGGACGCGCTGATTTCAATGGCATACTTACTGATGTAGTTATGGTGTGGTTTTTCCGCAGTATGGCTTTAAAGCTTGTCGCATCTTTATGTAGTTTTTCTATGGAAACATTTTCAAACGCAAGCAACCTGATTTCTTTCCGTGAAAGCAAATACCCCGTCGAAGACACAATCGTCTTGAATCGACTGTCGGTTATGCCATTTGACATATTGTACCATAATTAAAAAAATTGTTTTTCCTTAGAAATGCTTTATGAAGTGCTTCTTTATGAAAAAATTTCAGATTTAAAGATGCTACATAATATGATACGAACAATAATATTTTGTTTTTTACAAAAAAATCTTGTATTAGTTGACCCAATTGTTTTTAAAATGAGATTTAAAGTGTTGTGTATTTCAATATTTTCGAAACGACATTTTTTGTTTCAATCAGTGGGCATTTAATTTATCTACTCGTGTACTGTTGTGGATTTTAGTTTGGCTAAAGGTCAGGTTGCAGCGCAACTTATACTGTATTATAACAATATCTAATTTTTGTTCTGCAACTGGTTCTTATTATATGGAGTTTGCCCTATTTGCAATAGGTTCTTTACAAAACAAGAACAGGTTGTTTTAGAACCGGTTCTAGAACCAGTTATAGAACTGGCTTTGGGACAGTGATACCTTACATTCGACTCCCAGGAACCTGTTCTGGAACCGGTTCCATATAACCGGTAGTAAATAAAGTTGTTCTAGAACAGGGTCATAGGTAATCTGTTCTAAAAAATGTTGCTGGGCTATTCAGTTCCAACCAAAAATCTAGCGTCAGAAGTCTTCAAAAATATTTTTCTTATGCTTCTGAAAGAAACAATATAAAAAAAAAATTTGTTCAAGGATATAAAGGACGAAAGGATTCTGAGATATTGCAGTTGCAGCCGATGGAACATTTGTAACTAAGTGAAATAAAAAACTTTGTTATTTTTTGTAAAAAAATCAGTTGCTCTGAAAATTTACGTGCCATTGTTTTAATAATAGATTACAAATGATCAGTGGGCTGGACATGTAAAAAAAAAAATGCTAAAATAAGGACCTAACAATAAAGTTAATGAAAATCGATGTACTTTGCCTTGTTTATTGAATTGTTTAGAAACAAATTATATATTTCTTTTGTTTTTATATTTCACAACTGTAGAAGTTTAATTAACTATTTTAAAGGTTGAAATAACAAAAATCGAAAAATATTGAATCTTTGTTTTCTTCAAAACTACTTGACTAACAAAAATAAAATGTACGATTTAAGTATTCTATTATCTTCTAATTTTATTTGACTAAAATGGATTATTGAAATTTAATATAGTTTTGTAAAAAATGGCTCCAGAACTTAAACGAAGAAAACTTATTCTTCACGAATATAATGAAAATAAAAGCCTTTTCATTCGTTTGATAGCAAAAAATTTTACATTAACATATTCCACAGTATGAAACGTTATTAAAAACTTTAATGAATGCTTGTCAATTGAAAGAAAACGGGGAAGTGGTGATGGCATTGCGGACAAGACTTTTACATTGCAGGACAAGACTTTTACATAGAATCTAGTCGTGGTGATGCTCCAGATCAATGTAAACAGAAAATTTTGTCTAAATTTCTAAAAAAGTACCGGGTTTGGTAAATAATTTGTTCTTGTGGGAGAACCTTTACAACTGGTACAATAAATAGTGAAATTTATAGCGAGTAATGCTTAAAAAAGCTTCTATTACCATTTGTAAGATCTCACACTACAAAACCGCTATTTTGGCCGGACCTAGCCGTTTTTTCATTATACAAGAGCCATGGTATCTATAACAACAACAAAATCGACTTTGTACAAAAAGAAAACAATCCACCAAATTGTCCCGAACTACGTCCAATATAAGAATATTGGTCAATTATAAAAGGAACTTTAAAGAGGATAGGCATAACGGTGTCAACTGTAGAAAATTTCAAATCTAAATGGAATTTGATGAAAGTCTCATGCAAAAACTAATGGGATAAATTCGAAAAAAAGTTCGATGTTTTGCTTACCAATTGACTTTTAATTAATTTTCTTTTACATTTTGGTAGTTACTATAGATATATATAATGTAATATAATATAAAAAAAAATCAGAAGCTATCTTGCTATCTATTACCCTATCGAAAGGGTGTGCAATTATACACATAAAAAAAAAAAGTTTCATACTATTTATGAATATTTTATGAAAAAATTGCTATTGCATAATTTAGGAACAGTTCATAAAAATACGAGGAAAGTTTGTGTCTCGTAAATTATGACAAGGTTCTTAAAATATATGTTGAAACACTTAATATTTATGAAAAACTACTTAATATTTGCCAATGTACAAATCATAATATTTAAGAAAACCTGCATAAATTACAATAATACTGGGAATTTTATGTACCTTTTCATAAATGCTAGGGAAACTAGAAACACTTCATAAATAGTAAGTAAATTTCATAAATAGTGTGAACCTTTAAAAATATGAACTTTTCATAAAAAATTATGAATTTTATTTTTTTGTGTGTACAGTAACATTTTTCAATAATAGTTTTTTCCTTTCTCTAACTGGCTGTGAAAATCAATTTGAGGCACCACTTACCTGGATTTAGCTTTATTTTTTTAATATGGCTCCTTTTTGTTATTCAAATGCCCAATAGGCATCAATGGGTTAAGAAAAAGTGCGAATAAATGCAAAAAAATGAAAAATGGGTAATTTTTGAACATTCGAGATGGCAAATAAAACAAAAATTCCCGTATACCCTAAATTTTGATTCTCTATAACATTCAAATAGGCGTGTAAGCATTGTGGATCTTCCTTGTAACTCTAATCACACTAAATTACCACAACTCACATTCATTTAAAAGTTGTTTAATACATTTTTGAATATATATTGTTTAAAGGTCTATAACTTTTTAATTTCGTGAATTTTTCGCTAAAATTTTTACAATTACAAAACAAGTTCAATTGTAAAATATAAAAAAATAAAAAAAACAATAAACACAAAAATTCTAAAAAAGGATAAACCCCCGTAACTGCAAAATGTATATGTTGTGTAGGCAATGCTCCTGTAGACTTGCGTATTTTATTAATAAAATCTGTATTTCATAGCATAAATTTTGGATGCTATACATCAGAATCTATAAAAAGCGGAATTTTGAATTTTTTGTTAGCGTTTTAGCTAACGTTATGCTCGCAGTGTTTGAGCCACACCGCGTATGATTGATTTTTTATTAATATCAATTAATATTCCACATACGTATATGATATTAACTCTATCATAGAAAATAGAGCATGAAACTGTAAAAAAAGTATGAATATTAAATTTAAAATTTTAAAAATATCATCAAAAAGATTTTTACATACTAAAAAGTCACAATTAAAATTCAAATGAAAATGTCCACCTGAGTAATATCCATACAATGGTTTGTTTATATATTTTATTCATATTACACAGAACTTAATGCAAAATTAATGATTATTATCAAATGTTATACAAAAGCCATCAACTACTCATTTATGGTTTCATCAACAACATTGTCATAAAGTATATTCCGTTTTTCGTATGTTTATAATCAATGGTACTTATGTAATATGTCTGTTGTGTTTTTCAGCTGTTGTAACATATTTAATTTTTAATTAGCAATAATGATAATCATCCCAGCAAAACTTTTTATTACCCGGTAATAAGTTTGGTAATAAGAACTTAAGGTCGGTACCTGGTTACTTTTCATACCCTATTATTTTAAAATGGACATGTCTATTCTGGTAACACCTTACAAATGACATATTACCTCCAGCATAAATGTAATAATTTTTTGAAGATTGTATTTTTTTACATTCCCGTCCAGGTGAAAACGATAATATATGATAATATATGAACATGTATGACTCCATGTATCAGCATATTTATGGGTTCATACATGCAAACAAAAAGTTCATATATGGTAATGATATCATGTATCGAAATATAGCCCGAGTAAAAAAAAATTATATATAACGATATATTCTTTAATACAAAATAGCATATGTATATAATATACTCAAAATGTTTTACTAAAAGTATTAATTTGTAAGCACATCTAATCATGTATAAAAAATATAAAAAAAAATTCGTAAGTCAGTTTCTCTGTAACCGTATACATATAATTCAAAAATCGCAAAATATTTCACGAAAATATTTTACAATTTTGCGAAACCGTTTTAAATTACAAATAATAAACCCTCCAGTAAACATTTTTTAGAACAGATAACCTATGAACCTGTTCTATAACAGCTTATTTTAACTCCGGTTGCATGGAAACCTTTCTAGAGCAGGTTCCTGGGAGTCAACTGTTCCAGAACCCGTTCTATAACTGGCTCTAGAACCGGTTCTAAAGCAACTTTATCTAGGTTGGAGGTAAATAAACCTTTGCAAATTGGACAAACTCAAACAAAAATTATAAGCTATTATAATACAGTATAAGTTGTTATGCAACCATTTATTTGGATTTTACTGGGCCATTTTAGTATTCACAACAAATTTTCTTAAATTAAATAAAAATTAACAATTTCGTTTAAAACGAAATTTTGATGTCCTAGAAAAATAAAACTAAAATTTAAGTTATTTACAAAATTTCAATCATAATACCTTTTAATATAAATATATTTGGATTGTTATGTATCTATTTGTATCTAATTGTATCAAATACAATATAATTAGATATAATTATATCGGAACAAAACTCGGTTAGAATTGGATTGATTTTTATTAAATTATTTAAATATAATTAGAATAATTTTTCGGATTAAATTATATCCTCCTACAAATTCGGAAAATATCTCATCATAAATAAGTTTATATAAACTTTCTTACTCTGGAGGCTAAATATCGTTTCATATATAATAAAAATAGTATTATATGAATTCATATGTGATTATATATATTAACCTATATGTATTATTGTGGTAATATTTGTTCATGTATCATTGACTTTAAAATAAACAACTGTTGTTTATTTTTTTGTTTTTAAACATTCTTATAACCGAATGTTTTTAAACATTCTTATAACCGCTATTACCCAAAAAAGACTCGTTATTAAAAACATTTAATTTTTGTTTCAAATTATGTTTTTAAGATGAATTTCATATCAAAACCTATAAAAAAGGCACATTTTGAACCCGACCCTTTCAGATTTTGATGAAATTTAGCATACAGCTACATTTTACCTATACAAACACAACCTCATTTTTGAAAAATTGTGGGCGTGGCAAGGCATCAAAATATTTGAAAAATGAGCAGCGATTACTACGGAATAGCTCGACCGATTTCAAAGATCTTGGTGATATTAGAAAAGTATATAAGTCAGCTTTCGAAAACATACACTGTAAGAATTATCTCTTACACTTAACCAGAGATGCATTTACTTAAAAATATTAAAAAAAAAGAAAAAGAAAAACGTCATTTTCGTTTTTAGATATGTAATATATATTAGATAGACCTTTATAAAAACAACGACCTTTGAAGTGTTATCCTAGTTTAAAATTTGTTTTTGTCAAAAACAAATGTTCAGTGCACTATAAAATTTTAACAGTATATGCCTTCGAAAGCTGATTTAAATGGTACCAAGTTCTTTGAAATCGTAATTTTTCAGAAACTTCGATACCTTGCCACGCCCACATATTTTCAAAAATGCTATTTCTAAAATGAGGTTGTATTTGTTTAGGTAAAATGTAGCTGTATGCAAAATTTCACCAAAATCTGAGAGGATCGGGTTCAATGTATATCGGTTGTGATACGAAATACTTCTTATGTATGTATGTATATTAAAAATTTCATTTTAATTTTCTTATATTTAACATTTTATTTAAAAATAATTTGCTGAACACATCTGATATCATGCACATATGTATAACTGTAACTCTTTTTTGTTATTGCGCGGTTTTCTTAACCAATAAGTTTTTATGTTGTACGGGGAATGGTGAATTTAAAAATCTTAAAAAAATTTATCGTTTGGAGATTTTAATTTTTCTTCAATATTTTTTGTTTGTCGTTTTTTTTTTTAAACAAAATGAAAATATTTGAAACTTCTGTCAAAACAAAAATAAAAAAAAAAGTTACAAGAAGTAATATGTTTCTATTTGTAACAATACTTTAATTGAAGGCTTATTGTAAAAGCTTGATAAGCCACATTTTATTATTAGTTTGTTTTCGGCATTTAATCGTTAAAATATGCAACCAACATGACTTTTGCAGCATCTTTATTCTCTAGGTACTTCCAATAAGTGTTTGAGCAAGACTTCTGTTAAATATTAATCATTGGATGCTTAGAGAACAGCGAAAATCCAAAAAAACAGTAAATGTGTTTTATTGAGTTTTTCCAATAAGCTCTTCAATTGTTTTTTCTTCTGTAAATTTATTGAAAATTAAATTGCCACATCAAGTTCCGGAATGTTACAACCTTAAAAATCCAATAAAGGGCGGAGCAGCAACCATAATTTGTCGTAAATAATAGTTTTAAATTTTTGGTGTTTGGCTCTGAAGTCTGATTAAATAAAAACTATTATATGATTTTTATTAAGCAATAAAATATAATAACAATTATTTAATAGTTTTTAATTTAATCGGATCTCAGAGGCAAAAAAAAAAGTTATATAAATGTATAAAAAATATTCGAAATTATATCTACAAACATGAGCATACATGTTAATGCATCTTCATGTGTGATCATACGTGTACAGACATGTATATATTACCTCAAAAAAAATAAAAACGAGATTTTGACTGTACCCCCCTCTTAAAATATTTGTTTGGGTACAAAAATTCACCATGCAAAAAATTAGAGTTCTAGCACAACGGGAAGATGTCCCGCATCGCCCTTGAAAATCGGGCCCCTTGAAAAAATGGGCATAATTTAAAAAAAAAATACAAATTTTTTTTCTTCAAAATTTAAAAAATATAAAATAATTTTTGTGTTGGGTTTAATCATAGCTACTCAGATAAAAAATATAACTTTCCCAGAAAATCGCTAACTTACCCTAACTTTGTGTCAAAAAAATTAATAAATATTTTGGGGGTACCTCAAAGTGACTTTTTTGCATTTTCGAAAATTTTATTCAACAAAAATCAAAAACCTAGTATTTGCTGTCAATTATTTCATTAAGCAAATCTCAAGTATTAAATAAGCCAGGTGTCGGGTCAGATCGCCAGTCACAGTACCACTCACTGTACCATCACTGTTAGTAGTGTCGTCACTGTCATTGTTAATCCCTATTATTAGTTGTTGTTGTCTGTTTTTTTGTTTTGTCTATTGTTCATATGTGCTTTACTGTTTGTTATTGCTAGTTAATAACAAATTAGTAAACGCACATATGAAATCAATGTACTGGCTACTCTTAGTCTCTCTAAGAATAACGGTCCAGTTTTTTGTCTGTTCGTCACATATTTATTTTGTTTACATGTTTTTGTGGTTCTTAATAAATTGTTAGATTTAGTTTTATCATTACAATTTTAACCTTTAATAAAATAAGTCGGAATTAAAATTAAATTACGTGTTTTTTTTAATTTTAATAAAGTAAAGTTTTTTACCGAACATTTTTGGCGACCGTGACAGGACGGCCTGTGTGTTAACGAAATAAAAATAAATTTAATAATTTTTTAATTCGGTTTTAAAGAATTTCATGGCCCGTAGAGCCAATACAATAAAAAACAATTTTAGTGGAAAATTTTATTTTTTATGGCACATACAGCCACAACAAATTTAAATAAAATTTTGTGATTTGGTGCAACAATTGTGGTTCGGAGTAAAGTTTCGTCGTTGGATATTCATCACAACCTCTGCTGCTACAGTTGCTGTTTTTCGTTCGTTTGGAGTTCTTTGCCGACGTTAACCACTGCCGCTATACAATTTCATTTGGAACAAAATTAAAAGTGATTCTTTTGATTTTGTAATTACAAAAAAGTTTTGTTTTCGTGGTTTTTTCATCGAAATAAGTTTTGCTGAAAAATAAAATAATTTTGTGTAGCCCTTGTTAAAATTAAAATTTTTTCGATTTTTAAAATTTGGAAATTAATTTATTGTGCCGTTATTTTAAGTACATAAGTGGTACATAAATAAAAATAAAATTTTGGTGCCTTTTCATCTATATACAAAGGTAAATACGCGTTTCAATTCCAAAGTGGTCCCTTGACAAATTTTAAAGTTTTTTTTGTGGTTTTTATTCAAAATGGTGAACGATGATGCTACCGCCAGCTCAGCTTTGGCTTCGTTAGAACAACAGAGAACCACTATGAAAAAGAACATATCAAAGCTACATAAGAAAAATGAAAAAGATGGCGACAAAGTGGATGCAACCATTTTGCAATGTCGCCTGCAAATTTTAGAAACTTATTTTAAAGAAATTTGTGAAGTTCAAGGACAAATTGAAAAGCTAAATCCAGCTGATAATTGTCGTAGTGATTTAGAAGAAGTTTTCATCACATCGAAGGCAAAGTTATTATCACTTTTAAATAAAAGTCGGTGCTCTACTTCAGCGGAACATAGTTTTCTAAATGCTTCAATGTCTGGAGCGGCACATCAATCTCGTTTGCCCTCGTTAAAGTTGCCCCGATTCGACGGAAAATACGCTGATTATAAGCGATTTATATCAACGTTTCAAAACATGGTCCATGATAATTCGCTGTTAACTCCAGTGGATAAATTTAATTATTTGCTGAGCTGTCTTTCTGGTCCTGCCCTAGCTGTGGTAGAGCCGTTCCTGGTTACAGATGAAAATTACCCGAAGGCCCTGGAACGGTTAAAGGAACGCTACGATAATAAGGTACTTATATTTTTGGAACATATTACTGCTCTTTTTAATGTTTCTCAAATGTCCAAGGGTGACTGCGTTTCATTGCGAAACATAATCGACACTGTTTCGGCTATTCGTGGCTCTCTTTTGTCTCTTGGCTCCGAAATGGACGTTATGAATGCGATTATAATTCACATGGTGTTGCTGAAGTTGGATGAAGGTTCCAGGCAAAACTATGATGAAAAGCAAGAATTTAAATCACTGCCTTCTTGGGATACCTGCTACAACATTTTAAGTAATCGCTGTCAATTTTTAGAAAGCCATGGGAAGAAATGTGAAACAGTGCATAAACCTAGTGGTTCAAAGCCAAAGTCGAACTTCAATCGTTCAGCGAATACGTTTGTAAATTCTAAAACCGAGTTGACGTGTTCATATTGTAGTAGCACTGATCATTACATCACAACATGTTCCTCGTTTTTATCGCTTGTAGTTTCGGAACGTTTTAATTTTGTAAAACGAAATGGGCACTGCATAAACTGCCTACGAAAGGGTCATTTAGTTTCGAAATGCCCATCCAAATCTCGTTGTCGGGTTTGTCATGCAGCTCATCATACAAATTTGCATATTTATGCAGTTCCTGATCATACAGCACCGCCATTCTCCAATGGTGCCCTAAATCAAGCACCATCTTCTAGTCAAGGTAACCCAGTTTCGTTGGTAGCTCGGTCATTCAAAAGGTCAATCATACCAACTGCAGTGGTTCTTATCAAGGACAATTTTGGTTCTTTTATACCGGTAAGAGTATTACTTGATTCCTGTTCTGAAATAAATTTCATTACAGAAGAAGTTGCAAAAAGGCTCAAGTTACAATTTCAACCAGAACCTCAAGGTGTTTCTGGTATTGGAGAAATACAAACAAGCATCAAGTTTTCTGTTGCAGCCACAATTAAATCTCGTATTGGTTCGTTCCAGTGGTCCTCAGTCTTTGCGGTATCCAAATCAATTTCTGCTCAACAGCCTGGCGAATTTATTGAAACATCAGATTGGAAAATACCTGAAACGATACAACTCGCAGACCCTTTGTTCTACAAGCCACAACGAATTGATTTATTGCTTAATTCTGAGGTGTTTTTTGCAATGTTGCTAGATGGACGCATTTCTTTGGGAGATAGCAAACCTTGCCTTGTCAATACTGTGTTTGGCTGGATTGTTGGAGGCAAATTCACTTCTCAAACAACTTCGTCGCCTCTTACATGCAACTTAGCACTTTATTCTTCAACGGAAACATTGGACAACACTTTGAAAAAATTTTGGGAAGTTGAAGAGTATGCTAGTGGTTCCCAAATTCTTAGTGAAGAGGAGCAAAGGTGTGAACAGCATTTTGTGGACAACGTTAATGTTAATGCTGATGGTCGTATACAAGTAAGATTGCCTTTTAAACTCAATGCAGATTATTTGGGTGAGTCTTTTGAAATTTCTCGTAGAAGATTTTTGTTGCTCGAACGTAGATTGGAGCGTGACTCTATTTTAAAGTCAATGTATGTCGATTTTATGAACGAATATATGGCTCTCGGTCATATGTCGCCCTACGATCAGCCGGTTGCACTTCCGTATTATATTATACCACACCACTGTGTATTAAAACCTCAAAGTACTACAACCAAACTTCGCGTTGTCTTTGATGCATCGGCTCGTACTGCTTCTAATCATTCCTTAAATGAAATTCTCATGGTTGGCCCAACAATACAACAAGATTTGATCACAACTTTGTTTTCTTTTCGTCTGAACCGATTTGCGCTCACGGCTGACATATCAAAAATGTACCGTCAATTTCTAGTTGATCAACGCGATCGTAAATTTCAATTGATTCTTTGGAGAGCTAATAAAGAAGAAAAACTTAAAGTTTTCCAATTAAATACAGTTACTTATGGACTCTCAGCAGCGCCTTTTTTAGCAATTCGTAGCTTGTTTTATATCGCTGATCAAAATGAATCTTCCTATCCAATTGGAGCTCAAGTACTTCGTGAAGACCTATACGTGGACGACGTTCTAACCGGCTCAAATAATTTTGAAGTTTTGAATTCAAAGAAAAATGAAATTATAAAAATTTTAAGTCTGCGTGGACTTCAACTGGCAAAATGGAACAGTAATTGTCCTGAATTTGTATCAAATTCAGATGAAGAGGTTACTATTAAAACGGGTGAAAACGACGTCACTAAAACACTTGGTATGTCATGGAATCCCAGAAAAGATAATTTTTTGTTCCGTTTTGATTTGCCCGATGTAGTTTGCCCCACTAAACGTTCAGTTTTGTCAATCGTAGCTAGAATTTTTGATTTACTCGGCCTCTTGAGCCCTATTGTTATTCGTTGTAAAATGCTGCTTCAAGAAATGTGGGTACAAAATATCAGTTGGGATGAACCCCTCAACTCAAGTCTTACAAACCTTTGGCTCCAAATTAAGGAAGATTTGTCAAATATTCAAAATATACAAGTGCCTCGATATGTTTTAACTTCAGAAAATTTACTTGGCGAAATACATGGCTTTGCAGATGCTTCGCAACGCGCCTTTGGATGCTGCATTTATTATCGTGTTTATTTAGATGGCTCCTATAGAACAACTTTGCTGATTGCCAAATCAAAAGTCGCTCCAATAAAGGCTCAATCCTTGCCACGCCTCGAATTGTGTGCTGCGGTCTTGCTTAGCAAAACGTGGTCCAAAATCAAATCTAAAATTATTAAATTTGTATCTTCTATTTTCTTTTGGACAGATTCAAAAATCGTTTTACAATGGCTAAAGTTGCATTCATCAACACTAAATTGTTTTGTGGGCAATCGTATTTCAGAACTTCAGGAGCAAACTCGAGATATTCAATGGCGACATGTTCCATCAAAAAGCAATCCTGCAGATATTGTATCCCGTGGTTGCAGTGCAGCAGAATTACCATCCACAATTTGGTTCAATGGTCCTCAATTTCTATGCAAAGAGATTTTGTATTGGCCAACAAACTTAGTTGACAACGAGACAGAAATTTTGGAACGAAGAAAAGCAGCCGTTTTCAAATGCACCACAAATGATTCACCAGCTATAATTGATATCATTATTGATAAGCATTCTTCATATTATAAAATCATTAGAATACTTACTTATATTTTTCGTATTTTCAACAGATCCCCAGTAGATCGTTCCCTGAAAGCAAAAGACATTATTCATCTGCAGTCCACCGAGCTGGAAACCACCTTTTGGAAAATCGTCGCGCACATACAACATACCAATTTTAATGCTGAAATCGAAGCTATTTCAAACAACGGTTTCGTTCAGCCATCCCTGCAAAAATTGGCTCCATTTTTACAGGACACCAAAATGCATAACAAAGAAATTAAACTACTTCGAGTTGGCGGACGCTTATCCAATGCACCCATCCCATATGATGCACGATTTCCAGCTCTATTGCCAAAACAACATCGATTTGTTAAATTGTATATTGAGCATTTGCATCGTAATCATCTACATGCTGGCCCAAAGGTTTTGCTCGGCATTCTTCGTCAAAAGGTGTGGATAACAAATGCACGAGAAGTTGTCCGAAAAGTGGTTCGAAATTGCGTACATTGCTTTCATTACAAGCCAAAATTGATGGGACAAATCATGGGTAATTTGCCAGTTGATCGTTTAAGAGCTCAACGTCCATTTTTAGTTTCTGGTGTCGATTTTTGTGGCCCATTTTTAACATCGTATCGAATTCGTGGAAAGGTACCGTACAAAACCTATATTGCTGTTTTTGTTTGCTTTAGCTCAAAGGCGACTCATTTGGAGCTCGTTTCTGATCTCTCGACGAATAATTTCTTGTTATGTTTGAAGCGGTTCGTAGGCAGACGTGGCATACCACAACGCATATTTTGTGATAATGCTACAAATTTTACTGGCGCTCATAACAAATTGAAAGAACTAAAACAAAAATTGTTCTCTGATGACGTCATTAGCAAACTGAAAACTTTTGGTACTCAAAGTGGCTTCGAATTTTGTTTCATACCGCCTCGTGCTCCACATTTCGGTGGCTTGTGGGAGGCAGCAGTCAAATCAGCTAAAACTCTTCTGGTAAAAAATGTCTCACAAGCTCATCTCACGTTCGAAGAACTTCAGTCACTTGTCGTCGAAATTGAAGCAATTTTGAATTCACGCCCCATAGCTCCGATGTCAGATGATCCCAATGATGGCGAAGCTCTTACTCCAGGCCATTTGTTAATTGGATCTGCTTTGATTTCAATTCCTGATGAAACTTTTGATTGCGCCAAAATTCCAGTTTTAAGTCGATGACAGCAAATTTCCTTTCTTAAGCAACAATTTTGGCAGATGTGGTCTCGTGATTATCTTTTGTCGCTTCAACAACGATCAAAATGGTTTAAGCCTCAGCCTAACCTCAAGGCTGGACAACTAGTCATCATCCATGAAGATAACGCTCCATCTCAACAATGGCTCCTTGCACGTGTGACTCAAACTATTGCTGGCTCTGATGGAAAAGTTCGAGTTGTTGAATTAAAATCTACAAATGGATCCTATAGACGACCAATACATAAGGTGGCTCCTTTACCTTCCCAAGAAGATTCTTGAAAGCCAGTCCTTTCAACGTGGGGAGTATGTCGGGTCAGATCGCCAGTCACAGTACCACTCACTGTACCATCACTGTTAGTAGTGTCGTCACTGTCATTGTTAATCCCTATTATTAGTTGTTGTTGTCTGTTTTTTTGTTTTGTCTATTGTTCATATGTGCTTTACTGTTTGTTATTGCTAGTTAATAACAAATTAGTAAACGCACATATGAAATCAATGTACTGGCTACTCTTAGTCTCTCTAAGAATAACGGTCCAGTTTTTTGTCTGTTCGTCACATATTTATTTTGTTTACATGTTTTTGTGGTTCTTAATAAATTGTTAGATTTAGTTTTATCATTACAATTTTAACCTTTAATAAAATAAGTCGGAATTAAAATTAAATTACGTGTTTTTTTTAATTTTAATAAAGTAAAGTTTTTTACCGAACACCAGGTATTACGCATATCCGTTGGCAAATTTTTTTTTAGGGCATTTTGATTCTCGGGGATTTCAAGGTTTTTTTTTATTTTTATACATTTTTACTTCAAAACAAGGTTTTAATAATATTTCATCAATATTGTTGTATATGCCTTTTTATATGATTGTAATAACTTTATTTTAAAATACTATATTTTCTGTTGATAGTTAACCCATGTTAACATGGGGTCAAATATGACTCACGTAAGAAAAATGCAGCTTTGAGGCAAAATTTATAAATAAAATAAAGAAAGGAATAGTTCAATTTATACTTATTCTAAAAAAATTTCGTTAACCGTTTCTAGTCTTCGAGTAGGTCAGTTTAGTAAACATTAGAACTTAAAACTTTTCCATAATAATAATTTTGAGGGAAAAAAATTTACACTATTAAATTAAAAATACGTTTTTCAAAAATACTCCTGAATATGTACAAAAAAAATCAATTTTAATATGAATACCAGTATCTGAATTTATACTAAATAATTAATTTTAATTAATTTTAAAATGTAAATAAATTACAATTAGAAACATAAACAAAAATTTATTTTGTCATCTTTGCGATTTTTGACTCTTTAAAATACGAGGGTCAATTGTGACCCCATGAAAACACAGGTTAAATATGAACACGAAAAATTATACATTATAATTAAGTTATTACAATTATATAAAATAGCATACACAATAACATTGATGAAATATTACAAAAATCTTGTTAAAAAAAAAGTCTATACAAATTTAAAAAAATGTTGAAATCCGCTAGAATCAAAATGCTCTAACAAAAATTTTTGCCAACGAATATCCGTAATACTTGGCTTATTTAATACTTGAGATGCGTTTAATAAAATACTTGACAGCAAACACCAGGTTTTTGATTTTTGTTGAATAAAATTTTCAAAAATGCAAAAAAGTCACTTTGAGGTACCCCCAAAATATTTATTAATTTTTTGGACACAAAGTTGGGGTAAGTTAGCGATTTTCTGGGAAAGTAATATTTTTTATCTGAGTAGTTATGATTAAACCCAACACAAAAATTATTTTATATTTTTTTAATTTTGAAGAAAAAAAATTTGTAATATTTTTTTAAATTATACCCATTTTCCCAAGGGCCCGATTTTCAAGGGCGATGCGGGACATCTTCCCGTTATGCTAGAACTCCAATTTTTTGCATGGTGAATTTTTGTACCCAAACAAATATTTTAAGAGGGTGGCAGCCCCAAAAATCGGAAGTTGAAAAATAAGGACCACCCTAATGCACATGTATGGAGAAATATGGAAGCATGTATGGAAATTTATGTATCCATATATGTACATATACATGCATGCATGTTTATGAGCATGTACAAACATACATTGAACCTTTATGTATACATATATGAAAACATTTAGCCGGGTAAGATATTAGATTAAAATTTCTAAACTTTTGTAATAAAGACGTAACCTGTTTCTTTTCTATTCCAAACACTTATATTTTAACAAGGGCACGCCCATCGAAGTAGCTACTTACCTCGGTAACATGTTACTCCTCACAGGTAAAGTGGGATCAAAAACTTTTTATTTAAATCTATATTTTTTAAATCGAATATTATTTCAAAATTATCAAATTTGTAGTAAAAATTTAATTCTATTAAATTTTATGTAGAAACCAACTAATTATACCACAAAAACATATGCACATGTGAATTTGGTGTTACTAATGGGTAGTCGGTAATAACAACTGTTGCAAGGTAATGCAAGGATAAGGAGCTTAACTTATTACCAGGTAACATGTTCCGCAATACCAACCTATTACCGAGGTTTTGCTGGTATACTGTGTATACTATTATACATTCTATAGAACGTGGTGGTTAGCCTTGTAGTTAATATGTAGAATATTATACCTACGGTTTTATTTCATCATTTAATACAGAATCATGAACATTGTTGAAAGTTTCTATGTGATTGTTTGGTTGAGTGTCCGTATAATTTTCCACTTTATTTTTTTTTGTTATATTTTTAATATAGAGTGGTTCATTTAAGGCCATTAAATATATATTAATTATAAAAAATGTGTAATAATTTTAATGAAAACTATGTAATAACATTATTTGTTACAAACGTCCCAGTAAAAAATCATACATCATTTTGGTAACATTGTGAAATAGAGACGGATGAGATTAGAAAAATAAACAAAAATCTAAAAATATAATATTTGTGTTGTTAGTGTTGTCACTTTTGAGTATAATATACAATAACAGAAAAGCTAATAGGAAAGAAAACTGCAATTTAGCTGAATTACATTCGAGGCCATACTTGCGTGTGCTTGCTAAACGGTCATGATTTGGTATTGTAATGTTTGTAATGTAAGATGAGCGCAGGTTTGATTCTTAAAGCCGCAGGTTGTTCAAAAATTTATCATATAGAGACAATCTGACAGTTATAAGACACAAATAATAATACAATTTAAATGGAAAATCAATGATGAGCCTGTCCATAAAAAGGCAGAAAATAGTCTAGTCTGATGTAAAAATTAATAGAGTTTTTGAGAAAAACGTTTATTCTTCTTCTTAACCTCAACATTTCTAAATTAAATTTTTCAAATGCATAATAAGTAAAAATGAATTGCGACTGTCTATATGATGTTAATATAACACTGTACTAAAAAAATGTTCATGCTTTTAGAAGCAGGATAAAACAAATGCACTGATGGAAGTGCTAACTATAACATAATACTGAGAAGGAGCAAAAGAAACTAAAGATTTTCGTAGAAAAATAAACAAGCAACAAATTTGAGCTTACTGTTTTCCCTAACAAGGATGCGGGCTGTAAGCAGCTTACCCTAATACCTAATAAGGATGCAGGTTGTAATGCAGAAAGTTTCATATCGTGTACTATAAACGATCTGTACTAATTTTCTCGAGTGATTGCCGATTGTGTTTGGTGTCTTTGAGTATGTAATAAAAAATAATTAGTTATTTAACTGGAGCGGTAAAAAAAAAATTATAAAATTAAAATAAATTATTTGCCCAATAGTAATGCTTCCAAATGGGAATTCGCCATATAAAAATCATGGCATATGTAAGCAGGTTTGTGAGGAATTCTTTTTGGCTTACTCTCTTACAAACCTGCTAGCATGTAGTTAAGCAGCGTTTTTTACTGGGGTGCAGGTTGAAAAGAAATATCACAATTACCAAACAATTATATATTTATTAACAAAGAAGAGATTAAAATTAAATAATAATGAAGATATTAAAATAAAAAAAAATAACGAAACTATTAATGACAAATAAACATTCAGTAGTACACTGAGAGAATTATCTTCACTTCAGTAATGCATTTTTTCATAGCTTTAATGAAAACTATCACTGGAACTCGTCCATTGAAACTTTTTATAGAATCTTTGAAACAGGTTTTATTAAAGTCAATGTTTGTGAAATGTTTGTAGAATTAATGTAAATCTTCATAAAACTAATGACTCGTTCCGACAATGAAACGTTTATAGAATTTATGAAACAGTTTCATACAAATTTGTAATATTAAGAAGTTTCTGGGATTAATTAAACTCTTCATGAATGTCTTAAAAAATGCATTGGAGCTAAGTCAATAAACCCCTTCATGTGATTTTTTAAACAATTTCATAGAATTCCAAAATAATAAAGCACTTTATAAAATATGTTGAACACTTGAGGAACAAATCTTAAAACTGAAGTTTGCAATATATGAAAATTAACAATATTGGTAGCGATTCCTATTCTCACTTTCACCATTCACATCAGTTTTCGAACCTTATTTTCTCTCAAATAATACAAATTTATAAATTTTTTATTGTCCAATCGTCTTTACAATAAACAAATATTTATAATTCTGAAATCAAAATGGAACTAATAATTAACACTCGGGAAATAATGAAAAAATAAAAAAAAGTCTTTGAAATAATTTCATAGGTCTAAAGAAAATAAATTTAGTTAGAAATAATTTAGAAAATCGAATGAAGTGTTTTTATAAAACAATGTAATTTTATAAAAAAAAAGTTTATGAAAAATTTCTTAATATAAATACAATCGCTTAGATAGAATGAAATTCTTCATTGAATCAACGAAAAATATCTATGAAATTGTGCCCTTAATATCATGAAGGATAATTCTTTCAGTGTATGAGATTTTTCTAAAAGATATTTAAAAAAACTTAAAGCAAATTAGTGTTAATTATCACTAATTTGCTTTAAGAGTTTTTTTTTTAACAAATATTCAATTAAGGTATTTCAAAAAACTCAGTCAAGCCTGGAAAAACAAAACATTTTATTTAAAAAAACTTGTTAAACAAAAAGAAATAACACCAGAAATGATTAAACAATTATGAAAGCCAATTTTGTGTTTATTTATATTCTTCAAAAAATTTATGCCCATATTTTGTATTCCCCTGCGTTCAACGCTTCACCTACGCCAACAAAAACGCTAAGTAAAAAACATGTTATTTTATAAATCACTACGTCACCGCGTTGTCTCAACACTGAACTAATACGTTATCACCTCAATTGTCAAACCATTGCGTTATTATGGTTTCCTACATACAGGACAGTACTGAACTAAAACAAAACAAAAAGTTCAGGAAACAAGGTTTTTTATGATCTGGTAACTCCATCAACTGTAAATACAAATGTAAATACAGCTGATGAAAATTTAAAGCCAAATTCTAATATGTGTTTATAGCGTTTTTTTCATTTGCTTTATTTAAAATTAACAAATTTTTTTTGAATTGTTATAATTAAAAAGTAGTTTTTTTGTTTTAAAATATTACAAATGGTAAATTGTTAACATTATAGAAAATAAACACAGAACACTAAAATGTTTTTTTTTTTCTTATAATGTGATTTTTGGTTATTTAAAAATATGTAAGCTAACGCTTCAAAAAATTGGGTGTTTAATTTGACAGTTCAAGTGATAAAAAAAGTAAGCGTTGCGTTTTACACAATTGGCTTTTTCAAACATAATCAGCTGTTGCAATACGAGCAGTCACTTTTTTGAACGCGGTGATTTAAGAAATTCAAATAAAGCCAACGCAATGTGAAGTGCGGCGTAGCGTTTTACAAAATAAGGGCATTAATGATTTTGGGATACAATTTTGAAATATTAAAGAACACTGCAAATGAGAAAAAAGAAATGTTGCCAGATTTGGAATCAGTGTATATAGGTCTGTTAAAAAAATCTGTTTCAGAGACAGGATTTTTTTTTTGGCCGTCGAGTACTGTTGTGGTTGAATTTGAGCTGTTTAGTTAGTTATTTTTTAGTTATTTCTTTACTATTACACAAAAAACATTTTGGAAAAAGTGTGCTTCAGAAGGCACACGGGTCCAAAAACAGAACTCATATTTACATAAAAGTCTGTGTACTCTAATGTAAGGAAATTACCTCACGATTTCAGAAATGGTCCTGCTTTCCTGATCCATTTAAAGAAAAAAAGAAAAAACAAAATTAAAAAGTAGTTGTGCCTGGGCCCCATGTCAACCATGTGTTTATAAAACGAACTCGCATATTTACATACAGGTGAGGGTACTCAAATGAAAAAACATTTTCTAACAATATCAAAAATGGTACAGCTTTCTAGATCCATTAAGCGAGACCCGAACTGGTGCTTACTCATGCCTTAACATATATGTTTATAAGACTATATAAATTTAATCATATAAAATTATATCTAAATATATAAACTTTTTTACTTGGTTAGTCTGATCCAATTATCATTCAATAAGTTATGTAAAGAATGGTTCCTCATGTTATTCTGCTTAAGATCTATTCTACCCAGTTGAGAAAAGTTGAAGTCACTTAGTATTATTAGCTTGTCATGTCTACTAATTTGATCATAGTATGTTGATAGTTTATCGTAGAACTCGTCAACTTCAGCACTTTCCTCTGTTGCAGCCGAAATTCAAATAAGTGAGATGTTAAGGAATTTACCGTTTAATCGCACTTAACACATTCTTTCGTTAATTGGTTCGAATTCGATCATATATTCTCTTGTTTTTGAGTCAATATAGAAACCAGTTCCTTTATGAACTATATCCGCTATAGAAAATTAAATATTGCTGTTTTCTGATTTCGCCATGGCTACTGTATCGTACTTCCTGTAGGGCAGCTATTTTTACCTTGTATCGCAACAGTTCATTAGAAATTTCAACCATTTTTCCTTGCTTCATCATTGTTCGAATGTTCCAAGTCGTTATTCTTTATTCGTTGTACTTCAACGCTCGCAATGGTATGTACCTTATAATCCGTTGGGTTTATTTTTCTTCATTAGTCTTGGCTTCGTTTGTCTGGTATTTGGTTTGCCAATGAAAGACTCTTTTGGAAGATGATTTTACTAAGCGAAAATAAATATTCCACTTGCTCCCCGAGCCGTCTGTTTTATTTCCTTTTTTTAATATTCACAAATTTTTGTGTGCACATACGTTCCTTTGTTTATTGTGCAGTATAAAAAGGAAGAAATTAAATGAACGAAATCAATCTCGCTTGCATTTTGTGTAAGTCTTATAATGGTTGTGTTTGTTTGTATGTTTTATTTTTTCTTCTTCGTCCATAAAAGGTGCGACATCTTCATTTAGTCTTTTTACTTCTTATGCATGCTACTAATGTGGGTATCAGCATAATCTTGGTAGCAACGTGAATTAGTTAAAAATTAGTTAAATTTTAGCTGCAATCGTCATCTGACCAAAATAATTGCAGAAAGTTATTTAAATATTTTAAACAGCTACATTTTTTTCAACTGTAATTATACCTTAACCCAAATTAACCCGCAATGTTTTGAAATTTTTTATTTTGAATGATTTTGGAATATGAGTCTTTCCATGTCAGACCGAACACCTTTTTTACAACACCTCTTCCAATTTACTTTAAATTTGCCAGACGTATTAAACATTAAAAAGTATTTTACCAATGTTTCCAGAAAAAAAAAAAATTTTCAAAAGGTTATGGGCATTTTAAAATCGTGAAAAGTCATCAGACATGACAACATTTAAACTGATGCTTTTCTAAAATAGTGAATGGATTTCAAAGTTAAATACCACATTTTAAAGGTATTTAAACATTCTTTTTAAAAATTATTTCTTTTTTTTAAATTGATTTTTTTTTTATTTTTAAAATTTGGTTTGTTTACTTAATTTTTGGTTTTGCAATAGTGTGCTCGGTAAATTTGAGTTAACGTAATTTTTGCGCTCTAGATTCTATTCTGTTATAATTGACAAAAATTATAATTAATTAAGTTTACTGGAAAACTATTACTTCTTCATAATGATGAAATTTTGAAAAGCTTTAAAAATTATAAACTTTTGGAAGACAATTTTTAAATACTATCCTTATAGATTTCCTCTGCAGAGTCAACTAGTATTTTCCTAAAAGAATTACTTAAATTAATATTATTTTTTACCTCAAAACTTTTATTTCTCATTACACCAATGACTAAAATGCTTTTCCAGCAATATATTCATTGACCTTATTGGAATAAATGATAACCAATTCCACAAGGTTAAGCTATTTTAACTAAACGATGTAAGTAATAAAGTAAAAGCGGTAAAGGAATTCTGGGCATTTTTGTTCCAAAAATTAGTTATGTTTTATTAAACTTCTTGGAGACGAAAAAAAAAGAAAATTAAAAAAGAAAACCTTGTGACATGTGACACTGCTGATGCTGTTTATCACTTTATCATTTAATGTATTCCCGTAAGTCTTATTAAGTAAATTTGGGATAGATGGATGACGAAATGTCGTCCTTTTTGGTGTGTATTGTATGTTTTTGTGTTGTTGATGTTGAAAAATATGTAAATTACATCACGTAAAACTTTATACCTCTAAAAAAAACTTAAGTTGATGGCTTTATAGCATGGCAGTTATAGCTATTGGCATATCGGATAAAAAAATATGTGTGAGTGAGTTATAACTTGGAAAATATTCATACATTTTGCTGTCCTTTTTGTTTTTTTTTCTTAACTCATTTTTGACTTAGTTACTTATTCGATCCAGTAATTTTAAAAGGCTATAATGTTTTACTGGGAAAAGATAATTAAGTGATATAAAAACCTTAAAATTACAAATTGTTAAAATTTCTTCTCCAGAGTTGCCAAATAATTATTTTAAAAAATCAATGTTTAACCTTTTTTCATGAACTATTTTTTTAAATTATTTAAAAATATAAAGCGTGTTTTTTTTTAGAGTGTCACAACTTTGAGTTGGCATCACTGCTTTATTTGACCACCCATTTGACAGCTGATAGTTGCTTTTGGTTTTGTTTAGTTTGCTTTGAAATTTCATTATGAATCGACTTACACCAGAGCAACGCGTGCAAATTTTTGACATTTTTAATCAAAATAATTCTATTCGTCAAACTTGATTTTGAATTTCCATTCAAAATTTTATTTTTCGATGAAGCCCATTTTTGGTTGAATGGGAATTGTAGCATTTGGAGTGCGGAGAATCTAAAAGCTTTTGTCGAAACACCATTACATCCACAGAAAATTACTGTTTGGTGCGGTTTATATGCTGGCGGAGTCATTGGCCCATATGTTTTTATAACAATGATGGTCAATGTTACTGTCAATGGTGAACGGTATAGGAACATGATTCGAAATTTTTTCGTACCTCAATTACGTAGCACTAATCTTGCTGATATGTGGTTCCCACAGGACGGAGCCACATGCCACACAGCGGGCGCTACAATTGATTTACTCAAAGAAACTTTTGATGAAAAAATAATTTCACGTAATGGCCCAATTAATTGGCCACCAAGATCGTGTGATTTAACTCCACTGGATTATTTTCTTTGCGGTTATGTTAAGTCACTTGTCTACGTCGATAAACCACAAACAATTGAACACCTGGAAATCAACATTCGAAGAGTTATCGACGAAATACGGCCGCAAATGCTGCAAAAAGTTGTTGAAAATTGGTGTTCCAGATTGCGTCTTCTAAGCGCCAGCCGTGGCGGCCACATGGCAGAAATCATGTGAAATCATCACATTAATTTTATACAATTTTCTTTCCAATAAAGCCTGTTTCATGGAATTTAAAAATATATTTCCTTGTTTTATTATGATTTAAACTTGTGTCACTCTACAAAAAACACCCGATAGAACACATTAATCTTTTATATTTTTGATTGTTAAAGTGTCAAAAGATATAAAAATGTATTTCTCTGCTAGAGATTCATAACATTTTATACACTTGATTTGTTTAGACGTTATGCAAACAATATTATATCCATAAATGGCTTGTAAAAAATGCAGTTATTAAAATTTATATTTAAATGCGTAAAAGGAAAGGGGAAATTCTCCAATTTAGTTTTTTCAAAATGAGCACGACACAAATCGAAGTACAAGATATGGTCATAATTTGTCTGTAACAAGATGTCGTCTTGAAATGAAAAGCAACGTACCCGTTTTGCTGGTTCTAATGAATTTAATGATTTGCCCATTTTTGTAAAAAATATTGTATTTTTGTCAACGTTTGAGTTATTTTAATCTTACGTAAATTAAAAGCTTTTATTAAAAACTTTTTTTTTATATGTAAATAATTTTCAATGTGTAAATATATAGTGTAATACGAGGGCGGATCAATAAGTCCGTGACTTTTTGAATGAAACACAGTTTTTTTTTGCAAAAAAAAATTGTTTTTTTAACATAAAATCCTTTTAGCTCAATACACTTAGTCCAACGTTTCTCCAATTTTTGTATCATTGCCAAAAAATATAAATTTTCGATGTCCATAAAATAGGCATCTCTTGGCCATATGGGGTCGTTTTTTTTTTTTAATCCTCGTTAAATTGATACAGACTTATAAAAAAATCAACAATAAAAATTTTGTATCAGTTTTTCATACATAATAAAACAAAAGCCCGCTAAAAATGTGTATCGTACACGTATAAATTGTGGATTAAAAAACTTAAACTATGTGTTGTCATCGGCTTGTCAAAGTGTTTGTCTATTAAATAATTAAAGACAAAATAAATTACTTAAATTTCATAAATATGTATTTGTAAACTAAATGATTATAGGACTATTAATGTAGTGTGGTCAAATCGCAGACAAATATACGTTCACGTGGACAGACTAAAGCGAAAGACAAAGACACACATCTTACGTAATATTGTATGTTTCATTTTTATTATTGAAAAAAGGGTTGTATAGTTCATATTTTCTGATTTATTTTTGTTTCGAGTCTAGAAAGATGTCATCATTTCGATAACCATTGATTTAAGTAGTTTTAAGATAATTTTCTATATATCATATTTAATTATAAATAAAAAAATAAAATAGAAGCACATTCCTTAAGAATTATATTAATAACACAGGCCTACAAAAAAAAATTTTTTGTTTGGTGCCGCTAATTCTATGTTATAATTTGGTTAATTAGTCCGCAAGACGTCATGGTTAGCTGTCAAAATCGCGAAGCTACGTTCAGGTTTGTATCGATCGGTCATAACCTAAAAAATGTATTTTATTATACTTAATGTCATTATAGTCAATTAATTTCTTTGATTAAATGATAATATCGATATGCCGTCGTCGAGAAGGTGTTGTGTAAATAATCCAAATACATTTTGTTATATTTGTGGTGAATATGTAGTAAAAAAGTTTAGAAAGCCTATAACAGATGCAGTGAAGAAGACATACGTTGATTACTTTAATATAGAGATGAATGCTCGAAAACTACACGTAGCATTAAAAAAGTAAGTATCAATTTTTTATCAGGGTACCGAACGTACTTGAAATCTGTTTTATTTTTAGCGGCACCAAAATCATTGTAGGCCTGTGTAATTGAAGTTGTTTACAATCGGTCTTCAAAATAGGTTTATAAAATTGATTGGATACAACATTTTCATATGTTTAAAAATTTTACCCGTAATTTTTTACAACTTTTTCATGTTCATGTATGATTTCTATTTGTACAAAAGTGATTCCATATACATCCATATTTGCCCATAAATGACACCCTTTTGCATGTTTGCATTAACATATACTTCCATATATGTTCATATATGAGACGCTTTTGAAAATATGAAATCGCACATGCTTCCATATATGATCCTATATGAATACCGTTTGTATATACGGAATCAAATATACTTTCATATATGTCCTTGCCAATATATGCAACCATAATATATAAAAAAATTATTTCAATTCAAATTACAATAGATTGGAAAAGTTTCCACAAATAATATAGCCATTCAAACAATGTGTGTATCTACATAATGTGAAAAAAAACAAACAAAAATACTGAAATAATTTCAAATAACTCAATATAGCATTTATTTTTACAGATCTATAATTCAAATTTGAACATTTAGTTATTTTTAACTTACGGTGTGTTAAGGCCTCATTAGTTGTTACTTTCTGTTGCCGTTCTGTGTCGTTCTGTTCTGTAGGTAATATTTTGTAATTACTTTTTCTGTGAAAGGAATCAGCTGTTTGAAAAGTAAAAGAAACTCCAACCAAAAACATTCAGAGCAGGGATGATAAATGCGATTTTAAAATAGTACCAACCTGCATATAAAATAATACTTTTTCGGCATCACAAGTATAAAAGAAAATTTAAATATAAATTAACAAACAAATGTTTGTACCCTCCAAAATAAACAATTACAAATGAAACAACAAAAATATATAAAAAAAACAATATATGTTAAGAGGTGAAAACAAAATTTTGAGGTGGAAAACTTTTTTGGGTGTAAAAGAATAAATTGTGTCCTGAAAAATAGTTTTGAGGTAACAAAATTATTTTTGAGGTGAAAAAAAAAAATTTTTGTGGAGAAAAAAGAATTTGCGGTGAATTTTAAATATTATTCACCTCGTAGCGTCTGGTGGAAAAATATGACGTTATATTTTATACACCAGACACTACAATGAATTCTAATAATATACAGTGCATTATACACCAATTTGTATGGAAAATTTAGAGGTACTTTCACATTCTCACTCATTACTTTTGAGCCGCTGGGCCGATTTTGCTCATTTTCAATACCAAGCTTTTCGGAAAAATGTAAATAAAGCTATATAAAAACGAGCAGTGCGTACTAAGAAAATTAGCCGATATTGATTTAAAAAATTATTAAAATTTTGAGATTTTTTCTTAGATTCACCAAATTTTTAATATTTTTTGAATGTGCTATTAATATCTTGCTGTATTGAATTACGTTTCTCACAGTTTTTTGCGAATTCAATCCTTGTGATTGGTAGCAAACAAATTTGTTCGTGAACTCATTCGATTTTAAAAACACGCAGCTAGTAGTCAATTTGACATTTTTAAAAGATTTTTATTATTTACTTTTTTGAAAATCAAAATTAGTTAATAATAATTATAACCCCTAGTGATTGAATTCAATCGATTAATAAAACTCTAATATAATCATCTGTAATCAGTCTCACTCAGTGAAATCATGTGATTGAATTCACAGCGTTTGGTTCGAAATTAATGCATTGTTCATATGGGACTGCAAATCGAATTAATAATTATTGAATTTTAAAGGGACCAAGAAATTCATACATAGAAAACTTTGTAAATTGTACTAAATGAGTCATAGGAGTATCATGGTACCTGAGGTTCAAATAGTACCATAAAAAGTACTATAGTACCAACTTTATCATCCCTGATTGAGCAAAAGATTTCACAACAAAATAATGCATACGCACTTTAGGCTGTCACTTAACGTTGAATTCTATTTTCAACAGATTTGTCCGCAACAGAACAGAACGAAAAAGTGAAAACTAACCACACATGCAGACTTTCAATTGAACAGAAACAAAACAGCTAATTCGTAACGGAACAGAACGTACAAACTAATTCTGCCTTTAGTTAATTATACAATATTTAAAAATAAATAAAAACAAACGTTTGATTTAAATGACAAATAAGTAACCCGGATTTTAAGTTATGTTAAATTACATTTTCTGTAAATGTTTTGAGTGAAGATTTTTATTTTGCATTAAAAACAAATTAAACAATAATAATATTTAGCAAATTTTTTGCTAATTTTAGCAGTTAAATTTGTTACATTCAATTAACTAAAATTAAGGTCAAATACAACTAAATAGTTATATATTCAACAGATTTATTTCTGACATTCGTTTACTACTCATATTTAGCAAAAAAAAAAAAAAATTTTAGCAGTTTTTTCTGCAACGCAATTTGTAACTAAATTTTAGTAGTTTTATCAAAAAATGTTTACTAGCTTTGTTTTTATTAGTGTATTTGTTAATATGTTTTATGTACACAGTATATTTTCAAAATATTTCTGTTGAATATTAAAATTGTTAAATTGATTAACAACTTTATAGATTTATTAGACATCCGTTTTTGCTACAGTCTTTATTCTAATATTTATTGCCGTTAGCTATAATCAAATAATTAAATAAAGTTTATAAATTGAATAAATTTTAAAATTGTCACGAATTCTTAAAAAAAAATTTTTTTGGTTTCAGGAAATTACTTTTTCTTTGAATCATCGTGCACAATCATCTATATATGGTTTTAGTCATATAATCATGTATAAAGTGTATACAATTTATACGTTGAAGTCTAAAATAACCTAAAGGTTGAACAAAATAATTCGACAATAAAAGTACACTCAAAAAAATAAGTTAGTAGAAAAGTTTGTAAAACGTGTTGTTAATAAAGTATACACTGAACTAAAAACAGCCTTCAAATCAACAAAATCTTATGTTAAATTAATAAACGGGTAATCACTAATCATAACCAAAAAACCTGTCCGTCATTTTAACAAATTGTTTAGTAAATGTATTTTTTTGACGTTTAATTATTTGTTGATTCATATTTTGACGAAATATGGTCAAATGTATTACAAGAAATTAGTTATTTTAACAAACTTATTTAATCAAATAAAAAAATTATTTTGTTGTTTTAGCAATGCGCTTTATTTAATCCATTCATATTTTGTAGATTTATAATTAATTCCTAGTTATATATTTCTTTATCTTTTATATTTTAGAAATTTAAATCTTTAATATTATACATCTTCAGTTAGTATATTAAAAAAATACGAATTTTATCTATATATATAAACACCCATTTTCTGCTTGTTTGTTTGTTCTCTATACAAATTTACAATTCTCAACGGATTTTCCTCAAATATGGCACGAACAATCCTCGGACCTCAGCTATGATCATAGTATAGTTTTCATCGTTCACGCCCACTACTCCGCCTACTTTTGACAACAAATTTAAAGTATTCAACTTTTTTCGTTTTTTTCGAATACAACTAAATTAAAGACAAAATAAAATATATAAATTAAATAAAGATTAACCTTCTAACTTATTTCAAATTAACCAAAGTTTAGTGCTTTACCATAGTTATGAAAGTCATATTTATATGGAAATATCTTTTGTTAAGGTAATACTGTGGATATTTATAGAAAATATACTCGCCTTAAATGTGTATTTCTAAACTAAATGTTTACAGCGATTTTTAGGGCTCGGAGGTTAATGCATTTATATATGTGTTTCATGTCCTTCAAATATGTATTTCACATCGTAATCGTGTAGGTAGATTAAATTTAAAAATATGTTTTTATTATTGATTTAGATATTTTAAAATTACGAATAAACGTCGTAAAAAATTAGTAATTGCATTTTGCTGATATTTTTAACTTCGGATAAAAGAATTATACCTATGTATAAATTATTAAAAAAAAATATAATTAAATTATAAAATTTATAAATTGTGTAAAATTTATTTTAGTAGAACATCAAATATTTTTTTAGTTATTAAAAATCATATAATTACAAATTTTATACTATAACCCTAACCGAGCACTAGCTACTATGGCTCGGCGCGTTATAGCTAAAACAGACCAATGCCTCTGGTGGGAATCGAACCCACGACCCCCGCACTGATAAGCCAGCACGCTACCACCTAGCCTACCGGGGCGCACAGAACATCAAATAATTTTCTTAAAAATATTTATTTTAAAGCACAATATACATTGGTAGCAAAATATGCAACAAAAAATGTCAGAATATGCATTTATTGCAAAATATGCAAAAATTTGCATTAAAAAATCTATGCCCTTTTGTTGCAAATTTGTTGATTCACAAAGATATTTGGTTTACATTGTTCTCCAGCTAACGACAACAAACATGTGTTTATGTGAAGTTCCGAGCCCTAGTGATTATTAATGTAGTGTGATCAAATTGCAAACATATATACTTTCTGGTAGACATACTAAGTGATTCACATCTTAGGCAATTATTTATATTTTATTTTTCTTTTTGCAAAAAATGCCATATTTTGTTATTTTTTCGTTTTGTTTCTCTAATTATTTAAGGCTTAAGGCTTAAGTCTTGTTTTAATTGTTGTCACTTCGACAACCATTGATGCAAGTTTATGTTATATATAAGTATTGCTATACATTTTCAGATATTACATTAATTCATATCGTCAATACTGGAGTGTTAACATTTTTATATTTTGTAAAGTATTTTAAGTTGTTTTAAAAAGAATCACAAAAAATGTGCACAATTATTAGCAAATAAATTAACTAAAGTTTAATTTTACTACAAAATTTTCAAATTTTTTTCAGTCTAACGAGATTGAGATTAACATTTTAAAGTCATGTGCTAATATTCTAATTACCTTTTCATAATACATGAGGAAATACTTTTTTGAAAATAAAAGTCACTTTGTAGACATGTGTTGTTTTTAACACATTAAAATAATTTTTAACAAGAAAGGTCACCTGAGGGGATCCTTTAGGAAGACAGTTCTTGAGTAGGGCAACTATTAAAAAAAAGTTTTATTAAGTTTTAGCAATGATTTTTTAATTTGTTATTGAACTAAATGTTAGCAAAATCTACTAATTTTGTTGCTAAAATTACCAATTTTTTTCAAAGCACCTTTCTGAGTCAGCAAATTTTTTTTTGCTCACGTTACTACTTACTTTTTTTGAGTGTAGTTGAGGGATAATTTTGACTATGTTATATATAATTATTTCCATATATTTTCAGATTTTAAATTAAATAATGTCGTCAATATGTAAGTATTAACATTTTTATATTTTGTAACATATTCTAAAACATTTTTAAAATAATCAGATAAAATTTTTTAAGATTTTCAGCAAATAAATTAACTAAAGTATAATTGTTCTTCAAATTTGTTGCAGTTTTTCACTCAACTAATGTTCATCACCAATTTTATTAACTTTTAGCAACTAAGTGAGTCTACAAATTTTTCTTACATTAGTAAATTTTTGCAAGCATCCTCTCGACTAAAATGTTGCTGACTTACCAACATTTTTTGTTGACTTTACAAGCTTTTTTTTGTAGTGTACATGAGAAAAAAATAGCCAAAGGCAATTTTAAATTGGAAAAACAAACAAAATAATGTAATATTATAATAACGTGATTGAGATTAACTTTTTTAAGTCATGTGTTAATATTCTAATTTCCTTTTCATAATACATGAGGAAATACTTTTTTAAAAATAAAAGTCTTTTTGTAGACATGTGTTGAAAAATTATTAAAAATTATTTTCATTCAATTCCATGTTTCCACACTTTCTCTGAAAAGTTAAATTTTCTTCATAACGGTTTGCTAACAAAAACTGTTTAAAAAAAAAATGACAAAAGAAATTTTTTGTGGATACATTTCGCAAAATCATTAAATTTTTTTTAACACATAATCCAAAGATATTTAAAATCTAAAACTAGCCACTTTTGTAACTATTGTTGTTTTATTGTATCCTTATTGCTCAAGGTAGATTAATTAAATGTTTTGGAAATCATTAAACCATGTGGACATGCGGTCCAAAATAACCCCTGACCTATTTATTTCATTTTACAGAAACGGCGAAGCTTAGCTTAGTGCAATTTAAGTTTAATAAACTTGATTCAAAGTGTTATAAAACACTGTGTGAAACTGCCGTGCTAAAAATTTTATAAAAGTGGGACAACGGTAACCCGCCTTGCAGTATTTTGAGTAAAGAAGATACTGCGGGATTTTATATGTATATATATATTTGAAGGAAAATACTTGAATTTTTTTTAAGAATCTGACTAAGCCATTCTTTTAATCCATAAAAAGATATTATGAACTAAGTAAACTAAATGTTACGTCAAAATACATCGAATTAAGTTTCTTAAAATTCAATAGTAGTTTGCAAAGCTTCAACGTTTTTTTTGCAAATAAAATAAAAATTCCTGGTGTCATTTTGAGCCGCAGGTCCGCACGGGTTAATGATGTAAAAAACGTTGTTTTTATCAACCTTGAGTAATGAAAAATGGAATATTTGAATTATATCCCAAAAATATTCTCCATATCACATATACAACAACAAAACAAAAATAAAAGCAAACAAGTCCATATATTTTATTCGACAGTGTCGAATCCTTAAGTACCCTTCAATTATTATTGCAAGAGGTGGTTGGTTGCAGTAACCGAACCATTTTCTTTTCAAAGTTTTATTGTAAGTTGTTGTAAGTTTCTCTGTAGTTTTTTCGTTCAGTTGATTTTTTTGGCATTTCAGATTATGAAAGACCCGATTTAAAAAAAAATAATACGATGCAACAAAGATAGCCTTATTTCTATTTAAATTGAGTTTGATATAATTTGAGTCGATTTAATCCAGTGAAAATAAATTTGTAAAATTGAATACAGAGAGCTAAACATTATGTTTCGATTATTTAGAGAACAATTTAAATTTAACTTAAATTCTATAAGCTCAACAATCAAAAATTTGTATGGCAAACTCAAATTGTTGGATTTGGATAATTTAAATTGTGATTTTCATTGAGGATAATTTTAATATATATTTTCAATGAAAATTTTGAGTTAATATTAAAATATTGATTAGGATATTATGGATATGCCGTTGAATGTACTATCAAGCACAGATGATGATGATTTACTTCATAAAGCTAAACTACAAACGAAATAATTAAGAGCATCAACTTCACAGTCTTCACCGAGAGCATCAATTTCAATGGATATTGACTTATTCATGTTTTTTTTTTGCCATTTGCTACATTTTTCATATATTTCACGAATTTTGGACGTACAATACAGCTGGAAAATGTGATAAAAGCATATTCCAGTATTATAATGTTCTAAAGAATTCTGAACCAAATTATACTGAATATTTTTAATGAAGATTACTTTACTCTATTTCCCACAGTTTGAAAAAAAACTGGTGTGGAAAAAAACTGGTATAAAAAGATAGAAAAAATTAATATTTTTATACATTTTAGCAATTTTGAGGCGCCAGATGCTGTTTTTTCGGATTAGTTTGTTTTTCGCTTTTCCTAATAGTCTATAGCTAAAATTGTGCTGAAGACAGGACAACAAAATTCCAATAGGTTTTCGAGATATAGGCTTGACAAATGCTTCGAGAAATTCCACAGGAAAAAGAGTTTGCACTTGATTACTTCACAAATGTTGCACTGTGTAATTTATTTACCAATACAAAAATTATGATCGAAACAACCAAACAGCGTATCGAATACATGGGTAGTCGTTTTCGTTTTCAGTATTTAAAACAATTTTAAAGAGTCATTTATTGCAACATATTGAGGAACTTGTATAAGTATGAAATGATCTCACTTGTACAAATTAAAATAAATTAAATTTATAATTTTTTTTTTATTTTTATTTTTATTTTATTTACTAATAATCATATAATTACAAATTTTATACTATTACCCTACCCGTGCACTAGCTACTATGGCTTTCGGCGCGTTGTAGCGAAAACAGACCAGTGTCTCTGGTGGGAATCGAACCCACGACCCCCGCACTGATAAGCCAGCACGCTACCAACTGGCCTACCGGGGCGCACAATTTATAATTTTATTTTTATATTGTTTATATTCTTTTTATATTTATTTTTTGATTAATTATATCAAATAATTGTGAACTATATGTAATATCTAACGCCAATTCGTCTCTACAATGCCTTTATGGCGCTGAGGCACCATTAAAGTTATGAATTATAAATGAAATAAATAAATTAATATAAAAAAAAAAAAAATTCTGTAAAAACATAATCATTGGAAATCACAATTTAAAATAGAGAAGGACGACGGGGCGAATGATGAATATAATATATTTTACAATATAACTCATACGCCTAGTTGATCTAAATAAAATTTAATTTTGTTTTTTATTCATAAACAAATATCGATTTTCATGATTTAAAAATTGAAAGGATTTACCAAAAATTATGAGCATTGAATAAGTGCTTAAATGGAAATTTACACTAAAGACCAAATATCCAAAAATAAATAAATAACAATGTCATGAAAATGTGCACTTAAATTTAGTCGATATTTTAAAGTCATATTTATTATTCGAGAGCTTTGGGTAAGAAATTGCTTTAAAGTAAGATGGTTCTGTTGTGTTATTTTAATTATTAACATACGTTTTTTTGATGTAAGCAAGATTATGATATGAGCAAGACTATTCAAGTTTAAGATCATTATAAATTATGGCTAAATTCAGATTTTAACCCGAAACAGCCTGTACTTACCATATTGTAACACAAACATGCATGCACATGCACGTGCTTACTGTAATAGAAATACCGTTACTAGTGAATACGAGTTTTAAAAAGTACATTTGCAGTTTTCCATTAAATAAATTTTGCGACAGCAGCTCATTGATTAAAAAGTTACATTTCCTCAAATGGAAATATTTATGGATATATTTATTAAAATTATTAAACCACAATGTTATTCATTGTACACATCTTTTATATTTCGTATTGGTAAACTTATTTTTTTCATATATAATTGTTGCTGTACTTCATGAACAAATTATTTGGATGTTACCATATGGTAACTAACTATAGGCGGGACAGAGGACTTGTTTAGAATACATAAGTATTTTAGGGTATTTCTCAAAATTTTAGCTGCAAATCATATTTTTATTGTTGTAAACTGTTAGAAAAAGAAAATTGTTCATCTATGAATAAAACACAGAAAACAGTTGCAAATTGTTTTCGATAAAAATTCAGAAATTTTAAATTGACACCCGATTTTTCACATTTTTGTTTAAAATATTTTCTGTTTTAGCTCATTTGTGTACTTTTAGCACGTTTTCTAAAAAGCTCGGTTTTGCTTTCAAAATTTGTCCATTGACCAGAGTTTTGGGTGGTTTGGAGCTTACCTCTCTGATAAATCCACACTCAGGGAACTTCTGCTTTAAAAATATAAGTTTTTTGTTTATTTTCAATGGAAATGCCAGTCATTTGTGGAGCAAATTAAATTTGTTACTAACCATGTAAATCATTTAAAAAAAACAAACCACATCAAATAACTGTTTTATGATTTTACATTAACTTTTTACAGTCATTTTTTTATTATTTAAAAAAAATATAAATTTCTTACAGTCGCATGTTGTTGAAAAATTTATCGTATAGAGATAATCTGACAATTATAAGTCACAAATAATAATACAATTTAAATGAAAAATCACTGATGATGCCTGTCCATAAAAAGAGGCAGAAAAGAAAGAAAAACATTTATTCTTATTCTTAACCTCAACATTTCTAAATTAAATTTGTCAAATGCATATTAATAAAAAAACTAATTGCGACTGTCTATATGTCGTGGAAATAACACTGTACTAAGATACATTATAAATTTCCCCTGTGGCGATGTCTCAACTAAAAACGTAAAAGTTGTCAACACTGAACGTAAAAACCACACGTCAATCTGGTAACGTTGCGAAAGAGAGACGGAGGAGATTAAAAAAATAAACAAAAATCTAAAAACAGAATATTGGTGTTTGTTAGTGCTGTCAGTTCTTAGTATAATATACAATAACAGAAAAGTTACTAGGAAAGAAAACTGCAAATTAGCTGCCATACTTGGGTGTGATCGCTAAACGAGGCCATACTTGGGTGTGATCGCTAAAAGGGCATGACTTGGCATTGTTACGTTTGTAATGTAAGAAGAGCGCAGGTTTGATTTTAAAGTCGCAGGTTCTTGAAAAATTTATCATATAGAGACAATCTGACAATTATAAGACACAAGTAATAATACAATTTAAATGGAAAATCACTGATGACGCCTGTCCATAAAAAGAGGCAGAATCTAGTCTAGTCTGATTTAAAAATTTATAGTGTTTAGAATTTTAAGAGAAAAATGTTTATTATTCTTCTTAACGTCAACATTTCTAAAAAAAATTAATTGTTTGTTTATTTTTTACTACATTTTTACTACAATTGCTTGTAATTCTTTGAACAGTAAAAACAAATGACAAATGTTAGTTAAATTTACTGAAATGTAAGCCGTTCTTTCCGCACGAGAAATTTCGTTTGTTTTTAACGAAATTTGCTGTCATCTACATAATATCCTTAGTGCATATATTTTATTCCATATATTTCATTATATTGTTTTTAAAAACGTTACGCACTAAGTGCAAATATGCCAAGACTCTTTTTAGGAAGAACTATTTACTACTGAGAAGTAAATTACTATATTCTGTGACAATGGCTTATAAAATTATTCTAGTTTTGCATTTATAATTCACATTTATTTAGCAATAAATATCAATTTGATAATAGTACGCATTCCTGCACAAAAATGCATTTTTCTATATGTCCAAAAACTAGTATGCTAGCCCGCCCATAGTTACCATATGTTATCAGGGCATTCCGATTGTCCTGGAGACAGGATCAATAATTGTATTGCATTTTGTTTTTATAATTAGATCATTACTAAAGCATATATACAGTATCTTATTAATATTCAACAAAAAAAAAAAAATCAAATTTAAGCAATTAATTGATATTTTTTTTACGTTGTTTAATTTTTGTTTGCAAACACATTTTAAAAAGATTTGAAGACACGTTTTGTTCTTAAACATAAATTATGACCATCAAAATTTATTTAATTTGTGTACAAACACAAAGTTCCACGATAAAGCAATGTATTAAATGATAATGTGAATACAAAATTTAAATATGTCATAGAAATACATCATTATTTGACCCTCCATCCCATACTGCGGCAGGGTATATATCACTTTGTGAAACGTTTGTAATTTTTCTAAAAAAATTCTGGGACCCCATAAACTATATATAATCTTGATCAACATAAATAGAGTAGTCGATATAGCCATGTGCATCTGTCCATCTGTCTGTGGAAACGATAAGTACTCCGAAAATACAGAAGAGCTGTTGCTAATTTCCAGTCAAATTGTTTGATGATATCATGAGCAGTTTCTAGTGCAAATTATCAAAATCGGTTAACGCGTTCAAAAGTTATGAGTGAAAATGTGGGAAGACATTTTGAAGCAAATTTTAAATTATTCTATTTATTTCATCATACGGAAGCACATTCAATGCTTATATGTAACATATTTATATACGCAAAGTTTACAGGCAAAGTATACAATACTTCGTCATAACCAGGGATTTATATAGCGGTATAAATTTATATCTGAACTGGTACTAAAATATACAAAATAAGCTACATATAAAATCCGAAATATTTCCAGAAATAATTAAAGTCAAATACGGGTTTTGCTTCAAATTTATTAATCCTTTTGGACTTAAGCCACTAGCAAAAAGTTTACAACTTTATAATTTGTAGGAAATTCCTTTCAATTTGGACATTTCATTTTATTCAAAATATTACCTTGGGATTACCAAAAAAAAAAAAAAATAAGTTGTTTGAGAAAAAAAATTTGAAAATTAAGATATAATGAAAATTAAGATTTTATGGAATTTAGAAACTTACACCATCGACTAACAAACACAGAAAAAACGTTGAAACTTAATTTAGCTTTTTACATTATAAAAAATCTAAGACTAAATTAAAACACCTAATGTTACAAATGAAACAAGTTATTTTTTTTGTGTATACGGAGTAGAAATTTAAGAACCAGAAAGAAATCAATTCAAAAGATGAAAATTGGGTAAATTTTGTGTATAAAATTATACACAAAATGATATAGGCAATTAATTGTAGTATTGTATTGATGTAATATATATTTGTATCGAAAATATGATCGCTAAATTTTCTAGTGTGACTCTGCATGATGTAATATACATTTTTATGCAAAATTTAATTGTGTTTTTTTGAATATGGTATAATATCTAAATATATATTATTCTGTATTTTACAATGGCTAGGTGCATATAACATCATTAATAATTGAATTAGATTTAGCGTATACGATATTCAATATACAATTATATATTGAGCGAGATGCGATTAGACGCAATAATATATGATGTCATATTAATAATAATTATGTCGGATTATATATTCACTGGTAGACAGAAACTTATAAGTGTATATAAAATAATGTATTATTTTATGCAAATGTTTTAAATCGGGAAATTAAAGATTTATGCCAGTCCAAAACAGTACGTATTTTTTATTAGTGAACTCAAAAGTTTCAGGTTGGCAGACAAATTAAAGGGCAAATATCCTATAAAAATTTCCCGACTCTTATAAGAAAGCTTTTCGATGGGTTCTCTTTGAACTTAATAAAATTCGGAAGGCTGATGAAGGAGAAAAAAAGTATGATAAACGTATTTTTCTGTGGCCCAATCCCATGTTTGTTTGTTTCATCGTTTAAATTAATTTTAATTCTTAACTTGTTTCCACATAGACTTTCAGCGATTTTTAAAACTTCAAAAACATAAAAAGAAAAACATTTTTTGATAAAAAGAATAGAAATACAATGTGTCAATTTCGTGCTGCATTTCGTAACAAAAAAAATCGAAATTTTGAAGTAAAAAATCGTTGTAGTGTTATTTTTTTGATAGTAAAAGTCTTCAAAGTGACGATTAATAGTCAAACCTGGCAACACTGCACCATAAATTACATGCGTAATTTATGCTAAATTTTACCACTGATCCTATTTTGTGGTTAACAATAGTAATTTTGAACATTCTGAAATTGATGAAATTGATATTTTGTATAACAGCAACATGCTAAGTTTGCTGTTTATTTCTGCTTTTGAAAGAATCTATAAGTCTCTGACTTGAAAATTTGGCGAAAAAAATTTGATTTTCTTTCTCGGTAAATGTTGTTTTTTTTTTGTTTTACTTATTGCTTTAAATTTATAATATGTTCTAACGTCAGTATACATTTTTAAAAAGCATACATTTTTAAAATTAATAATTACAGTGGTGGATTAACGATTTCCCAAAGATTAGAAGATTAAACATTTAATTTTTTTTTTAATTAAAAAGCTTATGAAATAAATTGTCCCAAATTATATATAATTTGATCATTTTTGATAGACCCAGTTTTCGTATCATACTATATGAGATTAGATCCCATGAGATACCATGTATGCCAGTATTCGGATCAGAAGAGATGTGATGTTTAGTTATATGTGATACTATATTTAATCATATATGACTGTATCGAAACTCTTTTTTTCTGGTACTTAAAAACGTACTACAAACAATGATGAAAGTGAAGCGGAAAAAAGAAAACAATCATTAAGTTTTTTAATATTACCACACTTATTATAAAATTTTTTTTTGTTTTTTTTTTTTGCTATTATTTATAAGCTGACAATAACATTGAAGAAAAAGTAAATATAATAAAAACAAAATGTTACAACAAGAAAATAAAACTAAGATTTTCTTTTAAATAATAACCAACATATTGTTGCATTATTCTAACAATTTTCTAAACATCATCTTTACTTACGCTCTATAGCGAACATCATCATCAACACTGGTATTAGAAGATTTAACCATTAACTGGCAACAATTGTACTCATCATATTGCAACAATTTTTAGCTATTAACAAATACATTAAAGAAATGGAACACAAAAAAAAATCTATTCTAGTTTTTGTTAGTTTTTTTCTGTGTGCTTTTACTACTGCTGCCAATGATTGTTATTATCTTTATTATTATATTTTTGATAATAACAATGATAATGATAGCGATGATAATGATGATAATAAAAGCAGGAAATGCTATAGAAAAGACAAACAATTGTGGTTGTTATTGTGAAAAGAATAAAAAATGTACAAAAACTAAAAGAAAGAGTGTAATCAAAGAAGCATGTTTATCCATGATACGATTGTAGATTTTCTTTTTTTTTTGTTTAATATTTTGGACCGTTCACGACGAAAAATCATAAACAATTTTTATTGGAATTGTTTTGGCAAATTTCAGGACATTTATGTACTTAATTCATTTCGACACTGTGATGAGAAATATTAATACAAAAACTATTTATACATTGAACTAGTTTTGACAATATAAACGACAATGTAAATCTTTACAAGGAACATGAGTAATAATTGAAAAAATCTGTGAATACATACCAAAGTAATGGCAAACTTTATGAAATACGTAGAAGCTATATAATTGTTATAAAAGACCTACATGACGTATGAGTAATAATATTATTTATTTTATTACTCATACGTATTTGATACCTTTTTGTAAGTATTATTGCCTGCACTCAAAGTTACATGTTTTTGATTTATTATAAACATTTGTAATATTCGGATTTAAATAACATTTATGTAAATTATCAAGTTTTGAGTAAAAATTAGTAAATCAACAATAATGTAACGTTACCGCAATTGCAATTTTAAACTGAAAACCTTTTTATTTTGCTAAAAAACTGTTTCACTTTTAATCCGAACAAATATCTAATATCGATTTCAATTAATACTTTTTGGTAATAAGTTTGGTAAAACAAAACAAAAAAAAAATTTTAGTTTGTCATATTAACAGGAAGAAGAAGAAGAAAACATTTTTATTGAAACATTTTTACGGACACAAGGGATACACCAGACTGCCGCAGTTTCGTCCCCCTCCTGGGACTCGTCAGTGGTTAATTTATGTGTCAATTGAACAAAGTATTTTATATTGTTAATTTGCTCTATATGAAAAACTTTTTATTTTTTGGTGTCGTACTGGTATTTGAACTCACTGCCTTAGCATCAAGCTATGCATCGTAATCTCACCTCTTAACGAGTTGAGCCAGTATAATTTTTCGATTACAATTAATCATGTATGTGTGTATCTCATCTCTCTTGGGTTCTGAACACGTTCACATTTATTTCTATATCTTCCATTCCATGAGATATCGTTCAACAACGGTAACATTTTTGACCACAATCCCTTTGATTTTGTTTACATTTGGCAAACGTATACTCTACAATGAGAGATTTATCTTTACTTCAGTAATTAATTTCTTCATATCGTTAATGAAAATTGTCACTGAAACTCGTCCATTGAAACTTTTCATAAAATGTACTAAACAGGTTTCATTAAAGTCAATGTTTATGAAACTTTTAAATACGGGCAAATATCCCTCTGTTTTTCAGGCTGATGTCTTCGCTATCTGTATCTGTGTGGAAGAGTGTCTGCGGAGGAGGACACGTGGGGCCACGATCTACATTCTATCTGACAGCCAGGCGGCACTTGGTGCCTTGAGGGCTCAAGATGTGTCGTCTGGTCTGGTTAAGGAATGTATCGACTCTCTAAATCGTCTAGGACTTAACAACTCCTTGACACTGGGCTGTTTAACCAACTGCGGAGCTCGTCGACAATTCATTGGCCCGGAACCCTTCTGTGACGTACCCAATGGGTATGTCAGATATATGCTCAGAAGATGGAGGGAGTCGGAGTTTGGGACCTATTAGTCCAGATCGCCTAGGCAGCGACAGGCGAGGCTGTTTATATCTCCCTCTGGGGAGAGATCGCGGAAACTCTTGTCTATGACGAGGGGTGAACTAAGGACCGTAACGGGTTACCTCACAGGACACTGTGGCCTTAGGTATCCATTGTAAAAGATGGGACGATCCTCTACGGATACGTGCAGGTTTTGTGAATTGGAACCCGAGACCTCTGAGCATGTTCTCTGCAAATGTCCGAGGCTCTCCGACAGGAGGGTGCGTTATTTTGGTGGTCGAATAGTGACGCCATCGGACGTTTGGTACTGTTCACCTGGTAGGATAGTTGGCTTCGTAGGGAGCCTGAACCTATAGGTTGTATTCGCTGGCAGCACAAAATACCAACTTCCGGTCGCGGTGCATAGTGCCACTGTAGTCTAATCTAAAATTTTATAGAATTAATGAAAATCTTCATAAAACTAATGATTCATACCGACAATGAAGAGTTTATAGAATTTATTAAACAATTTCATAAAATTTTTTTAATATTAATACGTTTTTTGTGTTAATTATACTCTTTATGAGTGTCTTGAAAATGCATTGTATTGCTTCATATGAACCGAAAATGAACCGCTTCATATGATTTTTAAACAATTTCAAAGAAGTCCAACATTAATAGATGGTTATATTAAAATAATAAAGCACTTTATAAAATATGTCGAACACTTGAGAATTAAATCATAAAACCGAAGTTTGAAATATAAAAAACTTAATGAAATTATAAAATGTTAAGTTTTCTTCTTCTTTTATTTTATTCTTTTTAGTTTAAACGAGCTTAAGATCATTTATTAATAAATTATTTATTTCCAATATTTCGTCTCCACATTGGGTGACTTCTTCAGGGATCAAATAATACAATTTGAAAAAACTAGTTTTAATGAATTTAATATATTTAAAACCAGGTTTTTCAAATTGTAATATTTGTTCCCTGAAGAAGTCACCCAATGTGGAGACGAAATATTGGAAATAAATAATTAATAAATAAATGGTCTTAAGCTCGTTTAAACTAAAAAGAAAAAAATATAAAATTTTATGAACAAATAAAAGAAATAAAACTTGAAATAATTTCATAGCTCAAAAGAAAATTTTCGTTAAATTTATGAAGAGATATTTTATGAAAAGAAATGAATTAGTTTTATGAAACTATGAAATTTTATGAAAAAAGTTAATAAAAAATTTATTAATATTAATAAAATTCTTTACTTAATATACGAAAAGAAAATCGACGAAATTGTTTCATTAATATAATGAAGGATAATTCTATCAGTGTATGATGAGTTTTACAAAATTCCCTTTTTTAATTTTTTAAAAAGTAAAAAAAATGTTATAAGTAATGAATTTTTTTTCAAAGATTTAAATAACATATGAAAGCTGCTATTGTATACTTTAGGACTTGTAATTAAAAAACAACCACTTTCTTGCAAAAATACATTCATAATGAAAATGCAATTTTTTTAATGCATTTTGCACTTTTTTTAAATAAATAAAAACTTTGACTGTTTTGGGACCAGAATGCAAAAATTTTTAATGAGTTTTTTAAAAAAATAGCTTACTACATTTTTTCATATAAAAAGAAAATTTTTTAAGATTTAATTTTTAACTCATTTCGCGAGATAGCGGTCAAAACTCTATAACTTTTGACCGGATTGGTATTTTTTTACGCAATTTGTTTTGTTCAATAGAAGGGACTTTAGGCTTCAATTTGCGTGTTCAAACGTAAAAATCGACTGATAGGAACGTAAGTAATGTGGAGTTAAATATGCATTTTAATTTTTTGTTGAGTTTCCATGTAAAAGTTGAATATTTTGACATTTTAAATAGGTATTTTTTTTATAATTTCTTATTTTCTTCAATCGTATTTTACAACCAATACTTATTTAATATTCCTAAACTTAATTTTGGTCAGAAAATGCCAACATTTGGCCCCTGACATTTATTTAGTCTCAATATTCACAGGGGCCAAAGGTTGGTTTTTTTGAAAGAAAGCTAATTCTTGTGAGGATTAAACTGAAAAATAACACTGAAATTCCCAACAATATCAATATTATTTGGATATATTATATACAGAACACAACATCGATAAAATTTTAAGTAAACTTTTACTATTGATTTAAAGTGCACATATATTTTATTTAAATGTATTAATAAAAATTTATACTAAAATTAGAAACAAATTATAATCTTTAAACTAGTATTAATTAAACAATATTAGTAAAAATTTCTTCCAAATAGCTTTGATTTTCATTTTGCAGTAGTTGTTTAGCTTCTTCATCTAACTCTAATGAGGTTGATTTCCATTTTTGTCGAATACTGGACATATATGGGTCTGATGTGCACAACAAAATATTAATAAGATCTTCATTAGTACAATATCTGGAAATTTTTCTTGTATTGTGCTCGCGAAAGAATCTGTAGTCTTTGTTCCTTTTTTCTTGCGCTTCTTCTGAGAGATCTCCAATTGGAAGCATATTGTGCTGAATTATTTGTTCCCCATGGAACAAAATTTTGTGAACTGTGGTTGGCATATGTCTCCAAGAATATTTTTGGTTATAAAGGGTTGCTGTCTCATTAGCATACTGACCAAATTTTTTTGCATCTATCTTTTTGCTACATGCTATAACTTATAATATGATTTGGAATCGTCGTATTAAATCATAATCTACTCCAGTTATAGAAGCTGCAGTTTCTGGATCGGAAAAAAATCTCCTTGCTGTGTTTCCATCATTAGAATTTCCTTCTCCTTGCTTTGGCTGGTCAATTATAAGGCCTATCTCACGGTATTTTTCTTGAATATCTTTTTTTTTTTGCTTTCTTTTTTCCAAATTTTCTTTGTTGTTTCTCACTGTTTCGCATAACGGGCCAAATTCCAAATCGTATCCCAATTTAAGAATATGTTACATAAAACGAATTCTAGCATGAAGAGGTGACATTCCAAATTCATATGCTTCATTAAAACTATCGTCTTGTGTTGGTGGTTGGCTCAATTGACTTGATGTTTTTTGGCATATGGTGCAGCTTGACGAAGACTTTGTTTCGGTTAAAGCTTGTGCAACTTTTCCATCGATCATTGTAAGTGACTTTTTAAAGTTAACTTCGATGCATTGGTCATTAAATTCAAATATCACTGGTTGAAGTTCTTTAATTTCATCTCTTATTTTGCCAACTTCTTCAGTTATGACATCAAAATTTTGTTGACGAGGGAATTTCATTCTTCCATACATCTATTTCTGCAGCTCTACTAGTTGACGGGTCTGAACCAATATAAGTTTTTGTTAAACGTAATGGAACGAAAGAAATCATGAATAAATTTGCATCTGATGAATTTTCCGCATTACATTGTTTGTATTGTTTTTGGCCAGAGGATCCATCACATCCCCATTTAGAAATTAAAGTCATGCTGCAATTTTTAAACTTCTTTAAATAGTCAGCATGGAATGTCTTTAATAATCGTTCTGCAGTGTGTTCAAGAAGATCGTGCAATTTTATTTCTGCTGAACTTGAAGTTACACTAATAGCTGTTGGTGAAGGTAAGCAATCTTTTTTGGCAGAAACTATATATCGATATGATGGAAAAATTCCACAATTTTTTTTCATTGGTTCGCTTCCGCAATTCTGTGTATTGGTTTTTAGTCATTTTCATATCCAAAAATAGTGCAAATGCTTCTTCTGGAGTAAATTTATTTTCTTCAGTTGGTGTCGGCATACTTTCTAAAATCCTTTTTGTGCGTCTGGGGCTTGCTTCCACTATTTTTTCAATGATAGCAATTTTACTCTTTTTAGTTTTCGATGGTTGAATTTGATGCAGAAATGAATCCTTTATGGTGCTACAAGAAACTTCTTCTTTGATATGTTTAAGCTTGCGTCTTCGTGATCTTTCACTACAATTATCAATTGGCTTTGCTGGTCGACCACCTTTTCCAGTTTCCGTGGTAGTTACTGATGGCTTTTTAAAAATAAGTTTATTTCTTAGCCATTCTTGGTTGCGAGAGTAAAACAATTTCTTGTTTCTGAAACATTGATTGTACCGTTTTCTTAAAGTATTTAAAAAGTTTTTTATTTTTAAGTTATGAATTTTATTTTCTTGTTTGTCGCATATTTTAAAGAATGGATTATTCATTATATGTAAAATAATGTCGTTTTCATCTTTCCGTTCAAAATATATATCAGATAGAACACTATAACTGAATTTAGCCATTGTTTAAACAATAATGAAGAAAAAAAATGAATGCATGGATTAATATACTATTGCTCGAAGTTTCAACATGATCTTTTTTACCTCTTTGAAACATAATATAACAGGTACTTGGTTTTACCAGTTATTTCCATTGGTTTTAAATTTATTTGCAATGTTCAGGTATTTAAGTTGTGTAATATTAGATGGCAATAAAATCATTTTTTACCTTTTCCAAATGAATTGCCAGATACCACATAATTTGAGAGTTCTATTGTCATTTTTGTCAACATTTTGATACACCCTTCTATGTGGACTAGGTCCAAATATGGGCCAACTTCTCCTAATTTCAACAGAATTATTTTTTGGGTCAATAAGAACTCTTGTACAAAATTTCATCAAAATATATGCATAATAGCCACTTTCACATACAAATAACTTCTCAAAAAATATCACGTGCATTTGTACCGAATATCAGAAAAATTGCTGTAGCTCAAAAAGTGCAGTCCCGATGCATGGACATGTATATATAGGAATGTAGGGGAGAGTTAGGACTACAAAATAGTAAATTTGTGTTTTGACTCAGATTGACTCACAGGAGTTCTATGAAGTAGGAAATTTCCGAGAAATTTGAAATTTTTTAAAAAAAATATTTAAATTGTTCTGAAAACAGTAGAGCTTCAATTTTTACCAGTAATAGGAAATAAGTTAAGTTACAACACAAAATTTATTACGTCCAAAAATCTTGAAAAACAAAAAAGTTATGATCATTTAAACTTTAAAAATTAACTAAAAATATCATAAATTTACTAAATTCTAATTCTCAGTGAAATAGTTGAAATAGAGTTCTAATTTTTTGGCTCCCGAGGTTTACTACTGTCTACTTTCATATGAGTCTAATAACTTTAAAATCGGAGAACAAAAACCAAAAGGAGCTTTGGCCGCTATCTCAAAATATTGACCACAGTGCGCCTGTAGTAATAAAATTTAATGAAACATTTTTTATTAATAAGACGAAAACTATAATACGACATACAGTGGATACTCTAGCTGGGGCAAAAACTTGCATTACCAGTTACGAAAGCTAGTTTCCCTATGTTCAATTACATAACGGGTGGAGATGATTTCATACTGACGATACACGATAAGGAGGAGCAAGAAATGGCCAGGACGAGATTTACATCGGTTATTGACAGCCACGTTAACAAAATGCAAATTAATAACAGGGATAAATTCACACTTAACGTTGTGGAAACTACAAAAAAGTTCCTAAATAATAATAAGAACATATTAATCCTCAGTGCCGACAAGGGAGATATCACAGTAGTTATGGAGAAGGAAAAACACGATATGAGGACTAAATTGGTGACATGATTTAATTTTTTTTTTTTTAATTTTTAGTTATAACAAAAATAAATTATAACTGCAAATTATAACAGTATCTTCTGAAGTGTATTGAATATTTACATAATTTAAAAAACTTCTAAAAACTACAGTTGTCTTTTTTACAATTTGAAATACATAAATAACGTTTCTTTTTCAAAAATTCATTTCAGATGAAAGTTTCATTAAAAAAAAAATACCATTTGGATTTGAAATGCGTGTTAGAAAAAGCCGATCATTTTTTTAATGCCAAATCGTAAACTGGATAGATACGTAATCCTTTTAGATATGGCAAATAGTTAATGAACGTTAGAAGATAATGACCTTTAAAGTTGTAATAGAATTTTATTTGTGCCAGTTTAAAAAAAAAGAAACGTTATAAACTTTATTATCTTAAATCTAACTGCCGCCACCTAGCACTATAATGATGGGAGAGAAAGATGAAATGGAATTGAAGGAATATGATCCAATATAGTCCATGGTAGTTATAAGTTATCATAAACACTGATTTATTTTACATTGGATGGCTCATTTTGTCTGTAGTCAAACTATCCCAGCAAAAAAGCGGAGTGCTTCTTATTATGCATTTTATTGATGAATTGAACACACGTTTGTCATAAGGTGGAAGCATTGCCTTTGGAATCTTTAGATGCTCTTTTTCCTAATTAACTTTATGAAAGCTATTTAGGTATACCATTTTTCCTGCAATTTGTTTTTAAGTAATATACGTGTATATATAAAGGGTACAGGTATACAATTTTAAGTTGGCAACGCATTTTTAACTGTCGGCCATTTTGTCAGCTGTCAAATGATTTATGATTAGTTTGGTTTGGCATTTCAAAATGAATAGACTGACGACCGAAGAACGCTTCCAAATTGTGCAAATTTATTTTGAAAATCATAGTTCTGTTAGAAATACGAACTTTGCGCATTTTATTTGTGCTGCTGTAGAGCGTATCGTAAAGGATGACCCCAATCAGTCTATCCGTCAATGGTGACAGCTATAGAGTCATGATTACTGACTTTTTCGTTCATCAATTGAACAACCATGGTATGCAGGAGCTGTGATTTCAACAAGACGGCGCAACATGTCACATAGCTCGTGCCAGAATTGATTTATTGAAGGAAACGTTTGGTAAACGTGAATTGGACTCCAAGATCGTGCAATTTCACGCCGCTGGACTATTTTCTGTGGGGAAATGTGAAGTCGCTAGTCTACTCCGATAAGCCTGAAACGATTTTTAAAATCAAATCAAACAAATTTTAAAATTATGTTTTTTTTTATAATTTTAATTTTTAGAGGTATTTTATTTTAAGCGCGAACAAGATATTGGATTAAAGTTTTTTTTTAATTATTAAATAAACATTGCACGGTTTGTTGTTTAACAAAAAACAAATTATCAAGAACTTGAATAATCTTGCTCACATCATAATAAATTGTTGTTAATATCACAAACACTTTTCAAACATTCGGACATGATTTTCCTTTGCATTGTTAAAAAATCCAGACCTGGTATTTAGAAAAATGCAAAATGGTGATCCTGAAATTCAGACTAATTTTGACTCTAAGATATAACCTATATAAATTAGTGAATTTATTATTGGAAATCACAAGCCGATTACAAAAAGCTCCAGGTTAGAAAAGCGGTTTATAAATATAAAATTGGGAAGCTCTCAAAATGTTTTAATAACCGAGGATTTTTATTTTGCAGTCTAATTGATCAGCGCTTTGTGTACCTCGTGGGACTTTCTTTGAAACTTAAGCTTAGAATTACGTTTGTTATAGCTGTGTGAATTTTCATGGCAATCCGTTGAGTCAGTAATAAATTGCTGAATTATTTCCAAAATAAATTGTGCCTTAATCATCTCAAAATTAATTGTGCCTTAATTTATCTCTTAAGGCATCCCCCTAAACTTTGCAAATATTATTTGCCAGTATTATTGTCATGTTGCGCTACACAGTGCAATAATATGTACAATAGTTTTGCACAAAATATGCCACCACTGTTTCGTTATGTTGTTTATGTCTATACAAATTGCACATTGTGGTCAACTCACTGTAAAATATATTTTACATTTCTTGGTTGCGCAATAATAATCAAAACCTTTTTGATTTTTTTCAATATATTGTACAAACTTCCAGTATGACATACACACTAGTAATATTTTTTACAATAGCAAAATCTGCACAAGAATATTGCGTAGTGTATGGGTACTTTTACAATCTTTCTTTCAAAATCAATACAAAAAACTAAAAGTTTTAAAGCATAACCTTTATTCTATCATTTGTACCTTAGGTCCTTCTTGTATAAAAACATAAAACAAAAAGTGCTGATTTGTCGAAGAGAATACCTTGAAAAGAAAATTAAAAAAAAAAATTAACAAAGAATACCTTAAAACTATATAACGGTAAAATTGCACTTTTTTTTTTTAATTTCCCCGTTGTTCTTCCGGGTAACGACATTTTATATAGTTTGTTTTATGCTCACCCGGCTTAAATAGTTCATATATGTTCATATAAGTTTTCTATATGATCATATCATTATATTCGTAAATACTAGAAAAATCGACTTACATTTCCATATATGCACAACTACTGTTATATATGATCATATCATATACTATATACTTTTTATTTTCTTTGAAAAATGTTGTATTTAAAAAAAGTGTTTTAATAAAAAAACAATATTAGTTAAAATGTCTAAATTCATTAAAAAAACGTGACTTCAAATGTCAAAACATGTATATTATGTATTTATGTCAGCGCAAATGTTCTGTTTTTTATCGCATCATAACTAAATTTTAAACCATTTTTAAATAAAGGATAATGCGACCATATAAAATTAAATCATTTGAAACAATGCAAATATATATATGTTTTTTAAAAAGGACCTAACAGATAAAAATACGAATTGCTCAAAGATTTTAATGTTTTTTTCTTACAATAAAAAAGTAACCGATGAATGTTCTATTTAATAGTACGATAAAACTATGATTTAGTTTGATATAATTTTTATTAAAAATAAAAATTATGTTTTTTCGATCTTTAATTTTGAAATAAAAAAGAAAATTATTCAAGTTCGAGGCCATATTTCTTTATTAGGATATTGTTCTAACAAATAATCTATAGAGATTTTGTTTGCAAATTTATTAATTGACCACTTTCAGAATTGTGTTGATAGATCTATTTCGGGAATTTTCAAGGTTCCCATCATCAGAACACGTTTTGAAAGATGTCACAATCCCATGCAAAACATCAAACATTCATTAAAACTAGTTTTCTCACTAAATGAGAACTACTATGTGAGCTCGAATTTAAAGATTATCACCATTGATCAGAAATAAATCCTAATAGAGAAATATAGAATATGTCCTCGAACTTGAATAATTTTCATTTGCATTAAATTATGGTCTTAAAAAATTTAAATAAAAATGAGAACTTACAGTTCATCTATTCGTACTAATTCAGCATTTTATCTGCGAAGTCCACAATGTTTAAATAAGAGTTAATTGCATTAACATTGTCCTAATGAAATAAAAAGTAATACAAACAACAATTTTCTTATTTTACTGATAAGGAGAGTACTTTGTGGGTAATCTCTACTGATGCACTTCAATTAAAAAAAAAAATAGGCTTGTGCTACAAAATGAAAATATGGATCAGAGTCCTTAGGAATTACCATTTTCATATGTTTCAAAATCGTGCCTGTAATTTTGAAAACTTTAAACAAATATCATATAAATTAAAACTATGTATGTAATATTAATATTTTTCCATATTTAAATTTAATAAAAAAATGTGTTAATAAAGCATAGCCAACTTTAAATCTGTATCCACAAATATTTTAATAACTACTTAAGAAAGTGGCACATAACAGTATGATACATCATATTCAAAGTCATTTATTTATAAAAAAACTTTAATATCTTAACAAATATAAACATAATTTGCATATTTAGCTGAGCGCATCTTACAGTTTTTGCACACTATATCTTTGCGTATAATTTTTTATAATATTATTATACTGGTCCAAAAAGTTATGGATTCTGTTAAAAATCTATCTATATTTCATAAAAATTTTATTTCAGCTTACTAGCTTCATTTGCGTTAACTGCATCACATTGATTTGTGTTTTTTTTTGGCATATTTTTACCAATAAAATTACGATTTCCTACAAAGTTAGCATTTGGAATAGAAAAAAGTTTGTGATCAGGGTAAACTTTTTTTTGGTCATACATTTTGTGAAAAAAAAGATCAAAATGGCGTTGACAGAATATTCCAACAACTAAAATTTGTGATGCGAATGTTAACCCATATGTAGTTGTTGTGAACAGTATGGATTTTCCCAATATACAAATTATTTTAAAAGAGATTATTTTTTGTAGCCATACTTTAAGTTCAAGTAAACAACTCCGAAATACTAAAAAACATTTAATTTTGCTACTAAAATTTTTCGTAACCACCTTTTTGTGAACGCCATTAACCAGTTTGCATACAAAAATACCAATTTTGTGCAATTTTTTTCATTTTTATATTTTGTTTATTTTCTTATATTTTCCGAAGTTCTTAACCAAATGTCTTTAGAATTGAAGCAGGCCCTGCCTAAAATATATCTAAAAACACATATAAAAATTACTGTTATATCGGTTTACTTTTTTTCAGATTTTAAGTGGGCCATTCTTTATAATCTTCCATACATAAATCTTTGGAACTATTGAGTCACATATACTTCCGTAGATTTTCATATATGTGCCCATTTTGCAAATATTTAATTCCATATACTTCCATAATTGCCCATATATGGCACTCGTTTGCGAATATTAAATAACGCATATTTCCATATCTGTCCATATATGAGCAGATTTTGCAAATATGAAATCACATATTCCTCCATATATGTCCATTAGAGCAGACATATTTTTGTATTAAAACAAACTTTTTTTAAAAAATTGTAATTTATTGTTTAGATTTTTTTTTACTTTGAAAAAATCATATAGCACAACCCTGTGGACGCCCCGCTAACAAAGTTTTAGATTATTTAATTTTTTTCTTAAATTCACTTAGAGTACTATGTAGGTAAAGACCACTGCAATTGTAGTTGAAAACAAATGAAATTTCACTTAAAGAAAGGACGACTTACGTTACAGTAAATTCAACTAACATTGTCATTTGTTTTTTAATGTTCAAAAAATGACTAACAATTGTAGTAAAAATTAGCCACATGGTAGTAAAAAATAAACAAACATTTTTTTTTACTTTTTTAAATAACAAAAACCAACTGTAAAAAATTAATATAAAATCATCAAACAGTCGTTTGATGTGGGTTGTTTTTTAAATGAACTACAAGTAAATATTTTAACTTGTTCCACAAATGACTGACATTTACATTAATAATAAAGAAACTGTATTACAACCCAAACAACTACGTATTTTTAAAGCAGAAGTTCCCTGAGTGTTGCTTTAACAAAAATATATCCTGTGACACATAATTTTTTTATTAATTTTGTTTTGATTACTTTCGGCATGCTGAACACGAGTAAAAATTTTTGAAATCGATCTTACGATTTTCAAGATATGACGATTTGATTTTCACTAAAAGTTGCATATTTTTCCTCTGTTATAGAAAATTTTTAAAAATTAACATAAATTTTTTTGCTTATCCACTCAAATACTATTTTATCATAATTATGTCTGAAATTAGAAATGATGTGTCACAAACATATTTGTTAAAATTTATTTTTAATTTTTGTCTTTATATCAAAGGCTTTTTAGGCAGGTCACCAAGGTCAGTTTTCCGATTTTTCTTAAATTTGGCAAAACAAAACTATTAGACCTTGTGCTACAATAATCTGATAATCAGAAATCATTTCTATTTTGCTAGAGTAAAAATTAAAAAAGATATTCATTATTTTAAAAAAAATTGTACATTAGGGTCGCAATATCTCAAAAACCGTTAGTCCAATTCAAAAAATTTCAAAATACTCATATTCAGCATGACGAAAGCAAAAAAAAAAAATTATGTTACGCAAGACATATTTTTATTAAAGCAAGTTTTAGAAATATTTCCAAAAATCGAAATTTTTGGTAGCGGAGCGCCAAGGGTTTTAAAGCTATCCTATTTTTTCGCAAATTTGCACCAAATAACTTTTGGACATAATACTACAATAATGTGAACAATAATTGATAAAAATTGAAAAAAATGTCGCTCTAATTTTTAATTTGAATCCTTTTTGAATATATGTATTCGCACATACCTCCATATACCATCCATACCGCCATCTAACGTTTTTTTTTCAACTAGTGCTTATTTCGTGAATGGTAACATTTAGCTCATATCTGATTTGACAGATAATTAGTTTTATCCTTCCGCTGAACGAATATGGTTGTGTATACGCTTGAACAACGCTGGGAAATATTGCGACATTACTTTGAAAATCATGGTAATGTTGCAGAATGTGTGCGAAAATTGCCATTTTTTTCTTCGAAAATGAGCAAGGAGTATCCGTTACAGTCAATGGCGATCGTTATCGGGCCATGTTGAACGAATTTTTGTTCACAAAAATTGAAGAGGAGGATATTGGCAACATTTGGTTTCAACAGGACGGAACAGGAAGCCATTGGTGAAATACAGCTGCACACAATAGATAATGTGCTTAAAAATTGGACCGATCGTGTAGGCTACTGCATGGCTAGCCGAGGCAGCCATTTGAATGAAATTCTTTTCCATTATTAACCGGAAGGATTGTACTTTCAAATAAAAAAACAAATTTGAGAAAATATTCAGTAGTTTTTTTTTTATAGCATTTTCAAAAAAAAAAGTTATTTGGCTTCAGGTCATTATATAAAACATATATTTCCATATGTGTCCATATACGCAACAATATGTGTACTTATATGAACATATTTGAACTTTTTGAACCGGGCATAGTAAAGTTAAAGTTTTCAGTCATTGTTGCAAATCTTTTTTTGCAAAGAAGTTTGCACTTTTACTTTGTTTTTTGGAATCATAATTTTGAAATTGTTTATGGTTCGTGTAGTTGCTGAAACAGGAATACAGGAAACTTGCAAAGACATATTTAAAAATTAAAACCAGAAATCTTAAACTTTGCTTTTTTGCGACCACAAGTCAAATGATTTATACACAACTAAGGATACAACAAAAAATTAAACAGAAATAGGTACATAGAGTTTATGTTTTTAGAAAAAAAATTATAGTTAAAGTAAAAAAGTGGAAATTTAAACATTTGGAAATTAAAATTTTTAACAATAATTCTGAAAATGCTTCTTCAAAGAGCCCAGATGAACAACAACAAAACCGTTACTCCATTATTTGTTTGCTTCATATTAATATTCATTAACCCATTTTACAATGCTGTTGCTTTAACCCTCTATCGGACAAGCCCACCTTCAGGCGGGGTATTTTAAATTGGCTATTAGTACGCCAAATGAGTGTTTTATAATAGGAATGTAAGCTACTTCGATAGAAAACTAAATTTACATAATATTTCGTTAAGTAATTTTTTCTGTGCGTGTTACAGTTTTAAAGCGAGAAAACGCTAAATTAAATTATTGACAAGAATAGGTTCTAAACACAAAGTATGACTGAAGCGTAAACTTTTAAAAAAAGTTTTATATTTGGTCCAGGACATACAAAGACATCGTCTTAGCTTGAAAACGTATGGACGGATTTTTATGAAATTAGGGCAAAAAGACTATATTATGTAGTATTAGCAAAGCCTTAAAGTTTAATCAATATATGTAGAAGTTCAGGTGCGTTTTCGATTTGCTATATGCTTATCACATTTTATGTTTTTTATTCGTTGTGTTACTTTTTTCTATTTTATTTGTCTCATTAATTATCGCCTTATAAACAGGTATTACCATTAAACTATTATTTTTTTTTTGTTTGATTTTTAATATAGTCCGAAATACCCCACAACTTTCCAAATTACCACACATTTTCTTCATTAAAAAAATTGCCAAAAAATCCTGCTAAAGAATAATTTAGTTGTATTCTTTTGTGTTAAGAAGCTACACCAATACAGTTTGATAGATATTTGCTTCAACAACAAATAAAAATTATAATTAAAAGAACTTAACTCGCTAAGTACATATTTACAAAGCGTCAAGGTTAGCGAATACCACCGCTAGAGGGTGCAAAAATTGTACAAAAACTCCAGAAAAAGCTTATTGTGACAATTATATTTTTCTATAAAATTTTGTCAAAAAATTCCAGTAAATTTCTGAATATTTTTATTGAAGCAGGCAACACATAAAAATTAAAATTAAGAATAACAGTAACGGAAACAAATAAACCACATTATTCCGTTTCTCTGCGGTTAAATGTATATGAAACTTTATATAAATGAAAATAATAAATAAAAAAAAAAAGATTTGAATGATGCCAATGCATTGTCTATCACGAAAATGATCAAAATTTGTGAAAAGCAACAAATAAAAACTAATATGACAATATCATATTCGATTTTTGGACTTGATGTAGAACAATATTCTAACAAATATATGCACACAGGGAAAAGATCAGTTGGAATTCGTTCGATATTACATTATTTAGGTTAGCAAACAAATATTTTAGCTCTGTGTTTATGTTAATCAGGACCAGTTTATTTTGTCTAGCGGAAGTTTTAAAAATTATCATTCTAACGACTAACTTTCTTAGTGACAGACAATTGGTTGATTTCCCTAATTATACAATTTTTGGAAAGAAATACGTGTTTTTAAAAAGTGCTTTTTCCAAACAATTAGGGTACTTTTTTTAATTTGACTTTATTTCGAAGAAATTTTATAATGGTACTTATTTAATAAATGGTACTATTTGGAAAAGGTACTTTTTTTTTGAAAAAATATTTTTTTAAAAAGTCTTTTTTTTTACATTAATATTTGTTTTTGAGAAAAATACTTTTGTTTATACTTTGTTTATTAAAAATTTACTTTTATGAAAAGGGTAGTTTTTTTTGAAATGGGTAGTTTTTTTGAAGAAAGGTACTTGTTCAGAGAAAGATATTTTTTTTAAAAAAGAGTATATTTTTTCGAAAATGGATTTTTTTTGAAAAAGAAACTTTTTGAAAAACAAAATACTTTTTTTTTTAAAAAAAAACTTGTTTGTGGAAAAGACACTTTTTTGAGAAAATATACTTTGCGTTTAGAAATGATATGTTTTTATAAAAAAAATAATTTGTTCTAATCGCGCTAACAGGTTCTTACAAATACACCGGTCTACTCTTTAGTTATATATTATTTATATTTACCGAATATTAATTTTAATAAATAAAAACATTGGATACGGTGTAATTAATTTAAATCGGTACGATCTACTTACCAATGTTATCATTGTATTGTCTATCATGAAAATGATCAAACTTTTTGAAAAGTGACAAATAAAATCTGGTATGACAATATCATATTAGATTTTTGGACTAACTATTCTAACTAAAAATATATGAAAATAATAAATGGAACTAAGAAAGTCGGTAAATAGTAATAATTTTATTTTAAACAAATGTATAAAAAAGTTGAACTACATATTAAAAAAAAAAATGCACGTTGTTTAATTTTCATATAATAACAAGCAGTAAGCTACACAATATTCTGGGTGTAGTAAAAAAAAAATTACGCTATATTTACAATGTTTTTTTAATTAATTATGTATTAGCGTGTTATATTTTTAAATCCATTGTACTATTAAATTATCATTAAATCACGAAGTTATATTGTATGTACTTTAGTATAAACTTTGTTTGCCCTAGGCGTTTGACATACAATAATGCAAAAATGCTGCAGAGATAAAAACACTCAACTCAGCACTCGTAACCTACAGACAAACCTTAAATGTCTGACCAAAATCTAATAATATTTTTAGTTTTCTATTTTATAAATTTGACGAGTACGACCACAAAAGCAGTCAAGAAGGTTAACTTTCTTGATTGCTGAAAAATATAAATGTTGAAAGACGAGAAACTGGTAATGAAAATTATTAAACAATTTTAACCAAACCACCCCTGATTTTTATCTTGTTAGTTTTTTTTTGTAGTTTTACAAAGATGTTAGTAGTAATTTGTCTACTAAATTTAGAAAATTAATAAAGTTGTTTTAACCTCACAATCAACTTATGGAATTTAAGTGAATTGCATTTTCACTTCTAGTCCTGCTTGAAGGCAAGCTCTAAAAGAAAGTGTTGTTTTAAATAGAGCTAAGAACTTAAAAATTAGTGAATTGCCATATCAGAATTAGTACAGATGTTATGCACTCAGATTGAAAACAAACTGCGCTAGAACAATGGACTGTTAATTGATTTACTGTGATTTTCATTATATACAGAGCATATTTAAAACTTAAATTCCCTTACGTTCCCAGCAAAACTTTGGTAATGGGTGTGATAAAGTAATGTATTACCTTGTAATGTTTACTCCTAACCTGTATCATTATTTTCCAACTAGAAGTAATGAGTTACCGATAATTGAACACTCATGGATCACCTTATAATGATATCTCATTACATTTTACATTACCTCAAAACATAAAATAATGACTTATCGATCATCAATTACATAATACATGAATTATAAACGTATAGTAATTATTAATATATATTTTTGAAAATCTATTTATAGACACATTACGAAAACACGAAGCACAACAACTCATTTACATTTTAAGCAATAAAATATTATATGTATCGATAGCTCAGTTGGTAGAGTTCTCGCCTAACTAATTGTTGAATACCAGAGACCCCAGGTTCGAATCCCAGCATGACCACGTAATTTATTTAATAAGAAAAAAAAAGTTATTTATTTAATTAAAAAAAATATCTGTAAAAAAAATTTTTATGGATTTTTTTTATGAAATATTTTTATAGACACATTACTTTTTCCCACCATGTAACCATATAAGTAACCAGTTACTTTACCCCTAGAATGTAATGAGTCCACCCATTACTTTTAGGCTCATCGCCTGTAAAATTCATCAGTGAAGTAAGGTGTAATGTAATGCGTGAAGAAATGGCGATACATTACTTTAGCCATGATTTGGTAATGTGAGGTTTTGCTGGGTTCTTTGCACTATGAATAAGGGTGTACGTTAGATCGGCTTTTTTTATGAAAAAATAATGTTTTTTTAAAAAATTTCAATTTGTGGTTCATATTATTGAAGTATTAGTTAAATTAGTATTATTAAAAGTTATTTTGTGCAAATTTGAGAATAATTGGATAGCTTCACCCCGTGGCTCCTGCTATCAAAATATTCGATATTTAAAATTTTTCTTAAATTTCGTAAACAATGATATGTCTTGAGACATATAATTTTTTATTAACTTTGACATACTGAACTCGAATATTTAAAATTTTCTGAAATCGGACTAACGGCTTTCGAGATATTGCGATTTAATTTTTACTAAAAATGTCATCTTCTTCCTCTATTCTAGAAATTTTTAAAAATTGTATTTGCATTCAAATACTACACAAAACATGCTTTTATTTGATCATAATTACGTCTGAAATTAGAGATGATGTATCACAAAATATATTTTTAAAAATTGATTTTTCAAAAAAAAAAAAATTATTGATCAAAGGCATTTTGCACTGGTTGATAAAAGGTTAAGTAATGCAATTTTGTTTAAATTTTGTACCAGAATACTATTGGACATAAAGCTAAGAAAAATCAAAGCCTTAAATAATGAAAATCAAAAATTGGAATTAACATTCCTTCAATATGCATGTGTACCAGATTGTGAAGCATAACAATTTTACTAATCAAATGTTCTGTTTTTCCAAGATATTTGTTGGAAAATTTGCAAGTTAGCCTTTAACCAATATTGACACAATTATACCCAAATGAAAAGCAGATTTGTGTTTTTTGCAAGTACAAAAATAAAAAAATTAAGATCAATTTAAAAAAAATTGTATAACGCAGAAAAACTACATTTTTAGTAAAAATCAAGTGGCAATAGCTCGAAAAACCGTTTGTCCGATTTAAAATTTTTGTAAACATTCGTACTTAGCATGTCAAATTTAATAAAAAAAATTATGTGCCACAAGAAATATTTTTATTAAAGCAGTTTAAGAAAAGTTTTCAAAAATCTACTCGCGGCGCCTGGGGGTGTATTAATTCGATTTTTCTCAAATTCGCACCATCTAACTTTTAGAGCTAGTTCTACAATAATCGCAACAATAATTGATAAAAATCGAAAGTTTAAAAAAATGCCACTCTAATATACGTATATAAACTTAATTATATCAATTTCATATTTCGATTGAATTTTTTCTCTTCTTTGTTTTTTAATTAAATTTTCGTGTGCAGTTACTGGGATTAAATTGTTTCATAATGTTCTCATATTAAAATAAATACAAAATAAGATTTTAAAAATATGTTCTATTTAAAATTTAAATTTTCGATTAATTTTGAACTTAATCCTCTAATTATCTTCTTTGCAGTAGCGATAATATTATTATTTTATGTTTTGCATCGAAAAATTGCATTTCACATTTCCAGTGAATTTTTTCTGTTCTTTGTTTTTTAATTAAATTTTCGTGTGCAGTTAATGGGATTAAATTGTTTCATAATGTTCTTATCTTAAAATAAATACAAAATAAGATTTTTAAAATATGTTCTCATTAAAAATTTTCGATTAATTATGAACTTAATCCTCTAATTATCTTTTTTGTAGTAGCGATAATATTATTATTTTATGTTTTGCATCGAAAATTTGTATTATGGAAAATATTAATTTATCGCTTACCCAGCAAAATAACGTGGAAATAGTGCTTTAAAAACCTCTTTAACTTGACTTCCAAAGCATTAGCATATTTTTCGCTCTCATAGTTATTGTTAACAACTGCCAAAAATGTTAAATTAAAGTTTTTTTTAACAGTGTTTACATCATCATATAAATAAATCGGTATCTTAATTAATAACATCCTAAGAAGTGCTTCTTCATAAGTTCATATCTTCTTTTTTTTATATGGAGGTTGAGGTGGTAAGTGGTTGGTTTCAAAATATAAACACCCTAAAGTTTTATATTTATTATTGTTATGTTGCTATGAACATGCTACATATTAGTTTATCGATTCGAATCTTAATATTTGTTTAAAGATATACTTTTTGGGTGAGTTTTGAAACGAGTGCAATATTCCGAAAAATGTTGTTAATAAATTTGATTTTGGCTTCAAAAATCTATTTGATTTTTTAATTCTATTGTTTGGGATCTCATTAAATTTTGCAAAAACGAAAACTATCGAAGACAAAACTTTAAAGCTAGTTTATTAATAATAATAATTCATTTTTAAATTAATTAATAAGTAACTTTTACTTAATTTAAATATATATGTATTTAATTTACATATAGAGTTTTTACCGACCTCTGCTTCTGGTCTTTAGAAAAAAATACCGGAAACAATAAAAGATCTTAAATTCCAAGGCACACTCGTTTCATTGCAGGCCAATTTTCCTTAACTGTAGTTTTTTTCATGGTCTGGTATATTTTATCTTATTAAAGACACTTCTCTTCAAATTAATTATTAAAAATTGTTAAATCAGATTTTTTATTATTTCGAAATCATATAATAAAAATGGTTTAAAAATTATTATTTTATCTTTTTTATTATATATTAGTGTAGCATATTTTTTTTTGTTTTCATAAAAATATATCATTATATCTACTACAATACAGCAGATCGTAACTCAGATTCGTGTGTTCAATACTCGCTGGCACCAAAAGATATTTTTCTTTAATATTTAAAGAAACATCCCTTAGAGTATGCAGCAAATTTTTATTAAATAAAAATGTTAATATATATTTGCAAAAGATCATCCATGAACTGTTGAAAAAGAGCAGTCATGCGCTGCTTAAAATGCTATAAAAGAACTCCAACCACCTATTGACACGACAATGTTAAAATCATTAATGATTCACCTAAGTTTGCACCACATTCGGATCAGTAGATGTGGTGTATTTACTACTTCTTTCTCAGCTCTTATTTTGCTGGGTAGTTAAACATTATAGTTAAAACGAAAAAAATTGAAGACGAACTAAAAAACGTTCATATAGCGTATCGTATATACACACAGAAAACAGTTTCAGTTGTGACCACTGCATGTTGCCAATCGAGTTCTGGCGGTTACAACTATCCTCATATTTAATTAAATTTTTAGTCGTGAAACCTAATATTCAGTTGCCTCACTCAATATTATATTCCACTTAAATATTATAACGTTCCACAAACTTTAATTCAACTTAAAAAGCTTTTTTGATTTTTAGAGTATTGAACCATGGCCTTCAGATTAAAAGTCCTCTGTCCTACGCATTACACCACAATTACTCTTAATTTTCTTTAAATTATTGGCTGTGTGAACATTTTAGTATTTCATTTTAATAAAAAAAAAAAACTTTTTGCGTTTGTAGTTTCCGGGAATCGAACCGGGAAACTCAGAATAATTGGCTGCCATTCTACCCATTATATCACAAACACTTATAAATGTCGAGTGCTAAATTCGAATTTAAATATTTTGTTAGGAAAACAAATATAGTCTAAAATTCGTTTGGCAGTACCAATTATTAGTTGCGCCTGTAATTATTCCAATGCATAATTCGGTTGGTTCTAACAAAACCCTTATTTAATTGTATATTTGATTGGTGTTTGGTCACATATTATTTGTCATCACTGTTATTAGAATTTTGTTTTCTGTTGTCTTCATTGTTCAATACAAATTCTGTTTGTTCTCTGAGAATCTATAATCACTTTAAAATAATATATTTTTTGTTCCTATTTACTTGGAAGTTAACCGTTGCAAAAGTATGAATATTACTTCTTGTTAACTTTCAATTTTTTCTAAAAAAGTAATCTGTAATTAGATGTCAGTGAAATAAAACCAGTTTTTGTGCTTATAAAAATATATTAAAAAATCCGCGTTTTTACTTAAAACCAATTAACAAACCCTAGTCGAACCCTAGGGTAGGAATTTAAAAGAAGTTAAATATTATTTTAAATTCCGGGTTAGTCAAATCAGGCTGACCTCAAACAATTGGAAAACGTGTATTTACAGTTAGCACTTTTGATTACCTACAATTTTTTAATAAATTTCTTAGTATTTTCACTAAATTGTTGGTTATACCGTACACAATTACTGAACGAATTTTATTTGAAAAGTTTTTTGGAAGTACATATAAATAATTGATTAATATGATTGGTTTTTAGTTCCTGTTTTCTCTTTTTAATGGTCAGTAAAGTATTTTTGCTTTATTAAGCGATTATAAGTAATTCCTAATGAAACAAAGTCAAATCAAACAAATTTTAATGGATTTGACCGAATTCCAACCAATCTTTTCTCTAGGTGTCTTATTTTCAACTACCACTGAGTACATCAGCTGTGCCAGCATTAATCGGTTAGCAAATTTTTGAGTTAGAGCAATATTCATAAAATGTATCCTGATAGAATTCTGTGAGTCCTTGAGAAAAAAATATAGACTCTTAACAAGCTCTGTAATTATCAGCATAATTTTTATAAAAGCACCATGATATTTACATTAGAGTTCTGAATATTTTGGCAGTGACAACTAAAATTAATTGAATTAACCGAACTTTGTTATGAAAACAAATGTTAAGTTGTACAAACCGACTGAAATGCGTAATAAACCGAATTTCAGTTGGTATATAGTAAATAGCTAAATTTTCTCTGTGTGTACTATCGTCTAAAATTTAATAAAATCAGATATATTTATATCTAATTAGATATAATTTAATGTCCCGGATATGGACGAATCTCTGATAAAATTGTAGGCGTACCGTTGTATTCCCCAAAGTCGTATTGCCCAGAAACTAAAATGACATATTGCCCAAACGTCCGAATATCCCCCAAAATTGTGGATGTTAATATGTTATATCGACCAAATCAATGACAGAAAATCCAAACCTTTTTTGGGTGCTTTGGCATTTTATTTATTTTTTTTGGGCGTTATGTCATTTTATTTTGGTAAAACAATTTTTTTTGGGCACTAAATTAAACAGTTCTTAAATTCTTAAAAATGCTGCATAAAGAAATCGTTACATTTACTACTGTTGTTGTTTTACTATTAATCTGTTAATTCTTTTTTGAATATTTATTATTCAGTCATTCATAGAGTGCGGTTCTAATTGCAACGTAATGGAGTTCGGACATTTTGAGTACGTCAGTGGTAAACGGTTTGATTCCAAATTACTATATGTAGTTAATGAAAAGCAATCATATAGACAAAAACGTAGATAAAACGGTAAAACATTTTTTACCTGTTATAACAAATTCTGTAATGTACGTGTTGTAATTTTGCCAAATAAGAAATGTATGAAGTGTAAAAAAAATGATAATCACGCAGAAAAAACCTTATTTCGCGAAGACGCCTGCCGCGTTCTACGGAGGAAAAAAAACCCCTAAGAGCGGCCGAAGGCCGCCACCCAGAAGAACTTGTTTTTCAAATCAGATGTCGAATCCGTTGAAATCTTATATTTTTAAGACACCAAGTAACATTTATTTGACCTGTCATAACTTTTTGTCCCAAAATACCAACAAACACCAAGATTTATTGTTTTTTAATGATTATTTTTTTAAAAGTCTATTTTATATATATATTAGTGTATAAACTTTAATTAAACAGAAGGCCAATGCTCCACTCTTTTAAACGACAAAGATATGACTGGTCAAATTATATAACTTATTGTCTTAAAAATAAGATTTCAATGGATTCGCCATTGGATTTGTAAAAACAAGTTTTTCTGTGCAAGCTATTTTTTAAAGCAATTTTTTTAAGTTTCCTTAAAACTCTTTTGTTTGATTGCAAGAATCAGCCTTGACATTTAAAAAAAAAATAAAAATTATGATTTTGGGCAATAACTTCTTTTTTTACCGTCGCCCAACAAAAAAAGTTTATTTCGTCCAAATCAATGTCGTATTGCCTAAAAACAAAAACATTTATTGCATTTATAGTAATTAAATGTGCTAAAGTCCCAAAACTTATTTAACAAATTGTGAAAAGCAATCTGATGTAGGCGTGTGCCTATCCGGATTTCATTCCTGCCCAAGGAAATCTTCAGGGGACTTTGTTATTAGAATTTCTAGAGATATTTGTTATGTTAAATCACAAACTCAATGAGAATTTCTTGTCCTCGTCTAGGAGCGAGATTCAAAATTTAAAATATCAAAGAAAAAACAAAAACAAAAACAACAACAAAAAATTATCACAATTGGCTTTGTCATCTTCCAAATACTACTCTGTTTTTTTGACAGACCTAGCAATGTAGTGACGTTTATACAAGTAAATCAACAATAGAAAATCATATGTTTTCTATTAGTGTCAGTTACATTTAAATTTGCACAAGCACCTGCATATTTGTTATTTGAATTTATTTTCATCGGGATAAACATTAATTGCATTTATAGTAATTAAATGTGCTAAAGTCCCAAAACTTATTTAACAAATTGTGAAAAGCAATCTGATGTAGGCGTGTTTTGCAACAACAATTTACATATAATTTTTTTGGGCGCTATGTCGTTTTTTTCTTGGGCAATATGACTTTGGGGAATATAACGTTTCGCCAAAATTATATCAAACTATTCCAATTTGATATAATTGATGACCCATTTTTCGGGCCAACTTGTATATGTCTATATATGGGTACTTAACAAATGAGATATTATTATATTAGACTACATATTAAGGTGTTTACATTAGGATTATAGTACTATGTTTTTTATATTTCCTAAAAGTGTCGCCATCTTTCAGATTTTTGGGCATGTAAAAATGAAAATGAAATTAAAAAAATTTTTACATTTAGACTTCCTTCCTTTTGCCAGCCACTTTTATTTCCGTTTTTTTTATTTTTCCGCAAAATACAAAAGTAATGTGAGAAGCTTTAGTAGTAGTAGAATAAAAAAAAAAACAACTCTTATTGTCCCGGTGTATGAATATAAATTATAAAATTGAATATGTTCTCGTTTGAGTGAATTTACGTATATACAAGGTGGCGCAAAAGTAATCCTCCTATCAGAAAATGCTATAAATTTTACGATTGGCCCCTAATGTCAGTTCTGTTTTGACATTTGTGTAGTAAACACATGCGAAATACACGTTAATAAGCAATGTTACGCTACACTGCTCCAGAACGCGGAATATTTTTGACTATTTATTTGACCAATAATCGGTCGGTGACTTTGGCACAACGTGAATTTCGTCGCAGATTTCCTGGCCGTCCAACGCCTACTGGTGAAACACTGCGACGTTTAGCCGCTCGCCTCGAAGAGACTGGCACAACACGAGATGCTGCCAGGCGTGGCAGACCCCGGAGTAGCCGTTATGCAGAGAATATTGCTGCTGTAGCCGAGGATGTCATGGAAGCGCCGTCGACATCGACCAGACGACGTGCCACGCAAATGGGTATCAGTCGACGGTCTTTACAGCGAATTTTGGTACAAGATTTGAAGATGTTTCCGTACAAAGTCCAGACGGTGCATCAGCTGTTAGCTGCTGACCGCCAATCGCGTGTAACATACGCTCAAGCCATCCTTAATCACCACCAAGAGGAAGATGATTTTTCATCAAAAATAATCATGAGTGATGAGACCCAATTCCACCTTAGCGGGTACGTAAATAAGTAAAATTTACGCTTCTGGGGCACTGAAAATCCGCGTGTAACCCACGAAGAGCCATTACAACCCGCTCAAAGTCACTGTATGGTGTGCTGTTTTCGCTGGAGGAGTCATCGGACCTTTTTCCTTCGAAGACGTCGCGGGCCAAACGGTTACTGTGAATGGTGAGCGCTACAGAGCAATGATCAACGAGTTCTTTTTGCCGCAACTTGATGAATTGGGATTGGAAAACATGTGGGTTCCAACAGGACGGTGCAACGGCACACACTGCACGTGCCACAGCCGATATGCTGAAGGATGCATTTCCCGGGCGCCTAATCTCCCGTTTTGGCGATTTGCACTGGCCAGCAAGATCGCCTGATTTGACCGCTCCAGACTTCTTTTTGTGGGGCTTTTTGAAGTCGCAGGTTTATGTCAATACGAATCAGACTCTTGCAGCTCTTAAAGACAATATCCGTCAAGAATGTGAGGACCTATCGCCGGAAGTGTTGGCCAAAGTGATGGAAAATTCCATAAAAAGGGCTCAAATGGCAATCAACTGTGGCGGCGGCCATTTACATGACATCATATTCTCGACTTGATTTAAAAAAATTAAAATACCAAATAAAAAAAATCCACAAGAAGAATCAAAGTTTTTCATTTTTTTTTTAAATTACAGCCAAAAAACATCGGAAGGTTATTTTTGCGCCACCTTGTATATATTTTTTTTTTGCCAAAACTTTTCATCATCTCTTTTAATTGCTGTCAGAAAACTCATTTGCAACTTAAGCTTATGAAAGTTGTAATTACCCCCTGAGGCGAAATAATGTTAAAAACGCTAGTGCGTTATACACTATAAATGATATTTACTTTTTTAGTTTGCAACACACGCAGAGAAAAAATATGATTGAACATGATTGGGGGACACGAGTTTATCATATTATGATCCTAATTATCATATATATGATTCTGGTGGATCATATTATGATTGCCGACAACGGTTTTGTCGTAATTTATGATCATAATAAAATCAGCGAGCTCATTTTAAGCACCAAAATTAGTAGATTCAGCTAAAGTTTTGCTAACACTTAGTGGATTAGAAAATAAAAAACCCTAGCTAAAAATTAATAAAATGTTTGCTAAATATTAGAAGATTGAAAAAAATTAAAAAAAAAATTGTAGAAAATTTATACGTTAGTTAATTTATTTGCAGAAAATCATTAAACAGATTTTTGTGATTCTTTTAAAATAATTACTATACAATTACAAAAATATAAAAATGTTCACACTCCCACATTGACGACATGAATTAATGTAGTATCTAATGTAGTATCTGACATGCCGCGACATCTAATTTATTCTGCGTATATCTTTCAATCTGGTTGTCGTCCATATTATTAATGTGATAATCAGCACATTAGTATAATATTAGTAAAACACTATTTCAAAACAGTTAAGTCTTGCATAAGTATTACTAAAATTTTAGCAGAAAACATAATTTTAGCAAAAAATTTGTTAAAAGATAGCATACCTGATTTACAACAAGACGTTTTACTAACTTTTCTACTAACTGTTTTTTTTTTTAATTTTTCGACATTGCAATCATAACATGCAGTTTTTTCTGCGTGTACACATAGTTTTCCAACTTTGCATATACATCTTCCTCTGTTTAGTGTTTAAGCTTTTAAGTAAAAAAAATGCTAAAATAAATCTACATTATATACGACAATTCAAAGTTTTTTTGTGAAAATGGTAAACCCTTATTTGTGCTCATTGCTATTTTCGAATTTAATTCTAGCCCATTGCTTCTTTCATTCTGAACTGCTTGATTAGGAGCAATGAATGTATTAGTTTTTGTACAAAGTTAAATTTCTTATATGTGTACTGTGGACGAAATAATTATAAGTTCACCAATATAATTGTGAATTTTTTCAAAAAATATGTAATATTTTAAAGTTTTTGCTACCACGTAAGAATGACAATAATGCCAGACAACGTCAACCGCCTTTCGATAAATTTGATATAGTTTTTGCTGCATTTCTAACAAATTGTTGTTTCTTGCCAGCGAAATAAATATAAGTTCAGTGATGCTAAATTCAGTTTTTCGGCAAAAGATATTATTTTTGGGACTTGTTTCTCACTGAACTTCATTGCATTCATTTTAAGTGCAATTTTTATGCGCTGAGTGCTTTTCTGATAAAATTATGAACTTTAAAAAAGTCGTAAATCGATGTTTTTCAATACAAAAAATAAAAACAATTTTGAAAATTTTATCACTTAAAGTGTTTTTATGAGGAAAACTATTTGAGTAGTTTTAATTTATATTTTAATGATGCAAGAAAAAATGTGTTTTGGTGCTGCTTTTAACCTACTATTTGAACTTTGACGCTTACTCTGCGACAAAAATCCATCATAAGCTGAACTATATCGTCTGGATAATAACTTTCTTGATAATATTTATTACCAATTCATCGGTAAACGGATTGTGTACCAAATTTTACTTGGCTGAGATGAATTTCTTTCTATGTGTGAAGAATTATGCAATTAACTTTCTCCAAGAAGCTTTATGTTAAATTTCATAAGTTTAAAAGAAATTATTACCCAGATGAAACTTTTCACATTATGATCGATTTTCGTCAAAAAGATTGCTTTAAAATGTTAAGATAAAAGTGCCACAAATTGTTTTCCATTGTTTCTTCATAATTTGAAAGCAAGTATTTACTGCTTATAGGGTACAAATCATAAAAACACTTCAAGCGCTGAACTTTCCTTGATTTAGTTATGTTTTGTATTAAAATTCGTCGATTTACGAATTTTTTTTTTTAACAAATTACATATTTTAAAATTAATGGATTGAAGTTTTTGTGAGGAAAAAGTAAAAAATAAATTTGAATATATATGTGCGCCCCGGTAGGCTAGTTGGTAGCGTGCTGGCTTATCTGTGCGGGGGTCGTGGGTTCAATTCCCACCATAGGCACTGGTCTGCTTTCGCTACAACACGCCGAATGCCATAGAAGCTAGTGCTCGGTTAGGGTAATAGTATATAATTTGTAATTATATGTTTATTAATTAATAAAATAAAAAAAATAAATAAAAATTGGAATATTTTGACCGTAAATTATAATAATTTTTAAAAATTATTAAAAATCTGTCTGAAAAACTATAGAAAATGGAACGAATACGGTTTGGTATGTGCTGGTATTAATTTTATTTATATATATAGTTTAAAAATCGAAAAATTTCGGTTTCTCGTGTAAACTTCTCACCACTCAGCGATCTCAAAATTCCTTGTTAAGTGAATATATGTCTCTAGTCTAGTGACTCCATTTTGTTTGAGTTTGGCTCGGAAAGTTAAAAAATATGAGCAAAAAAAAAAAAATGAATGAGAAAACTCTTGTAAAATGGCCATCAATTCTTATGGTTGGGATAGTTCAGCATGAAACTTGGCAGGTCATAAATTTAAAGTATAGTCTACCTAAACTTGTCCATCGTTCCCCTAAGTTCACAGAACTTTGAGAAATAAGATGCATCAGTTTCATCAGTTGTCGATATGGTTTTTAATGCACAGAGTCCATACTTTAAAATCATATTAAAAGTTATTCGTAGTTTATTCAGGTATCTGAATTAATAAGAAATATTAAAGAATATACTTGGTAAAAGCTAAATTCGCGAATATTTCAAAAACCAGAGCTGATATTTAAAATTTGAACTAATATTAAAACATGGTATTCCCATATTTGATATACGTCCTGCAATATATCAGAAGTGAGCTTTCCCGATGCAGTTTGTCTGTTCTTACAATTGTGTTACACCGATAGCTTTGATTTTGAATTTGTTATCAATCGAATTATTGGATTTTAGTCGCAGAATTTTTACTACGGCTATAGAAAATCTGCTTTTACTAATCAAATTAAAATTAACAAACAATACGATTGGTAGAACAAATAAATTTTCTCAGTGTATTATGAGATGCGAACGCCACAGTCAATATGTTATTTATTTGAATTCACAATACCACCTCTTCAATTGAGTTATAAACCTGAAATGACCACAATATGATAATGTGCGGATTTAATAGTGGCCATCAAAATAGTCGGGTATGTATATGAAAACGTCAAGGTAAATTGTAAATAGGTTAATTTTTTTCAATGCAAATTCAATTTATGATGATACAGGAAACCAATGCACATGTACACTAGGGTGATAACTTTTTTTGGACAAAATTCTACCCAGGGGTTTTCTAATGGCAAATATTGTATTAATGATAAAAAAAACTATTTCAGTTCAATTTGGTAAAAAACCCGTACGCACTGACAGCGATTTCTAAAATGCCTTTAATATATATTTTTTAATTTTTTTTTAATAACAATTTTTTAAAATATGGTTTATACATATGTAAGTAAGCAAACTTGGAAGAAAACTATTCCATTGATTCGAAAATGGACTTTACGTTGAGGCATCAAAAAAAGTTTTTTTTTAGCTTTGTTTGATTCGAAATTTTAACGCGTTTGGTGCGATAGCGAAAAACTAAAAACGCAGTTCTTAATATTTGTCCATGCCCTACACGATTTTGTCTGGGGAGATTTGATATTTGCAAAAAATGCAAAAAGTTATCACCCTAATGTACACATTATGGAAAAACAATAATGCAAAAAATCGATTCCTTTTATTACAAAATTTTCATTAAAATCAGTTCAATATGAATTTTGTTAATGTATTCTTAATAGCCTCATATAACCAGTGTTGGCCAATTATAAAAGCTACAACAAAACAAAAATAAATAACATTTCAGCAAGATGTTAAGGCAATGCAAATTGTAAATGAACTGATATTACAATTGCACACAACATACAAAAATTATAGACCAGAACCAAAAAAAAAAAAAAAACAAAACATGAAAACTGAACTGAAAACAAAATTAATGGCAATTAAATATTTAAATGGTGAAGTGGGTGATGTGAGGTTAAAAAATACGAAAAAGAATAAACGAACATGCTATCAAGATTGCACATTATTATTGCTAATTTAAAATTGCACATGTTGCTATAATACACTTCTAAAAATAACTATTTAAGTAGGACTAAAATAAACTACACTAAAAACGGTAATAAAATAAAATTTGTAAAATCATATTTATAATCAAAAGTTCAAATTTCAATAGGTATAGAAAATGTGGTATTGTATTATATTTAGGGCAAGTTTTCATGGCACAACACACGGTACTTTTTCGTTTTGTTGACATTTTCCTTCATTTCCTCTAAAAAAAACTATTCAAAAATACGGTATTGATGAAGAGAGAAATATGTTAAGAGCAGTTTAAATAAAATTTAAGTGTTCTTCAAATCTGAAAACGGATTCTATTTCTAGATGGTCTAAAAACTATTTTCCAACTAAAATGGAAAAAATCTAGGCGGAGCTTTTTTTCGCTTCCAATCAAAATTTTTAAAATTTGGCCTGTTTTAAGTTTTGTAGTACCTCACAGATTTTGATAAAAATTTATGAAATGATTCAGATACGTGAGATGATTCGATCATTTTTATTTATTTATAAGACACGCCCCATTTGGAGGAGGAAAGGCTAAAAAGTTACTTTTTAATCTTAAATTTTTTCAAAAATGATTTACCTGTTTGGGACAAATTGTGTGGCATTAGAAAGCTTTTAAAATCTGCTTTCCTATGAAAAACATTCATTTCTATTTTCCGGGGATGGGATCGTGTTATTTAACTTTAAATTTAAAAATTACCAAAAAAAAAAAAACTCGGTATTTTGTCAATTTGAACAGTTAATTTCACTTCATATTTTACGTTTCATTTATTTTTATTTGACATAATAAAATTTACTTCTGTTTAAAGCAGGAAAATCAATTTTCAAGGCTTAAAAGTTTAATTTTGTTAGTTTTAGTTTTACCAAAAATTACTTATCAGTTCGGGACTTTGGAAAGCTTATAAAACCTACTTTTATATAATATCTATATATTTTATTCCAGGGATGGGAGAGTGATGTTTCATTTTAATAGTTAACGAAAAACAAAAGAAATGATATTGCAAAACAAAAGGAAACTACTGCTTGGCGCAACATGTGTTTACATCAGGTCACACAGCTGACTTTGAGAACATAAAAATATTAGACAGAGAAAACATAGAAAGAAAAAGGTACACTATTGAGAGCTTACGAATACAACAAAAGGAGATATATACGATGAATATAAAGGAGGATACAGACAATATAAATGCTAGTTAAAAAGTTGCCATACATTAACGTTTTCTGTGATATTATTTTTAAGCTGTGTTTTTTAATTTGATTTATGTTTAATGTTTAAATATTTCGTTTTTATGTTTTATGTAAATTTAATTATGTTTTGAAAATAATACTCATGATATTGTAAGAGTAAAAATTATAAGGTTTGGTTATAATGTTACTAATTAAATGTTTTATATTTTAAATAGACGTCCCTAGAAAGAGTCAACAACAAATTGACGAAACGTCGGGAGAAAATGTAATATAAATGTGTTTTTATTTACATTAATTGAATTTAGGCCGAATTAGCTTATTTTGAAGACAATAACTGAAGATTAGCCAAAACAACAAAACAAAAAAACTGTATTTTGTCATTTTGAAGAATTACTTTCTTGTTTTATTTTGCATTTAATTTATATGTATTTGGCATACTAAAATTTACTTTTGTTTAGAGTCTGCTTAGAGAAAGGTAAACTTATTTAGATATTTTTGTTAATGGTAAAAACTAAACTTAGAATGCTATGTATGTAGTAGTCTTTACCTACATAGCATTCTAAGTGTAGTTTTTACCATAAACAAAAATCTGGAAATAAGTTTGCAAATGTAGATAAAAACAAATGAAATTTCACTTAAAGAAAGGAAATTAAACTAACATTGCCATTTGTTTTTCAATGTTCAAAAAATAACTAATAATTGTAGTCAAAATGAACTACAAGTTATTAAAAAAACTAAAGAAAAGTTTATTTATTTTATTTTTTTAATAACAAAAAACTACTGTAAAAATGAATGTAAAATCATAAAACAGTCATTTGATGTGGGTTGTTTTTTAAATGAACTACACGGTTAGTAAAAAATGTAATCTGTTCTACAAATGACTGACATTTACATTAAAAATAAATGAACTGTATTACAATCTAAACAACTACATATTTTTAAAGCAGAAGTTTCCTGAGTGTATGATTCTAGAACTTACAGTTAAAATGTTTCGGTATTTGTTAATTTTAAAGTTAAATAAAACGATTCCATATCTGGAAAATAAAAAATGTAATTATATCATACAAAAGAAGATTTTATAAGATTTCCTATGACATATAATTTTTTTCGAACAGTTAATTTTAAACCTTGCCGCCTCCAAATGGGGCGTGTCTGACAAAAAAAAGAAAAATAAATAAAATTATCGACTCAGCTCTACTACCATAATCGTTACTAAATTTTTTATTTAAAACGGTGAGGTTCCAGATCAAATTTTGAAAAAAATTTTGGCCGTTAAAAAAAAGCGGTACTTGAATTTTTTTCGTTGGAAAAAAGTTTTTATACCATCTAGAGACACAATCTGCTTTCTGTTTGGAGTAGCAGGCGAATTTTACTTAAATCGACTCAAGCGCACCGTGTGGTACCTCTAAATTTTTTTACCTTAGCAACCCTATATAAAACCATTGTCAATATCGGTGAAGGCTTAATACGAGAAAGTTTAAATTTTTAACAGAGTTGCGGGGGTCTGAGAAAAATGTGAAAGACACTAGTGAATGCCTGTCAATCATGCCTTTAAATCCATTAAAATTGACAAAAAAGTGTCGAAACCGATCAAAGTATCGTTTCATAAAAAATTTGCTTTCGTTATTATTAAATCAAGCCTTTTTTATTTCTCTTTCATATTTTTATTTCTTTAAGTGTAATTGAATGCAATGATGGTAAAAGTACCATGACCATGTGCTTACTACTTATGGTCATAGTATTTATAACAGTCAAAATAACTTACAATTTATAACTTTTACATCATTGCCATGTTACAAAGGTATTTTCTTGGTTTATTTTTCATTTATAACATATTTTTTAAGAACCACATGTTAGATTCTTTTCCGTCCCTAATGTAATTAGAGTGTGTTGACTTACATATCAAGTCATTTTGATGTTTGATGTTATTGTTACGAAATTCAACAAATATTCTATAGAAATAAAGTGTTTTCTGATTAGCTTCTTTGTGACAATGTAAAGTGTTCTTCCCTGTTTTCATTGTGTTACAAAAATAAAAGGTTTCTATTTTGGTCTTTGTAACAGCTTGAGGTTGGTAGAAAAAAAAAAATAAACAAATACAATAGAAGTGTTCAATGTTGTATGGCAATTTTCAAAATGAGTTGTAATATCAAAGAATGGGTTAATTTGGTCACTTTCTATATAAAAACTTTACAAATGAAGTTTGGGGCCGATTGGATAAAGAAAGGACGAGGCGAAAATCAATTGAAAAAAACAGTGTTTTGTAGGTGGAAAATAATTTTTTTTCAGTTTTAGCAAACAAATTTTAATATTGTAAATAATAGTTTTTATTCTATATGATAAATTAATCGTTAAAAAGACAAACTAATGTTTCCAAAATGTATAACGATCAAAAATTGGTTAATAACTGGAGTGTGGTCATTTTGAAAATACGAGCATCTAACGATTAATTAAATACAGAATGTTTTTTTTTTTAACGAATTTAAAGAAAGAACTGAAGGCCAGGTTATGTAAGGTAAAAAATATTATTTATGTTTAAATTTTTTGTTCAAAAATATATATAAATTTCCGCATTAACTACTTCAATCTCAATGCGGCACGGTACGGGTTAACGTTGTTCAATTTGGCACAGTACGTTTCTTAAATTCGATAATAGTAATCAAAGCTTTGACGTTTTCTGTAAATGGAAATAAATAAGGCTGGGGTCATTTTGGGCCTCAGGTCCACATGAGTTAATGAAGTCCATTAAATAGTTTAAACAGCAAAAGGTACAAAAGTAGCTAATTTTCTTCTCAATTTATAACGACCTTTCAACCTCCGTATATTTACAAAAATAAAGCAAATTAAATATATTAGCTAGGTTGATACTAGTATTTCGGTCTGGCTAAAGATCTCATCAGAACCCGAAGTTTTAGAAAAGCTAGAGCCTCCATAATAGGCAGAACTTTAACAAAAAACCTATTAATCATCAATTTTGCTCCATTCTCGTCTTCTTAGTAATCAAGCACGTGGTTAGGGTCTTTTCCTAACAAGCATCATGAAGTTACTGAACTTCGAAGACCAAAAATGTTTTATTTATGTAAAAAATTTTTAATGTTTACTCTGGCTCAAGTAATATTTTTTACAGTTACATTAGTGTTTTGTTTTTATATACATCAAGATTATTTTTGTTTTTAAACATTTTTTTAGAACAAATTAACCTTGTTATTACCACAAAACACAAGTTCCACGAAATCCGAAAAAATCAAATGGCTGACATACTCAAGTGCACAGAAGGTTTTTTTTAATTTTTTTTTTTTTATTTTCATTCCCTAAGTTGCATTTAACAATTCCCTGAAGTTCAAGTCTCAATTTTTTCGATTTTGATGAAGAACATTTTTTAAAATTTTAAATTAAAGATATGAAAAATATACCAAAATATTGTCCATTTTTGATATCACCTTAGGACCTGTTAACGACATCTTAAAAAATGTTTAATATCTCGCATATTATGAGTACGATAAAAAAAATGATATTGCAGTAATTAATTATAAAAACGTGTAGGATGAGTGCTCGAATTCTGTGGCCATGTGTATTTGGGATATTAGTGGCCTGGAGTTGTTCTTAACCGATTTTGTATATTTTTACCTTTCTGAGCACACTATTTTGTCCATATTTCGATAAATTTATTACATAGAATAGAAACTATTACGACATTAAAATTTTTGTTTTCCAAAAACAGAAAAAATGTATCTTTTTCCCCATCCAGAACACAGTTTAAATTTTCAATCGGTTTCCGCCTCGACTTTTCTTTATTCGATCGGGACCAGACTTCAAATGAAATGTTTTTATATAAAGGGTCCGCCAAATAACTTTTTTTTTTTGAACTCCTGAACCAATTGGACTTTGTATGGCGTCATACCAAGGTCTTTATGCAAAATTCGTCTCAATGATGTCTCCGAAATGATCAATTGTTGAGAACAACGGTGAATTGATGTTGATGGCGCTTTACGCACACTTTCTGCCACATCAGCAAAATTCTCGGGTGTACGCACTGTTTTTGGCTTTTCACGCTTTGGTTTATCGATGTGGATGCCAGTTTCTTTCACTTTTTTCACAAGCTAACGAACATACGGACCACATTCGTTCAGCGGAAGGATAAAACTAATTATCTGTCAAATCAGACATGAGCTAAGTGTTGCCATTCACGAAATAAGCACTAGTTGAAAAAAAAACGTTAGATAGCGGACCCAAAAGAAACCAGCTTTGACTTTAGAATTCACTTTAATTTTTTTGAACGCCACTAATGCACAATTGTTTTCTATTGTTTCGAATTGTCAATATTATCAATATAAAAGTCTAAGCAAAGAAAAGGAAACAATTTTAAAGATTTTAAAAAATCTACATTAGAGCTGCATTTTTTTTTTCAATTATTGTTGTGAAGGTGGGTGAAGGTGTAACATTTTACGTAATACTGCTCAAATGATTACTATTATCCAGTTGATTGCGGTGAAAAAAATCTATAATACTTAGAGTTCGCTACTAGTATTTTTTAGATTTTTATACAAAATGTAGCTCAAGTTTGGTAACAGTGAACATATTTTTAGAAATATATTTATACAGATTCCATATAGTAATTTTGGTCCACTACATCTTTGAATTTAAAACAAGTAATAAATAAAATTACTTGTGTCAAACTAAATGATAATTTATGGAAATTTTATAAATGTTGCTCCAATAATATGCTCAGCATTTCCAAACTTTTACGCTCCTAAAGAAGTTTGAAAAAAGCAAACGAAACGTTGAGCAAAAGCATGATAAATTGATTTTTATTTAGAAATAAAACAGATTATGGACCAAAATAGCTCGTAAGGAAACCCCTTTTAAAATCTAATTTTAACTCTTCTTTGTCCAAAAATTTTAGAAATACACTACGAAGGACGCTGGCAGCAATTGTAAGTATGTAATAGGGTGTTGTATAAAACCAAAATGCGATTTTTGGGCAAGAACGGGTCGGGTTTGTTACCTTTCTATATTAAATATTATATATATCAAAATTTGGTGTCAATCGTATAAAGAAAATTCAAACTGTGTTTTATGAGGAAAAAATGTATTTTTTAAGTTTTTGCCAAAGTATTTTAAAATTGTTATAGTTTTCATTCTAGATGAAATATTGGTCGATAACATTTTATATTCAAAAAGGTATAACAATCTAAAATCGGCGAAATCTAAAATTGACTCAATTGACCTAAAAGTAATTGGTTAAAGAAGGACTTATCACAGGACTGGTATAATTTAATATTGAATTTTGTTAAGCAGTGTCAATTGTCCTAAAATTACCAATCCTGTGACTGGTAAAGGGAGGACATAAATAGAATGCTTATTGACAAGAAAAATCAAGTTGGCCAGAATTTACCAATTGGAAGCTGTTTAGTTTTCGTTTATTTTATACGACATTGCATTTTTGCGACAGTCGTGTGTTATGCCAATCTTTGGCTAATTCTATGGCATACCCCTATGTGGATTAAAGCAGGACAAATGACCCCCTCATATGACAAGCCACTGTTAAAGTTTCTAGTTGTTTATATAGGGTAGGGTTTAGCACAGCACATGTCTCTGGCATGAAGGTACCGATCCTGTGGCACACGCAGAACCGGTCCCATTCCCCATAGGGTAAATACTGCCATAGACCACACACAGGGAAAAATTTAGCTATTTGCCAACTGACATTCGGTTACAATAACTCAAATTCGGTTATTACGAATTTCAGTCGGATGGTACAATTGAACATTAGTTTTCACAACGAAGTTTGGGTCATTGAACTGAATTTTAGTTGCAACACACAAAATATTCAGAAATCGAATGTGAATCTATAAGTTGTTAAAAAGTAAACAACACTTTTAATTCGGTTGGTACTTTCTTTTCTCTGTGTGCACTAATGTACCAGTTATTATTTGGAAGAGAAATTCGAGACCTTAAACATTTTCGAAATTGATTACTGCTGTATAATATTTTTAGTCAAAGGGCGCAAAATTGTGAAATATGTAAGAATTTCTTTTTTTTATGTCGTTAACCTGTCCTAATGACAAAATTTTTGGCGTGCTTTTTAAATCTTTAATTTAAAAAAAATATTTTTAACAAAATCGGTAAGCCTGAGATTTGAAATGAAAATAAAAAATTTAAAAATACCTCCCGTATTTTATTTTTACGAATTTTGAGGATGTTGTGCTTTTCAGTAATTACTTGTTGTTATAAAACATAGGTACTTTTGTATTTTTAGATTATTATCATTACTCAAGTTTGAACAAAAAATTTTCAAACATTAATAACCCATGTGGACCTGCGTCACCAAATGACCAAAAAATGTGCCAAACATTTTGTACAAATTTAACAATCTTAACCCGTAGCGTGCCGCATTGTGATCACAGGAGAAACTGCTGAAATTGGCGACCAGCGCACAAAGCATCTGACACATGAAAAAAACATGGAATTATTTTAAAATTATATGACAGACTTCATTATAATCAAATGAAAGCAAAACAAAAATTCTAAAATAATTTTTAAAAAAGTTCTTAAATAGAGGATAAAGACGCTATTTTTTGTCCGTTAATCCAATTTCAAAATATTCATGTTCAGCATTAAAAAAACGTTATCCATCGCAATACTTATTTTATTAAAGCAAGTTCAGACAAATTTTCATAAATCGAAAATTTTGGTGAGCGGGCTCCACGTGTTAAAGCTAATCGCTGTTTCTCAAATCTGCACCAAATAACATTTAGACATAATATAGCAATAATCTGATCAATAATTTGAAATATTTTAAAAGTAGTTTTTTTTTCATACAAAAAATGCCGCTCAAAAGATGGGTACACAAGATCAATATTATTGATACATACAAAGTATTTAAAAATAAAATATTCTGATTGACTAATTGGTTTTAAAACGAATAATTAAAAAATACTTTTAATAATTGTTTTTTCTAAAAGATAATAATTTTGAGAAAATTTATATAAAAAATTGTAATAAACAAATTAAATATAAAAAATAAAATAAATATTGAACAAATAACTGAAATTTTAACACGTTTATTAATCGTTTTACAAGATATGGACTCCTTAATAATGGCTAAATTTATATGATTTTACTTCGAAGCAAACACTATAAAAGAATTCACCGATAAAGTGCCATGGTTTAAAAATAGCATGACTTTTGAAGTTTAAACTACCCTCAGGGAACTTCTGTTGTAAATATTTGTCGTTTTTGAGTTGTAATACAGTATCTTTATTTTTAATCGAAAAAACAGTAATTTTTAGAACAAGTTTCAGTTTTGACTACATTTATAGTTCATTTAGAAAAACAAAGCACACCAAGTTACTGTTTTATGAACATTATATTAATTTTTATCAGTTTTTTGTTTTAATTTAAAAAATTTAAACAAATAAACTTTAGTAAATTTTTTACTTTATTTGCTTTTAATTTTTACTACATTTGTGGTTCATTTGATCAACAGTCAAAGACAAATGACAATGTTAATTGAATTTAATGAAATGTAAGTCGTCTTTTTTTCAATGGAAATTTAATTTATTTTTAACTACATTTGCAATGGGGTTTACCTATAAAATAGTTATTCAAAGAGTATTCAAATATTAAATATATAAAATATAGCTAAACGCTAGCATTTAAACTGTGACTACCATTTATGTAATTTCTACGGTAACTAAAATATGATCTAATCAGTATAATTTACTAAAACTAACGCAGAAATAAACACATATTTAACTTTTTAACGATTTTCTAAACTTTATTTTGTCATCACAAGATAACAATCACAAAGAGAGTATAATTAAAAACTTTGTTAGAATTACTATAACTAGTTTAAAATAATTGTATTTCAGAATTGGTATTGCTGCAGTATTCGAATTGATGCGAAAATTGATTAAATGTTGAGATAATATGCTAAAACATATTAATTATTTATGTATTTTTAAAATTATTTGTATTCGTTAATTGTTCGGTTAATCGAATAATTTTTTAAAAATTAATCGATCGATCAAAAATTGTTTGGTCGTTTATTCGAACAATAAAAAAACACGAGTAACACAGTGCAACATATGAAGACTTTTGGGAAGATGCAAGGACTCGACAGTATAAGTTCGATTGTACTATCAAAGGTTAGTAAAACCCTTTACTCGGTTTGGCCAGTTTGACGATCAATTTTTTTTTTTTTATGGACGGCAAAAGATTTTGAAAATCAGTGCACCACTCAAAAAAAGGTGTCCTCAGTTTTTAGCCAACAGCTAAGTCAAACTTGATGATATTGCTTAATTATATTTGACAATAATGTAGTGAAGAGTCTACAGATCAAATCTTTTTTTGAACATTTTATATGCAAAAAATATTTTTTTCCTGCACTTTTTTGAAAAAATATAGGAGAACATTATTTTTTTTTTACTTTTTTCAGCACAACTTACAGGCACTCATAATTGTTCACTAACAATATATGACAAAATTGTAGCTATTGTAAATCTTAACAACTTTTGTGAACACATTAATACAATCTGCATGTGTCTAGGCATCCGAAATAGCTTACAAAGACCACTTTGTACCTTATAAATAGGCAAAATAACAACAAAAAACAAAAATGTTAAATATTTAAATCAGCAGGAAAAGAAATGCAACAATAACAAAAATGCAATAAAAGTGTAGTCTAGTCAAAAAGCCACTATTTATAAGGCACAAATTGGTCTTTGTAAGCTATTTCGAATGCCTAGACACAATCAGATTGTATTGATATGTTCACAAAATTTGTTCAGAGTTATAATGGCTACAATTTTGTTGTATATTGCTAGTGAAAAATTATGACAGGAACTCAAATTATACTGAAAAAAGTAAAAAAAAAATAATTTTCTCCTATATTTTTTCAAAAAAGTGCAGGAAAAAAATGATTTTTTGCACATAAAATGTTTGTAAAATTTGTTCAGTAGACTCTTTACTACATTATTTCCAAATATAGTTAAGCAATGTCATCAAGTCTGAATTAGCTATTGGCCAAAAACTGAGGACACCTTTTTTTGAGTGGTGCACTGATTTTCAAAATATTTTGAGGTCCATAAAAAAAAATTGGTTATCAAACTGGCCAAACCGAGTACAGGGTTTTTTTACTTACCTTTGGTAGTACAATCGAACCTATACTGTCGAGTTCGTGCATGTTTTCCATTGTTGCACTGTGTAATTCACGACCATAATACTTGCCTTATGTGTCACGTATGAATATACCGCATTGTTTGTATGAGTACAACGGCAGGTATGAGTAATATTTTTGTATTTAATATAACTCATACGCATTGCTGTTACTTAAGCAGAATTTATAAAACCAATTGGATATATTAAATAAATTCTGGTATTAACTTTAGTTACATATTCCATACAAATTTAAACAATAAAGTGCAAAAAATCTTTTAAAAATTTAAATACCAAATAAATATTTTGCAAACAATTAGATCAAAACCAAAGTTTGAAATAATTAAATTTTCTTGAATAATTTTGTTTTATTTTTAAGACCTGTTAAAAAGCTAACTTTATCTAATCTTTTAATGTACATAGTTCCCATATTTTTTTAGATAAAAATGCGGTTCCTATTATTGAACTGAATTTGTATTGGTATCTTATTGATATATTCTATTCATGTAGTTCTTAAAAATTGATTTTTAATAGAGTTTTCGTAATGATATTTAAAAGTTTTCTATAACATTTTCTTAATAAGATTTGTAATTTTATGCTTGGATTTTAGTTTGAAAACGTGTGTTTTTTTTAAGTATTTAAAAAAAATTGGTAAGAACAAGAAAAAGCTTAACCCTCCGATGAATGAGAAGGTCCCTAGGGACCTTTTTGTCTTTCCAAACTGAAATTACTCCTACTTCGGATAAAAACAAAAAAATAAAAAATTGAAAAAATTATTTTTGTATGTAGAATTTAGTTATAACCAATAAAAACAAAAAAAAAAATCAAAAAAAAATTTTTTGTATGAAAAAAACATGATTTACAAAAAAGGTCCGTAGGGACCTTTTCACACGGCCGTGAAGTTCAGAACTGTTTGATTTAATAATATTAACTTTGTTTGATTTAATAATATTAACTTTTGACATTATTAATTATTCAGAAAACAACAATTTTAACAAAAAGACAAGATTACTAAACATATGATTTGATTAACTTACACGTGGTTATCAACACGTTTAATGCTGCTTGCAATATCAAAACATTTGCATATGATAAAAACAACACAGTTGAACTGATAACATCTGCAATGAGATCAGTTGTTATTAATATATGTTGACTACATTAGAATTGTCTTTTGGTTTTGTTATGGTTTATTTTAATAATCATATATAAATTGAGATAAATTTTACTTAATTTTACAGGGAAAGTTTTTGTAAAAATGAAGAAAAAAAGCGCGCGCTTTTTTGCTTTAGTTTTACAAAACCTTCCGCCGCCCAGTAAAACAGGATTTTGCAAAACAGTATTGTGTTATACAGTATTTTGTAAAGCAGTATTATGAAATGCAGTATTTTGTAAAACAGTATTACGAAAAGCAGGATTTTGAAAATAGCATTTTGAAAACATTATTTTGTTATACACAGGATTTCGACCCGAACCCGAATTGCATCTTATCGTGTGCAACAGAAATTTCACGATGAAAAAAAGAGAGTTTTATTACGCCTTCATTAAATAAAACTCTTTTGAGGAGTTTTATTTTTTCCGTCTAAAATAAAACTCATTTGAGGAGTTTTATTTTAAAACTCATTTGAGGAGTTTTATTTTAAAACTCATTTGAGGAGTTTTATTTTAAAACTCATTTGAGGAGTTTTATTTTAAAACTCTTTTGAGGAGTTTTATTTTTTCCGTCAGAGAATAAAACTCACTTTACGTAAGCTGACACTCAAAGCTTGCCGTTTGCCAGATCGTTACAATTTGTAAGGCAGTGTAATCTAATCACTTGCATTGCAATTGAAAAAATCGGCATTAAAATGAAAACATGTGGGTTTTTAATTTGTTATTGTTTGATTCCTATTATTAAATGGTTGTTGTTTTATTTCTTATATATGTACATATGGAACAAGAAAGCGAAGAACGTAAAGGATGAAAAAAGCTTTCTATGAAATCGACAATTTTTCTCCAAGGGCCTTATCGATTGATAAACCTCTTTTGAGTTCTGGGAGGCTAAAAGAATACACTATCAGTACTTGTATACTTTGGAAAAAACTATATGGTGTGTACCTGTGACCCAGGTAAGTGTGGAAAGATCATTCTGTTCTCTTAAATTGGTATTGAGCGACCTGCGTTCAAATCTTTCCGCAGAAAATTTGGAAACAGTTATGTTCGTTAAACTAAATAAATAAATTACTACACACATTATAGCAAATAAAGTCAATAAAAAAAGAAGAAAATAAACAACTTGAGTTTTACTTTAGACGGAAAAATAAAACTCTTTAAATGAGTTTCAAAATAAAACTCCTCAAATGAGCTTTATTTTCTGACTGGAAAAATAAAACTCCTCAAAAGAGTTTTATTTCAGACGGAAAAATAAAACTCCTCAAAAGAGTTTTATTTAATGAAGGCGAATTAAAACTCTCTTCTTAGAGTTTCATCCTAACTCTTATTTTTTCGTTGAAAAATAACTCTTAACTGTGGAGTTGAGATCGTTTCCTTAGGATCACATTAGATTCTGAAAGAGCACTTCAACACGAATCGTTTGGTATATAATAGTATACTCCTCCGTTGACTCTAACATAGAGAGTTTTTGAGTTAAAGTTTTCTGGATAGCTGTTTATTTTCGGTCTCTGGTATATATTAATAAATATTTTGCAGTGTTATAGTTTAATATATAAAACAAAATACATTTAAGTCCAAATTTAAAAAAGAATTTGAAAAATATTAACTTTGAAATTGGCATAAGTAGTTTTAAACATATTGTAGTAAGTAATTTCGGTCCAATCTTTCTGAAAGTTTAAAAATTGTATTGGGGTTTTTTACAATGCTTCGATAAAAGTGTAAAGAAATATAAATATTTTTTTGGCCAAAGATGACAATTTATCGTAATTTTTTTTTGAATTTTTAAATTTAAGGATTTTCACTAAACTAATTTAAAAAAGATTACTATTTCTTTTATTGTGCAGTATTATTAACATGGAGAATTTCTGGTTTTTATATCGATTATATAATAAAGTTTTGGGTAGACATTTTTATTTTAAAATTTAACTAACTTTTAAATTAGAGGAAGCATGTATAATAGTCACAAAGCCCAAAAAAAAAATCGTTTACACGTGGTAGTCAAATTTGACAACCTACAAGTACACTCTGTACTAACACAATAGTAAAAGAAATTAACACCTCCTTAAAATTCCCAGTTTGATTCGTACCGATCGGATCAGTAGTTTAGAAGTTTGATATTTATTGTTATTTTTATTTTCTTCAAATACCCCAGTATATATTAGAGTATGCCGGAATAGAAAAAAATATATTTTTAACATTATGGGTTTTTTAAACGCATGTAGATTTTAATTAATATTAAATATCTTTTGATTAACATTGTGGATGTACATAATCAACAATAGTTTAAGTATTTTTTAAAAACTTTTATAATCAAAAATTGAGAGATCTTTTAGTTGTTAAACAAGTATTTATAGAAAACTTAAATTTTTCCATTAAAATAAAATAATGATTTTACTTGCACACTTTTGTTTACTCGCCACTAATACACTAACACCTAACCCTCGATTTCGCAATACTTTTTTTTACACGATTTCACTTTAACTGGAGTTTTTTATATCTCGTTTAAATCGAGTGATGTGGAAATTACTTCAATGTACTATATATGTTTATTTATAATTTTTATCATTAATGTTAAGAAATTGAAAATAATTAATAATTTTTTCAAATGTTTTACTTTTAAATTTTAAAAAATTAAAACCAAAAGATTATTTTTTGATCTTTCATCATAAATTATGATGTAAGCAAGATTATTCAAGTTCAAGATCATTTGGTTTTTGTTAAACATAAAACCGTGCAATGTTTATTTATTAATCAAAAAAGTTTTCTGTACGCTAACTTAAAGCAGACTTTATCTTCTGACAGGTCCTTACATGTTTCATTTCGCGTCACCGAAAATCATCAGAGAACCAACGTAGAAGGGGTAGAATATTTCTACCCAAATATTGAAAAAAAAGATCAACGCTTTACACGTATGGTAAAAAACAAAATTGGAAGAATTGAACTAATTCAAATCAAAAATAAAATATTTTTAACTAATAAACATTGTTCATGTATAGGCTAGAATCTCCAGTCATAATACACTGTGTTGTTATTGTTTATTAAATAAATTACTTTCTACAAACAAACAAACAAACAAACATACAAACATTACCTCTTTATAATATTAGTATTGAATAGCTGACCAGGCAAACATTGTTTTGCCTTCAAATTTTAATTGTAATTAATTCTTTAAATCAAGAAATTTCTTTTACGCAAATAATAATATATTTTTTATGTTAAGTGTACCTGTTAAACATGAATTGTTACTTAAAACCATATCATAAAATTTATTGTTTACTTCTTTACCTTTTTTATTTATTCTAGGACTATGAAGAACGCTAATTATTAAATAAGCTTGCAAAAAGTCTTGAATGTGATAATTTATTTTAATGCTTATTTGTTTTTTGCTTTTGGTACCACGCCCATTTATCCCATTCCGCCCATTTTCAGTTCGACTACTAATATTTGTAATTGATGGACTCGTACAAAATTTGAAGGCTATATAGCTTATATAGAACCCTAGATATTTAATATTAATATTAATTTTGTATATGAGCTAAATAATCACTTTGTATGGGAGCTGACACGCCCACTGGTATGATCCCGCCCAATTTTCCCATGACTATTCATAATATAATCAACATGCACAAATTTCTAAGACTCTGGCTATTATAGAACTGTAGATATATGATATTAAATATTTACTTTGTATGGAACTGACACGCCCACTGGTCCGATCACGCCCATTTTTCCCATGACTATTCACATTAACAAATAATCAACGTGCACACATTTCTAAGACTATGGCTATTATAGTACTGTAGATATATGATACTAAATATTTACTTTGTATGGGAGCTGCCACTCCCACTGGTCCGATCCCACCCATTTTTTTTCCTGATTATTCAAATCAGTAACATATGGGATACTGCAATGTTTCAAAACTCTTGCTATCACAATAGTCAAGATATATGATGTTATTCAATTTATGTGGGAGGTGCCACGCACACTTGAAATATATATAGCCGAAAACCTAATTTGGACTATAACCTTTCAATTGAAACCGGTTTGGGGCCAAATCGGTTCAATAGTTTTAGGGTCTATAGAGGACAAACATACAAATATTGTATTTTATATATATAGATTATTTTTATGTTTCCGCTCATAACTTAAAAAAAAAAAAAATTCGGAAAGATATATAGCCTATGTCCATCCTGGAGGACCAAATTAAATATTGGTAAAAAAAATTTAGAAATCGTATGATTAGTTAAGGAGACAACAACGCTTTCTGACTATAGTAAAGGGTGTCCCAAGAAGAACGCAATTTTTAAATCTGGCAACATTGTCATTGTTTGACATTTCAACAATTGTTATTGTTTGCTAGTAGAAGGTACGAGGTTAGTAAAAATGGAGCGCCACACGAATGAACAACGCATTCTCATTGTGAAATTATTTTACCAAAATGGTGAAAGTTTTGCGGCTACAGTTCGCAAATTGCGATTAATTTGGGGTCACAATACTGCTCCAAAAGAGTCAACTGTAAAGAGATTAATGGATAAATTTGCCGAAACTGGGTCTATTAGTGATGTAAAGACAACAACGCGCCATCGCAGCTGTACGTGATGATGTCGCTCAAAATCCATCCACCTCAATTCGACACCGAGCTCAGCAAATTGGTGTCTCCAAATCCACTTTGCAGCGAATTTTGACGAAAGATTTGCATCTTCATGCATACAGAGTTCAATTGACTCAGGAACTGAAGCCAGCTGAAAATGGACAGCGAAGGGAGTTCGTTAATTGGGTATTGGAGAGACAACATGAAAATGTTGATTTTGCCGATAAAATCATATTCAGTGACGAGGCCCATTTTCATCTTGATGGCTTCGTCAATAGGCAGAATTGTCGCATTTGGGGTGAGGAAAATCTTCGAGTGATTCACGAGAAGCAAATGCATCCTCAACGTGTCACTATGTGGTGTGGTTTTTGGGCTGGAGGAATCATTGGACCTTTTTTTATGAAAATGAGGCAGGTCAAGCGCAAACAGTCAATGGTGTTCGGTATCGTGAAATGATAACCAGTTTTTTCTTGCCTAGAATTGAAGAAATGAATGTGGAGGGCATGTGGTTCCAACAAGACGGCGCCACATGTCATACAGCCAGAGAAACAATTCAATTGCTACATCAGTCATTTCCCAGTCGTGTTATTTCTCGTTTCGGAGATCAGAATTGGCCGCCTAGATCGTGCGATTTAACACCATTAGATTTTTTTCTTTGGGGTTTTTTGAAGTCGATGGCTTACGCGAATAAGCCGACGACGACTCAAGCCTTAAAAGAGGAAATTGGACGCTGCATTAATGAAATACCGCAGCATTCATGCAAAACGGTCATTGAAAATTTCATTAAAAGATCGCGTGCATGGCAGCAAAGCCGCGGCGGCCATCTGCACGATATATTGTTCCATACATAATTCTGTCTACTTTACGATATAATAAAGTTTCACGATTTTTTTTTTAAATATCTGTGTTTTATTTATTGAAAATTTCATTAAAAGATCGCGTGCATGCCAGCAAAGCCGCGGCGGCCATCTGCACGATATATTGTTCCATACATAACCGTCTACTTTACGATATAATAAAGTTTCACGATTTTTTTTTTAAATATCTGTGTTTTATTTAAAATTTAAAATTGCGCTCTTCTTTGGACACCCTTTATTAGGACCATAAATCAGTTTTGCCGTACTCTGCAATTTTTTTAAACGTGAATATATTACAACACCCTTGCATGAATTTGTGTTGGAGTATTAAATTTTAAACATTTCCAACTCCTACCAAACATCCAACATTTTCCTACTGTCATCACCTACTTGTAGGAATGTTGTATTTGTGTATTGATGTACTTTTTACAGAATAACTCTAGGGTGCCAGGTTCAAATACCGGATTTTATAATTTTTTTTTTTTTATTTTTTTTTTTTTAACACAATTTTATTATATTTAATAAATATTTTTTTTTAATTTTTTGCTTTCATTTAAACTAAAATTTTAGTAAAAAAATATATTATATTATGCACGTATATACGATACATATATATTAATAAAATATTTTTTTAACTAAAATATTAATATTATTTCAAAATTTCGTTTCCTGTTTTTTATTGTCTTTTTTTTTTTGTTTGTAGCGATTTTTTTTATACAAAACATAGTTTGGTTTTATTCGAATAAAAATAAATTTATTCGTTGGTACATTTCTCACGTATTTTTCCCAACACTGATAATTTTTTCTAAAATCAAAAAAACCTGTGGTATTCGGTACTCAATTACCCGTGTTTTGAGAATATGTATACCTGAATAGAGCATTTTTGATAATTCTGCTTCACTTCCTTTCTTAATTGGTAACTTAACGTGTTCAGATTAAGTTCAATCAGTGGAAATTAACAGTAATATAAATATATAAAAACAAATTTCATCACAAATTATACAAGACATCACTATATTATTTTCAGTTAAAACTGATAATAGAAAGCATAAAACTTTTTTTCTGAGTTTTAATTTTTAGATAGCCGGAAGACAAACCAGCATGCCTCTTGTATCCTAGTTTCACATATAGAGCAAACTTATTTTCAACAAAATACGTAATATGTTTTTGTAATTATAATTTGTATTTATATTAAATTTCAAACATTTCAAACAAATTCTCCAACCTTCTCCAACAGCCTCCTATACCAACTTCCTACAAAACTTCCAACAAAACTTCAAACAAAACTTCATACAAAACTTCATACAAATCAGGCTTTCCAACCAAAAAAACTTAACTCGAGAAAATCTTTTCTCACACTCCAACAGCCTTTTGAATGTCCTCAATGTAGATCGTTCTTGTTCCAACTAAACTTCCTACAAATTAGTCTTTCCAACAAAAAACTCTTAACTCGAAATAATCTTTTCTCAAACTCCAACAGCATTTTGACTATCCTCAATGTAGATCGTTCTTGGTAAGATTTGACTTTTTGCTTATACACCAAAATGTTTTGAGCGATTGAGAAATGAGATGATAAATTGTGAAAAAATGTTAAAATATAGAAAAAAAAAAATGAGAAAAAAACATGGATTTACTTGTTAACTAGTTAACACTAGTTAACCATATTTGGTACCTGAAAATTACTAAAGGTGTTTTATATATTTCCCATAAAAAATTAAGATAAAACATGTGATTTTGAAAAAGTAATACACAAAAAACTTCGATAAAACATGCAGAAATTTAATGCAAATTTGCAAAAACTCTGGCCCATAAGTGAAAAAAAAATGGTTACGCCATTTAAATCAGCGTGACTGAAATATATAGGATCGATCAATGGTCGATACTCTTATTTTCGATTTTAGGGGTAACTTTTGAATTGCTGTGTTATTTTTTTCATATTTAATATTTTTTAAATATGTGTTATTATATATTAAATTTAGTCGTAGTAATATCGAAGAAAACTGTTTTTCTAAATAACGTATTGCTCCTCAAATCTGAGTTTTAAATATGTTTTAGAGGACAATTGATGAATCTAAAAACAAAATTTGAGAAAAAAAGAGATGCATTTAGAGATATTTGCTAAAAAAAAAATACAATTTGAAGTTTATACTTTTTTTAAATTTTTACACAAAACATCACATATTTTAGAGAAGACAAAATAAGCTTTAAAATGAGATATTACTTTTAGCATCGTATTATGTGTTTGAATATTGCGATCATTTGAACAGAATAATTTTTAAAAATTAAAAAAAAAAACAATTTAGGGCAGCGAAAAAATGCAAACGATATTAAATTTATGAATAATTAAAACTTATATTTTGTCAAACTTATTAGGAGATTACATATACCAAGTTTCATGCAAATCGGAAGGGGTCGAGCTGATGACTATTACCGTTGCGTTTGGAACGACCCAGCTTTTTATATTCATATGTGGGTCGTTCCAAAGTTAACCGTAAGGTTTTAGTGTCGAATCAAGTAGGTAGTCAATTTGTTATATCTTTTGGAAACGCTGTGAATTAATAATAGAAATAGACTAGACAACTATTTTACCAATGAATCATTTTGCTTTATCATATAAAAAAACTGTGGGAAAATTCTGAAAAAGTCTGTAAAAAATCTGAAAAATCTGTAAATAATTATATTTATTGAAATCATGTTATATTGTTACTTATAAGGAGTGAGATCGAATAAATATTAACACAGATTATCACTTATAACTTTTTTTATGTTTAAAAGTGAATTTTTTTTTGAATCAAGTTATCTTTTAAAAAGTCGCCAGATGATGTGCATAAATTATTAGCGAAAGCGGATCATTACTTTGTTTACAAATAGAAGCTGAACAAAAAGTGAGTAAAGGAGCTTTTTTTGCCATCTTTAGTGCCCTAATTGATAGGAGCACACAATTTCCAAAAAAAAGTGACAGTATTGGGAACTTTCTTTGTAGCCTTCATCAATAATTTAAAAAGAATCTTAATATAATTTAATTTTTCTGAATTCTGAACAATTAAGCGTATTTTTTTCTTCGAAATTTAAATTTTTTTTAATAACAACGCTACTTTTTTTGTTTTCACTTTTTGTTCAGCTTCCATTTGTAAACAAAGTAATGATCCGATTTCGCTAATAATTTATACACAGCATCTGGCGACTTTTTAAAAGATAACTTGATTAAAAAAAAGTTCACTTTTGAACATAATCTGTATTAGGATTTATTCGATCTCACTCCTTAGTTGATGGGATTTTCAATTTCAAAATATTTTCAAGTTTTAGGGACTAAAATTCGTACAACTACAAAAAAAATATAACACATGATCAGCCAAAGAAATCTAAAGTAATAATTAATTACTTGGTAAAACAAATTAATGAATTTAGATTCCTATAGTTTAAGTTTTCTTTCTGTGTTTAGAGTTATTTCCTTTAAAATACTTTATAATATTAAAAACTATAATTTTTTAGGCATATTAAGCCATTTTTCAAATTTACACGATTTTTCATAGACAAATTTTCGAATTTGATTTACTTGATTTTTTATGATCTATCGCGTAAATCGAGGGATATGTGTACATTATAACGGAAAAGTGGTATAACATTATTTTACTACTTTTAGACCATTCTACATAAAACCATCTTATTTACTCTTTGTTAAGAGTTTGTGTACTGTGATACTAAAAGCTAAAACATTATTTCCGTTTTTCTTGTGGTAATTTAAGTGCGGAATAAAAGTAAATGTTGTAAATTTTTGCACTTACCACCTACACCGCAGTACTTTTCTCTACTACCACCCAACACTGGCAGCAGCTTAAACAAGCTCAAATAAATTCATTTCTATGCTCTTGGGTAAACATTGTAAGCCATAATTTAGTGTTAAACACAATTTTTATATAATTTCGTAAGTAGTTGGAATAAAAATTAAGATCTGAAGCATTAGCAGGGGAGTATTCACTCGTTTTTCTTTTAATAAAAAAAAAAATAAAATATTATTAAAATATTTACAAAAGCATTATGAATATTTAATAGCATAATGTGTTAACTAGGAAATAATAGGAGTTTTATGAACACATACTAGTAATATCTATAAATGGGAGCTTGACAAATATTCGATTCAGATTTAAAATTGAGAAAATTATCATGATATATCAGATTTTTAACTGAAAAGAAACAAAATTGCAAATGATATATTTGTAGTTTCAAATCGAAAATCAAAATTTTAGTCAATGGTTTCTAAACCTGATATTTAGAGACCTTTTCAATGATCACATAAATTAAAATATCGATTTTTGTAAATAAATCTAAGTTATCTACATTTTTTAAATGCTGTATGCAAAAATAAAGAATATTTTGCTTTAGTATATTTGATATATTGTAAAAACCTGATAAGCCACATACTAATTTTTACTTGTTTTTGCCTTCAAAGTGCTGATTTATTGCATAAACTTACTGACTTTTGTAGGACTTTTGTTCTCTAGGTACTTGTATTAAGTGTACAAACAAGGCTTTTATCAAATAATCATGAATAGGGGACTAGAAAACAGATAAAACCTGCAGTAAAATAAATGTGGCTTATCAAGTTTTTACATTAAGCTCTTCAATTGATCGTTTGTATTTACAAACAATAATAAAGTTAATTTACATTGTATAAAATTATTTTTTCGTTTTTATGAAATGATGAAAATCAATGAAATATTTTTCTTCAATTTTTTTTCCAACTCTTCTTCGCATTAAGGAAAACTTCATAAATATGATTATTAATCAATCAATGATTTATGAATTATTTTCGTCAATATGATGGAACATGCTTCCCTCAGTATATATATTTTTAGGCAAATACAAGCTCATTATAGTATATTTGGCCAATTTGTTTTGTAAGCACAGGTTTTACTTAATCGAATGAAATTTTCAGAAATACAAAAATTATTATTATTTTAATTAACAAAATTTTTTTCTAAATTTAGCAATTGGTTTTGAAAAATTGGTTAAATGTTTTGCTAAAATAAGTAAAAAATTCAGTAACTTGTAAAATGCGAATAGCAAATATTGTTAGCAAAAACAAATATGGTAAAAAAATTAGTACAAGAAAATTAGAATGGAATTGAAACCTTTTTTTCAAGAGAAGCAGCACTCAGGAAATTCTACCTATTTATTAATGTGTTGCTTTCTTTGGAAATTAGATAGTGGAGAGATGAAAGGTGGTTAAAGATGAAGGGTTTCAAACATGGCAACATTGTAATTGTGCGAGCTGATAAGTCTTATAACAGTTGTTGTTCGCCACCTGATGGAGAGTTGGCGAACTTATTGAAGCTTTTTGGTTCATAGCCCTGATTCATTATTTTATTTCCAATTTCAATAATTTTATGCATAACTTCAAGTCGCAAATAGCATACCTGCTACCGGTAAAAATTACATAAAATCAGATCTATATATATACAATTAGATATAACTCTATATCTGAATATGGACAAATCTCGGACAAAACGTATCAAGTTATGTTAAATTATATTAAGTTTGATATAATTACACTTAGAAAATTATACAGTGATTAACTGCACATGGCAGTTAAAATAACTTTATTTGTAGTTGAAAAGGTGTACAATATCTTTGCATTTAAAGCAACTGTGCTGTTATTTTTAACTGTTAAAACTTAACTGGAGAATGTAGTAAAAACAACTACAAATGCAGTTAATACTAAGTTTCCACTGAATGTGTTTGGACGTGTTTTGAAAAAAAAAACATATTTTTTTATTTTTTGACTTACGGCTTGTTTTTACAAGACGTGTATCACACGAACGTGTGGCACGCGAACGAATACGTAATGAAATGAGTATTTATAATTCGTTCGTCTGACTTACGTTTGATTACGTAAAGCTTTATATTTTGTCAAACAGTAAGATTGCCAACATAAAGTTTTTCGCATTTTGTTTACATTTTTTCATATACAAATAACTAATTTTTCGTTGGTAGATGGCAAACCAACACTGTAAATGAAATATAAACAAAACCAGCTGATTTTTGCTTGAAAAAAAAAATTATTTCTTTTGTTTAGAATACAACAAAAGTGGTGATAAAAATATAATTTTTATAAAAACAAAAACATTTACAAATAAAAATGATCGGGTCAATTGCCATGGGTTTTGATAGTGATTTTTTTATTACAATTTTTTGTTAAAAAGTATTTTTTTTTTGTTTTAATATTAAATTGTGTTGCCTTTTTTCTTTGACGAATACTTTTTTGTGAACGTCTGTTTTTGAAGTTTGTGACGTTTCAAATCGCAATGTGGAAACCAAAAAAAGAGACGAAAACGACAACTCTTACGTTTTCACTCAATTCAAAGTGATATTTGCGATACAGAACCCCAAAATTAATTTCTTCACTCTTTTACACGATTTTTTTGAGTGACACGTCTTACAAAAACAGCCCGTTAATATATAAAATATAAAAAATAAACCTTTTGTTTTAATTTTTTATAAGCAAAAAGTAAATTGTTTTATAAATTATAATCTTTAAGACATTTCAATAGTTAAATCTTTAAAATTTTTGTTTATATTTTATTCTAATACATTTGTATAAGTCAAAGAGATATTTCATAGATATAGTTATTTAATTATGTACTTATTATAAAAATCTTTCAGTACATTCATCTCTTTATGAATATATCCTCTTATATTAGCATTATAATATTTTTTGTTTAGAAAATTTTGAATGATAAGTATCTTTCAAATAAATCGTATTAATTGTTGAAGAGCTAAACTTCAGTTTAAGTTTAGTTTTCGTTAAGCAGCAACATTTTATTTAAATTTACACAAAACAATTTACACCAACAAGTTAAGATAATAAAAAAACGGTTCTATCAAAATCTGAACTTCATAATATATTGTATTCCTTTTAAACGTGATTAAAGTTATGTAATTTGTTCTCAATGTCTACTAATTTAGTAATTGCAACTGAAGATTTATTAAGGAAAATGGTATTGAAATTTAGTTAAAAAAAAAAGATTTTAACTTTTTAAAGCATGGATTTTTAAAGAATTAATAAAATTAAACATTATATTTATAAACTTTTGCCACAAAATTGTAACCTATGAACACGTGATGGGCAGTACTATATTAATAAAAATAATCGATTTTCCTATCGTTTTGAAACAAAAACTTTCCGCATGAAGCGCAATCTATGAAATTGCATTTTTTTAAGTTACTTATTATTACTAAAGTTGAATAAGAGTCAATCCATGTCTAACCGAACGAGTTTTTACATCATGATTTTGTTTTTTGGTTTGAAATTTCGCAGACGTATTCTTATTTTAAAAACATTTGACAAGCATTTTTGGGAAAAATGTATATATTTGATGTATTTTAAATGTATTTTAAATATATTTAAATACCCGATTAAAAAAAAATTCTATGAGACGCTAATGTAATCTTATTAAATTGCATCCGAAATATGGGCACATATGTATAATTGCTTATATTTGCATATGTTTGGATCTAATCTGTTGCAATTAGAAAAATGTTAAATACAATTTAATCCGCAATTATGGCCAGACATAATTTTATTTGATTGTATAACTTTTAATTGTATCAGTTTATATCAAAACTGATACAAATAGATATAATTATATAAAAATCAGATGTGTTTGTATTCGGATTTTTTTTTTAAATATGCCTTCTCTTTGGAGTGTAACTTTTAGCTTCATAAAAAGCATCTGTATACATAGCCATCACATTTTGCTTTTAAATACACCAAATTGTAGCTGCGCATATTCGGGCACTTGGAAGCTACAGTACTTTTTCTTCTCCAAGATCTGAATACTTGTGTGGAAAATCTGACAGTTTCTTGTAAGCACATAATTTAAAAAAGCTGAATTTAATACTGCGTATTAAAAAGATATTATTTTGTAAGTTTGATATAATTTTTATTAAAAAAATAAAAATTACGTTTTCTCACTAAATGAGAACTAATATATAAGCTTGAAGTTAAAGATTATCACCATTAGTCAAAAATAAATTGAAAACTTGTTTTTTGTGTGTTAGGTCTACCTTTGGTAGATATTCAAAACACCTATACCTTGATTTACACGATACTTTTTTTATACGATTTCGCTTTATCACGATTTTTTTATTTCTCGTGTAAATCGAGGAATATTTGAATTACCTTGATTTACACGATATTTGTTTTTGGATTATATTATTAAAAACCCTTTGTACATATACATATTAACATTAGTAAAAAATGGATATATAAATTTTTAAGTTTTTCTTTTACTTCTTTAATTGATTTTTTAAAATATCGGAATTAAACGCACAAGTTCATTGACAATAATATTAAAAAGGGAATTCTCCATTTATGCACGTACATACAAAATATAAATGTGTATGCAAATATAAATCAGTGATACAAGTTCGCTGTTGTAGTTTTTTTTGTAAAAAAAAAAATATTATTAATTTAATATAAATCGGGTTATATATAATAACACTGATATATTTTGTAAATAACTCGATCGATATTTTATAAAAAGAAATACATATATATAAAATTACTTTATACAATTGCCTTTTTTCGATTTACACGATTTTCCATACAAACTTTTTTGAGTTCGATTTATACGATTTTTTCTGGAACGTATCTTTAGTGTAAATTGATGGATAGGTGCACACGTTTTTTGTTTTTCCCCTTTATGCACACTTTATTTTGTTTAAAAACAAAATATACAGGTGGAATAGTAAACAAGACCGTACTTTGTCTTTTTTACAAGTTTGATATAATTTTTGTTATTATTTTCTTTAAAAGTATACAGAAAAAATCCACTTTAAGAAATCCAACTAAAAAAAAATCGAATTAAAAAAACCAAAACAAAATTCCCAAATTTTTAATTTTTTTTTAAGAATTTTTTTATAATAAAAAACAGAAAAACCGTATTAGTTTACTTTACTTGTTAAATACAATTAAAATCTTATAAAAGTCTTTAATATTTTAAGGTAAACTAAAAGTTCTATAAGTGCCACCTACCTGATTAAAATATTTTATTTTTCACTTTTTTTAAAAGACTCTTGAAGAATTTTTCAATTAATTTTGAATACGTAAATTTATTTTTCAGAGCTTTAAAGGACGGTAACAGTTAAAACATGCAGACATTCAATGAAGGTGACAATTATAGTACTTTTAAATAATTTTTGTAAAAAAAAACTTTTAACAAATTGAACCGATCACCGCTCTGCTCTGAAAATTGCACCACTTATTTAGTAAAAGTGCGTGTTGACGATGAAATATAATTTTTAGGTGGGGTCAAGATTGGTAAAAGCACTAACGAAAGTTAAACAAATATATATATTCTAAATATGACATCATACATACGCAAGTAAAAACATTTACATATAATCATGCATTATTTTATATAACTATATATGTCATTGCATGCTGTTATATGTAACTACATTAGTTAAAATTTTTTTAATACGATGCCACATATTATTACATCTTAGTACATATCGACCAACATATAATCGTATATGACACATGCAATTATATATTGTCAATCAAAATTGTATATAATAACATATTGCTTAATATTAAAATAATCTATTTCATTTTGGATAAAACGATATCTGGACTTACAAGGGGGGAGTTTACCGATAGGTTGACTATGGTCTTAAAGAAATTTTGCATATGTTATAAAGAAAAAAAAAATAAGGGACAAATATTTTTTTACCGGTCCAAAAGTTAATACATTTTTGTATGGAAACATGTCTGAAACTAACTTAATTCAGATTTTTTGAAAGCAGCTTTAATGTACTCGAGAAAACAAAAATGTTATTTATATTTAAAACACAGGTTAAAAAGCTTCGAAAAAAGTCGGGGTGTCTCTGCTTTTTCAGACTTTCGTAATTGTTTCGGCCTTATTTCACCAACATATTGATATCAATATGTAATATTGATATCAAAATTTTGCTTTTCACGAGTAATTATTTTCACACATTTTTCCATAATTTTTTGTTTGTAAATATTAACCTGTACCAATTTGATTCAAAATTTTCCGATTTTTTGAGAATTTCCATAATTTGTAGTAACTTTTTTTAATATCGTGTTATTTATAGAATTTTGGTATACTCCACCGCAATTTTCTCCAAATTTCTGACATGAAGGAAACATTTAAAACACGGAATAGATGACAAGACATCAATATCTTTATGAATCACTTATAGAAATGAAATGTATCAACCCTTATCAATGTGCGTTATTTCAAAACTTTAATACATTCCAGATTTTAAATGAACAAAAACGTTAATCACAAGTATAGATGCTTTTGAAGTGTACAGTTGGGAGCAAAACTGTAACATGGTGTACTTTGTTCAGATATATAGCTTTACATTTTTATCTATGAAAGAAAATACAACAATTCTTTGTAACGTGTTTTGTTTATTAGTGTGTCCCTTATTCAAAATCAAAAACAAAATTTTTATCTAGTTCTACGAAGAAAATAATTTAATTTTTCTAATTTAAGACAAATGTTACATTTTTGTTAAGAATTTTTTTATAGTAACATTATGTACGAGGACTAGACAATAAGTCCGTGACTTTTTGAATGAAACAGTTTTTTTTGCAAAAAAATAAAAAAAAATTTTTTTTAACATAATCTCCTTTTAGTTCAAAGTTTGTCCACTTAGTCCAACGTTTCTCCAATTTTTGTATCCAAAATATATTATTTTTCGAGGTCCATAAAATAGGCATTTCTTGGCGATATGGGGTCGTTTTTTTTTTAAATCCTCGTTAAATCGATCCAATAAGTTGGCATAATATTCACCGTTTATCGTTTTTACCTTTTGAAGGTAATCTATGTGGGTAATCCCGCGCGCATCCCGAAAGACTGTTGCCATTGGCCACGATTACGTTTATGGTCAATTAGGGCAAACGCGGCACCCATCTTGCAGACAGCTTTCTTAAACCCAACTGACCATTTAAAATCGAAACCACACTGCCATATGAAATGCCTATGGCATCAAAAATCTCATGCACTTTCACTCTTCGATCGGCCAACACCATATCGTGGATTTCTTCAACATTTTCGGGTGTAATGACCTCAATTTACAGTCCAGAACGTTCAGCGTCATGTGTACTTGTCCGACCACAACAAAAGTCACTAAACCACTTTTTTACCATTGAAATCGATTGTGCAGAGTCCCCATAGTATTTATCAAGCTTTTCCTTGGTTTGATTGACGTTTTTTTTTCGCAAAAAATAAAGTTTAATGAGCACTAGAAACTCACTTTTTTCCATTTTTAAAAAAATTCACGAGGTTGCATGTTTTGAACAGCTGTTAAACGCAAAGTAAATGACGGAACTTGCTCAATATTTGACAGTAGTGTATTAACAGGTGGTACTCGATGGAAGTGGTGTTGCATTTCATATAACTACGAGGGAAGTTCTAAAAGTCACGGACTTATTGATCCGCCCTCGTAGCAATATCTCGTCAAATAGCATTTATATTGCCAACAATTTTTATTTATTTTATTTACATATATATTGTCAACAATTGGGTTCCAAATAAAATTTTCTACATCGTTCAGGTCGTAAACATTAAAAAATGTTTTGATTACAAAACTTTTGTTAAATAAATTTTGAATTTGCTGATGTCGCCCAAGTGGTAAATATTTGGCTAAATTTTACTCTTAAATTTTAAGACATTCATTTTATTTAATATACCATCAATTTCAGATATCTAACGAAACTCATTTGTATTAGGTCGCAGAAAATCTTACTGCTAATTTTATTAATTTTCGTGGTTTGGTGGACACTCTCTTTGGTGTTGGGTTATTGTCACTACTAAACTAGTGCCATGATGAAGTTTTGAGTTTAAAGTTATTCATTTTGGAATTTTAGATAATATAAATAAAAATTATATGCTTGTAATCCGATTATCGAACTTTCGACATTTGCCAAAATAAATAGACAGTATCAGTGAAACTTGTTGGTACTTAAGTATTCTGGGCTGATTAATGAATAAGAGGTTTCGTAAGATGTCTGAAATTATACCATACATTTCAAATAACAATTAATGTCTTAAAATGTAATAGCTGCTAGCGTGGAAAAATAAAGCATTTGTTACTAAAAATATACTATTTAGGCCAAATCCGCAATTTCAACAGTCATATAAAATTTTTTTTTATACGACTATAATGGTCCGTGGTGTCGTATATGATGAATTCAATTAACTACTTTATTTAATTTATTCCGATTGATTCCAATGACTAACCTCCAAATCTATATTACGACCAGAAAATGCTATAATTTACAACAATTTGCCCAATTACATATTAAAACAGCCAAAAATTCTTAGCAAAACTATTAAAAAATAACCGGGTGCAAAAGTGTAACATTTGTATTCAAATAGAAAAATGCCATTATTATCTTCGTTATATCAAGTAGTTTAAAATTAGTTTTTGATTTTGAATAAGAACACACTAACAAAAAAAAAAAAAAAAAACAAAAAAGAATTAATAAATTTCCTTCACTTAGAATACTATTAAGGTAAAGGTCACTGCAAATGTAGTTAAAAACAAATGAAATTTCACTTGAAAAACGGACGATTTACATTTTTACTGTTCAAAAAATTAACCACAGATGTAGAAAAATTAACCACATATGTGGTAAAAAACAAACAAACATGTATTTGTTTGTTTTATTTTTATAATAGAGTAATTTGATGTGGTTAGTTTTTTTAAATGAACTACATATGAAGTTAAAAATTAAATTTTCTTCTGCAAATGACAAATGACCTTTTCACTTCAAAATAACGATACTGTATTACTACTCAAACATCTATAAATATTTACAGCAAAAGTTAACTGAGTGCTGGATAGATACAAATTTTAAGCAATATATCTGAACAAAGTGAACCTGTTACACTTTTACTCCTAACTGTATATAATAAACAAGAACTGGAAGTTTTTTGAATAGCAGATTTGTTGTTTTTGTATCTACAATTTGTTACTATAGATACTAATATACTTAAGTTGGCATAAAGAGGACATTAATATAAGTACAAAGCAATGCCTTTAGAAATATGATGAACAGATAGATGAGATGCAACAGTTGCGCTGAGTTTGAGTATGTTGACAAGGGCCGCTGTTATTGTATAGAAATCGTTTTTGTCATTAACAGACATAGTTTCAATTAGAACAGTTAGAGAAACTCTTGTGTGAAAAATGAATGCATACTCTCAGGGAACTTCTGCTTTACAAATATGTAGTTGTTTGGATTGTAATACAGTTTCTTTATATTTAATGTAAATGTAAGTCATTTGTAGAACAAATTTAATTTTTTACCAACCTTGTATTTCATTTAAAAAAACAAACCACTTCAAATTACTGTTGTTTTTTGTTATTTAAAAAAATAAAAAATACATGTTTAGTTATATTTTACTAACATATGTGGTTAGTTTTTTATACAAATGTTAGTAATTTTTTCCTTCACGTGAAATTTAATTTGTTTTTTTTGACTACAATTGCTGTCGTCTTTACCTACGCAATATCCTAAGTGTAGTCCAATTTAGTTACAAAGTTTTTTTTTTGTGAACATGAGCTGCTGTTAAGTATCGTGAATGATTAAGGGTTTAACCCTTAATTATTCACGATAAATAGACTATGTAATTTGTATAAATAATCTATTCAATTACAAAATGTTTAATTTAAAAAGCATTTTAAAAGTTTTTTTTCGTTAACATAAAATAATAAACATTTATAAATTTGAATTTAAATTTTACCCAGTATAATAGTAAAATAAAAAAAAAAAAACAGGTTGTAGACCAACTTATACTGTATTATCATATGGTCTAATTTATGTTCTACGATTGATTCTTTTTGTATGAAGTTAGTCTTATTTCCAATTGGTCCTATACCTCCAAAGCAGAACAGGTTACTTTAGAACCGGTTCTAGTATCAGTTATAGAACTGGTTCTGGCATTGTTAAGCCTTACATTATGACTTCCAGGATCCTATTTTAGAACGGGTATTCGCATATATAATTATGTATTTGGTTATATATACTATTAATGATGGACCATATATAATCATATCTCAAAATATATTGATAATCTTGTTTCATATATGGTATCTTACATAGTTATATCTTAAATAATTTGATATCATATATAATTTTGTCTTAAGTTGTACTACCTATATAGCCATATCTTATATTTCACAAAAAAAAATTTCTTATAAGTATATATTATTTTATCTTAAATTATATACCTTATATGTCACCATATATGGTTACATGTTATGTTATATATGAAAATGTTTTATTCTAGACGATGATCCAGGATAAGGGAACATGAGACAGTTCCTCCTCCAAAAATTAAAATTTTCAATCCAAACTACTCTAATTTCCTTCCCCAAAATCATTTTCTGGATCCGCGACTGCATATGGCAATGGATATAGCATATTTTATTATGTAGCCGATTAAAAAAAAAAACTGAAATGGATCTTTTTATAATTTGATATAATTAGTATGACACCATAATCAATTATATAAAATTTCATCCGAAAATTAGCAAGATTAAATTTTTTACAATCATATCCAATTGTATCATATAAGATTAATTTTTATACAATTATAAGTGAATTTTGTCCTCATTCCATTTTATTAAATTATACGTTAGACTATTAGATTATATCTAATTTAGATTATATCTATTAGATTATATCTAATAGTCTATATAATAGGACTATCTACCAGACATGGGCGGCGTGAATTACATTTCACAATCATTCACATGTGAAATTTATCTTATAATTACTAATTTCAGACCTAGGCTCACACTTGTTGGCTTAACCGATTCCTTGTAACATTTTCTATTTTTCCAATACCAGACATGGGACATAATACCAATATTTGTGTATTTAATTCCAGGCCAATTACTTTTTTACGTCTAATTATATGTAATTGGATGTAATTGAGTAATTTCCCTGTAATTAAATACCCAGATGTTATTACTAATCCCCATGTTTGGTACTAAAAAGATTAAAAACTTTCCACGGAAGTGTTTAAGTCCACAAGTGTGAGCGTAGGTCTGAAATTATTAATGATATTGAAAAATTACGCAAGTAAATGATTTTGAAATGTAATTAACGCCGCCCATGTCTGCTATCTACCCAAGTAAAAAAGTGTTTTTATATTCAGATATAATTTTATTCAAGTAAATGTTTTAATGTAAAACTTTATATCTCTTTATATGTTAAAGCATAAATATTTTTATCTAATTATATATAGCTTTGTGTTGTTATTATAATATACGTTACACTATTGGATTATATCCAATTTAATATAATAGAGTGATCTACACTCTAAAAGATGCTTGTAAAATTACTGCACAATGCGTAATTTTAAGCACAAACTGCTTAAAAAACAATTTACTGAATTTTGTTAGCAATATTTTTATTTATTTGAAAAATTTTTCCAGCTTTTTCAAACAGAAGAAAAAAATGTTTAATTCAATATATTTTTATTTTTGGTGCTGTATTTGAGGAAAAATAAAGTAAATATCTAATATCTAAACAAATTAAAAATAAATATCTACAAATAATATTATTGTTGGCTACAGTTTCAGATTTAGAATATCTGTAATTGGTTACCGGGAATGAAAACCCGGTGTGAATATTTTATAACGCCGCAGTATTTAGTAGCATTTTGCTTTTTTACTTAACTATTTTTAATTATATCCAAATAACTTTTTTTTTATTAAATAAATATAGCAAAATAATAAATAATTGAAAACTTAACTTTACATTAAAACTTAAATTTACACACATTATGCGTCATATAGAATGTTGCTTTACATTATTTACACGTTTTGTGTGTACCAATTTACACACATAGAGTAATTTACCCAATTTATAGTAGGAGTACAGTTTCCTACTATAAGTTGGGTAAATTTAAACAGAAATTAATTAGAGTGTATATATTATTATAAGCATAAATATCATATGGTTTCTTTCAATTTTGAAAACATTAATATTATGTATTCTAAAATTTTTATGAACATAAAATCATAAATGAACATATTATAGTTTTCATGCAGAAAACGAGTTTGTTATACTTATTTACTATTTCCGTTGAAATCAAGAAAACTCCGAATAAGTTAAAGTTTTCTGTTTGAAATGAAGAAAATTTGCAAATTGATATTAAAAATTTTCATTTGCAATACAAGAAGTTATAAATTATTTAAAGATTTCTGCTAAATTTTTAAGCGACATTTCGAATATTTTTTGTTTAAATAACTGTTTGAAAGGAAAATATATTTCAAAAAAACCCTTTTTCAAAAGGAGCAATAATTTCTGAAAAATTTTTTTCTTTCTAATCAAAATCCTAAAAATAATAAGTAAACATTTTTTTATTGCAAAAATATACAAATTTCATGATTATTATCCATAAAAAAAGGCAACAATATTGAAGTTAATAAAACAACCTACTTTTTATATTAAGTAAAATTATAAGCTTTAATTTTTTTTCTCGACAGCACCCCTGTCTACTAAAAAAATCACTGGTTTTACATAAACATTACAAAGACAGGTGTGGTTGTGTGAGTTTAACTTGCCAACAGACGCACACACACTCAAATCCATTTTCTCACACCAACCAACACAAGACGCAATAATAATGTGGTAAATTATGAGAATTTATGCAATAAAATTTAAATTTTATGCTTTACAGTAACAAAATGCTGAAGCAACTTTTTTGTGCGAATATATTTGTAAAAGTCAGCATATCTGTGTGTGTGTTTTGGTATAAGTGATCCCAGTCAGAAAAAAGCATACGGACCACCGCAGGCAATGCACTTTAGCACGTGGTATAAGTGCTGGAAATAAGTGCTTCCCCAATAGCGTTGGAAAAATGTTGTTAAAAACCATGAAATAGATAGCCTAAAAATTGGATTTCCAAAATAAAATTAAAAAAAGTTCAAGTACAATTTGTTTAGTCCCGCCGGGATTTGAACTCTGGCCGCCAGATTGGCAGCCGACAGCTCTAACCGCTGAGATAACGAGACATATAATACTTGATATCTTAAAATTTAAATAAAGGAGAACTACTGAGTAGTAGTTGGCTGCTAAAATATATCAGCACTAACATAATGTTTAATGGAAAGAATTTGCAAACGTTGGAAAAAAAGTTGATATAATCCTGAACCAATTTGTATGGCGTCATACCAAGGTCTTTATGCACAATTCATCTCAATGATATCTCCGAAATGTTCAGTTGTTGAGAACGACGGTGAATTGATGTTGATGGCGCTTCACGTACACTTTCTGCCACTGCAGCAATATTCTCGGGTGTACGCACTGTTTTTGGCTTTTCACGCTTTGGTTTTTTCACAAGATAACGAACATACTTACCATATTCGTTCAGCGGAAGGATAAAACTAATTATCTGTCAAATCAGACATGAGCTAAGTGTTACCATTCACGAAATAAGCACTAGTTGAAAAGAAAACGTTAGATGGCGGACCCTTTATAAAAAAAAAAATTAAAAACTATAAAATAAAATCACAGAAAATGTTTGCCTGAAACCGGGCTTGAATTCGGAAACTTTTTAAACAAGGCATCATAATGATTATAAAATAAATGCTTTACTAGTGGTTAGCCATTTAAGCCGTTACTAATTTCACAATGGACACCACTGGGAAAACACTTTATTCCAACGTTGACATAGTGGTCCCAAACCATTTTCCGCCAATAATTTTATCGGTACACCACTCAAATTATTCTAAAACAAATACTGGCAAGTCGCTTATTGGAAACGCTGGTAAAGTATCTTATCACTGGCAGTTTTTGCATGCTAAAATGTTTAGGGTATTTCAATGATTACTAAAACAGAATATAGTCTAAGAATAAAGTATGCAGACAGACACTGCCAGTGGTACAAAAATTAAACATTGGCATACCACTGACCGAGGAATTGTAAATATAGTAATGGCAAAGCACTTGTTTAATGGCAGAGCACTTGTCCCAAAAAGCGATTTACCAGTGTTTGTTTTACAATAATTATAGTGGTCCACAAAAAAAAATATTGGCATAGAAAACGTTGGCATAAGGGTTTTCCCAGTGCTATCCTCTCAGAAATTGCCAACGACTTAAAAGTCTAACAACTGGTACAGCATTAATTTTATAAAAATTATGATGCTTCGCTTAAAAACATTTGTTTTCAGAATGCTCCGAGTTCAATCCCGGCTAAAGACATAAATATATTTTGTGATTTTTTTTATACTTTTTAATATTTGTTTTTTATATAAAACTATTTTTCTTTCCGGTAAAGCTGTTTTCCCAACGTTGGCAAGTTGATTCCACCAAACATTATGCCAGTGCTGGCATATTTGAGCAGACAACAGTTATCATTTACCTATGTTTTAAGCTATCAAGTATTATATGTTTCGGTAGCTCAGTGGATAGGGCTACCGGTTGCCTGGACAGGGTTCAAATCGATGGACAGGGTTCGAATCAATGGACAGGGTTCGAATCCCGGCGGGACCAAAAAATTATGAATGGACTTTTTTAAATTTTATTTCGGAAAACCTATTGTTAGACCACCTTTTTATGGTTTTACCAACATTTTACCAATGATGGAAATTTGGTTGACCCAGTGCTATTCCGAAACTGTTTAAACAGACGGACCTTTTGTCTAATGATATTATCATTTTGGGTTGCTAAAGCACTTGTTGCCAGCACTTGTACCATCTGTTAAAGTCCCTTGTCATCAGTGGTCCGTTTGTATTTTTCTGACTGGGTAGTAGTAAAACGTGCGCTAGTAATAGCAGCAAAAATCAGTTTCGGCAAGAGATACAATTGGTTTTGTGTTAATCCTGAAAAAAGGAACGGCAAAAAAGACTTATAAAAACGTGTGCAAATGACTTGTGAGTAGATTATATATTTAACCATTTTTTATGTTTTTAAGAACAATTTATGCAATAAATAAGCATGTAGTTGCCAAAAGTCAGGCACAATTTAATAAGGTTAATTTTAATATGAGTGATAAAAATGTAATAACAACACGGGTCAAGACATAATGTAACAAAAAAAAAAAAATTTTCTTTTTATTGCACAATACTCACAGTTAAAGTACTAAAATTGAATAAACCCTGTAGTAATTGTATGTTATATAAAAAAGATTATACTGTATTTACAAAACGAATAAACTTTTAAAATGCCAAGTATTAAATATTATTAATATTTATCAACATATATTTGAATTGGACATCTTAAATATTAAACGTTAAGAAAAATTACGAAATATTTGCAAATGTGAAACTATTCAGCATGTTGAGAGGTTGATCTTCAAACAAATATACAATTTTCAAAATTAAATTAAAAAAGTTCATATATGTTTTTTTGTCTTGATGTATTTGGTGGCCTGGGCTAAAAAAAAATAGTCCAGGGCGCCAGATTGGTATCCAAGAGCACTATCCACTGATCTAGCTAGACATATATTAATGATATTTAACTAATGCAAGTTTTGATCAAATTATTCGAAAAAGTGTCACGGGTTAACCTTTATTTATCTAAACTCAATAGTACCAAATAAAATTTAATACCCTTTTAACATGCTTTATTTTCTTTGATTTGGTGATGCTTACACAGGCAAAGAAAAAACATTGTTGAGGGAACCATATTCGAAGAGCATCATACATTTTTGGATTTATGATTGCGACAACCATGTTACTATAATTGTGACTACCATACTCTTATCTGTTTCTGTAACATAATATGATAAGTAGATTACCATATTATGGTTTCAAATATATCCCTATAATATCATATTATTTTTTTGGAAATTTATATGAATTAAAATATGAGCCCTACAGTATTCTTCCACCATTCTGTTAAAGCTGAATTAAAAAGATATGTATATTTTTTAATAGTATATTTATTTAACAATTCACACATTTAAAAAAACTTATGTTTAAAATAATTTAAGTAATCAAAGTGTATTTGCGCTGAAGAATAAGCTTTGTCAAATATTGTCTCAGCTATAAAAGCTATACATGTGATTACAATACATTTGACAATACATTTATAATGATCAAACCATACTTTCAGCAATCATAATAATTGCATTATAACCAGACTATTCTCCTAATTATCATATTAAGATCATGGACAAGAATGTCCTGATTATTTATTATCAATTTATGATTATTGTAAATATATTATGATTATTTTGTTCTACAGACCTGAAAGCACGTGCATTTTGTTAAACATTTTCTTTCACTTTTTTTTCTTTGACAATATATGTTTGCGTAATTACAAATAATTCAAAAATAAAGCACTTTTTTATCCCTTTTTATAATAAACAATAACTTTATTGAAAGATTGCGAGACAATTAAACTTTTACCTAGACTTCCAAGGTCGACCGGTTTGAGACTTCAAAATTATTCTTTCTTCCGCAAAACAGGTCACCATTACAATTAACGCCATAACGTTGTTTTTCTATTTTAAATGTCTTTTTGTTGAATATTATTTAATTTGTTGGGATGCGTTGTGGTGTAATGGTTAGCGCGTTGGACTATTACACAGATGGTCCCGGGTTCGATTCCCGGTGACGACAACATCAATTTAGAAAAAATAATATGTATGAGTTTTCTATCACTTATATGTATCGCTATACCCACCTTCGGTGTTCCCATAGCACTTAACCCTACCGAAGTAAAATAATGAATAACGGCTAAGCTTCAATAAATTCGCAATTGCCATGTTTGAAGCCCTTCATATTTCACCACCTTTCATCTCTCCACTATCCACTTTCCAAAGAAAGCAACACAGTAATTAATAGGAAGAGTTTCCTGAGTGTTGCTTCTCTTTAAAAAAAAAAAATATATATATATATATATATATATAATATGGCAGTAGTTAGATAGAGCAATATAATAATAAATACTATATTATGATTGTAATATGATAACTGTAAAAGACTGGAACATGATAAATGCAACCATATTAATGGTGAAATATAATTGATACAATAATAGTTTAATTGAAACAACTATTTATGGCAGTAGCAAACATAGTTTCGTGGCCGAAATCATATTGAAACCCTGTTTTTTCTCTGCGTACAATTAACATTATAAGGCACGAAAAATGTTGAAGGAGGTTGAGGCTGACCAGAAAATGCATTCCATTCGGCTTTTCTCCAAGAACACGGTGCTACAGTGAAAAAAAAAAAACTTGGAAGACGACCTAGCGTGGGATATAGGTTTTGTTGAGTACATTACAAATTGTGTCAAAAAATTTCAGAAACAACCCTCAAATTCAGAAGTTATTCTAAAAAACCGTTTTCAGTGATGTTCGTCAACTTATTGACCTATAACTCAGTCAGTTTTTGTCCGATTTAAATTATTTTAACGGGTTTGGAAAGAAAACTGATTACGCTTTAAAATGACATGAATTTTTTGATACATTTGTAAGTTATAAGTATTGTTTTTGTTAAGAATATCTACAAGAAAAAAACGAAATTTATGAACTTTTTTGATTTTAGTAAGCAAGATTATTCAAGTTCAAGATCATATGTTTTTTGTTAAACAAAAATCCGTGCAGCGATATTTATTAATCAAAAATCTTCATCCGCAACTTAATGCAGATTTTAATCCACTGACAGGTCCTTACATGTTTCATGTAGCGTCACCTACATTCATCAGAGAACCAATGTGGACGGGGTAGAAGATTTACCCAAAGTTATAATTTTCTGATGGCAAAAGATGAACACTTTACCCGTAGTGTTTTTTAAACTTCATGAGAAGTTTAAAAAACAAAGCACGGAAGCATCCAACTAATTCAAAAAATAAAAATCTTTTTTTTTTTCTTTAACTAACTTTATCTTTTGCCATCAGAAAATTATAACTTTGGGGAAATCTTCTACCCCGTCCACATTGGTTCTCTGATGATTGTAGGTGACGCTACATGAAACATGTAAGGACCTGTCAGTGGATTAAAATCTGCATTAAGTTGCGGATGAAGATTTTTTGATAAATATCGTTGCACGGTTTTTTGTTTAACAAAAAACAAATGATCTTGAACTTGAATAATCTGGCTCACGTCATAATTTATGATAAAAGATCGAAAAATAAACTTTTGGTTTTAATTTATTAAAACTTAAAAGTAAAATATTTGTTAATTAATTAATCCTTTTTGTGAATACATTTTCAGTAGTTTTCGTCCACTAAAATTGTCTCTGTGTAGAGCATAGACTTCTGAATCCTTCGCAATTTCTGACTGGATAAAACTGGAGAAATAGTTGTAACAAAATACTAAGCCAATTTTTCATGGAGCATAGAATTTATTGCACAACAATTACTTGCAAAACGCTTTGTAGCAGCGCTGGTTAAGCGTTTCGAGCAAGTGTTCTCAAAGTAATTTATTAACAATTCTTCTTTTACCCAATGAAATGCCAGCGCTTGATATTTGTACCATTGTCATACACCCACCAGTGCGTATGAGTATTATTAAAGATTATTTCATATAAATCATACGTATTATCAAATGTATTATTATAATTACACACAAAAAATAAAAACTCATTTCAGTCAAGAAAACAGTTTTAGTGCTGGAATTTCATTCATTCATTCAACTAAAAATTGATAGCACCTTGATGTACATTTGTTTATGATTTTTATTATATTTTTTTATACATTTGATTAAAAATAAGTTGATTGAATTAAAAATTTCCCATTATTGTATACCCTTATATTTCCCATGTATGTAAATATGATTAAAAATCAATTGATTGTATTAAAAAGTGATCAAAATCTTATACCTTAACAAAAGGCCTTGAAAGGGTGTAGTTTTCATACCAAATGTATTTTTTATAGCTTGAATGAGACTATTTAATTAATGATTTCATTACAGTTTCATTCATATCAATTGTAATGAAATTATTTTCGATAGCATTTTTTAATTAATGGTTATGAATTTCATTGATTTGATTTCATTGATTAAATATAATGATTGAAAATTTCATTACCATTAGTACTGAATCAATTGAAGAAAGCAAATAACAATTGATAGAATACAAATATGCTAGGGCTGGAAAAGATTCCGATAGATTAATCACAGGGTGTCTCAATTATTTGTTAACCCAAATACGTACTTGAAATACAAATTTAATCACTCCGATAATATAATGGAACATTGGAACGTTATGCAATGAGACGGGGAACGAGTGGAATCGGAAAATTTAATACAATTGTATTGACGGTAGTGGCGCTGCTTATTAAGATTTGAAAAACTATTGTCTATTTTGCTATATCTCACTTAGTTTACGAGATACAAGCCATTTAAAAAATGAAGATATATTAAAATGGCCAGTACCTCCGAAAATATGCGAGATAGAGAAAATGTTTACTCCCCAATTGTAGTAATATACCCTTAGTAAATTTTTATGATAAATTTTTATAAAACATCCACAAGTTGATTTCTTTTTCGAAATATCCTCCGGCATCACTGACTCAAATTAAAATATTTAACTTAATAGGCTAAAGCAAATGATAATTTATAAAAATATTTAAAATCAATTAAAAATATGTACTTATTACTAATACATAAACATTTATAAAAAACGACTACTTCTAGAGAACGTTCGCCGCGTCACGAATGAGTGACAACATGCATTTTGTACGTAACCTCTAATTTACTTCACCAGAGAGAATTCGCTACCTATTGTCCAGCCGTGCTCATAGAAAATGGTGGGATCTTTTCTCTTCGAAGATAGGCGAATGCCAGTTATCATTAAAATAAATTAGCATTCCCTAATATCGAAGTTGCCATAAGAAAAGATAAATAATAAATAAAAAGTAATAGAACAAAAGAAAATTAAGGAAAGAGGAAAAGAACGATGAAGTTTAGAAGGAGAGGTGTTAGATTGAGGCCCCCCCACCTATCCTCCCTAATTGCTATTATTAGCCCATATATAATCCTAACCGCATATATCTAAACTTTTTTGTGAAATTATGGAACACAAATTAACAAGTCATTATATTAACCAAAATTTATTAAAACAAAAAAATAAGGGAATTATAGATATTCAGAAAAACCATACGAAAACTTAAAATATAATACTGAAGTCTAAAAACTAGCATATATTGTTAATATAAGTTAAGAGTTATAGTGTAAATAAGTTAAATGCACTGAGATAAATTAAATATAGAATTTTTAAATTGAGATGTCAATGTTAAACATTCTAAACGTTTTAAATATTTAAAATGAAACAAAAAAAAAAATCATTATCTAATGTTTCTATTTTATAACAGTTTTAAAATTAATGCATTTGATATGTCGCAATTTTATTTTTTTTATATATTGTAGATTATAAGCAACATTTAAATTAATTCAATTAAACATAAACTCACCATTCATATTTTCCAACGCTGACCCAGGCCTGATGTCTAAAGGAACTACGATGATTTTTGCTCAAAAGGTTATCGAAGATTGTACTGTACGATATATAAATTTAAGTATATGTATTCAAAAAGTGTTAAGTGGGTTTTAATTTGGAAACAGTGTTAGAACATTAAGCTGAGTTACGGGGTCGGGAATGTGGTGTAAGTTTGTACATTTAAACTATGTAACTAGTTTATTGTATACATAAATTTTAAATTTTTTTTTGCATAAAGTACAGTCTTCACCCAGTGGTGATATAAGTACAGTAGTTGGCGTTTTCGAGGTCCTGTATAACTGGAAGCTTTGAATATATTTCTTTACGTCAGTCACTAGTCGTAGCCAATAAATGTATTGTCTGATGCGTTCCAATGTATTGCTCATGCCTCCATGTGCTGCATTGGGAATGTCATGTGCCGCGTAGGTAACATAGTGTCTTAGTCAAGTTGGTAAAACACAATTTCCATGCGTGCGATGAAAGCTCCCTACGTTTGTAGAAGTATTTGTCAACAATCTTAAAATCTGACAACTCAGATGTAGATAAGTCGTCACGAAGTTCCGTATACTCGTCAAAGTCAAATGTTTCCGAGTTCAGATCAGTGACAGTAATACTCTCAGTTTCAATAGAGCTCACACAATATTCGCCCTCATGTGCACGAGATCATATATCAGAGACTTCATTTCTGTTGCGATGTTCGATTGCGTAATTAAACCCTTGCAGCTTCAGCGACCACTTTGCCAAACGATCAGAAAAATCACACTGTCCCATGTGACTCGAGTTCAGTGATGGTGTAATTTCTCTGAGCCCTGTTCAGTTGACCTGAGCCCTGTTCAGTTTATATGACATGTAAGCAATGGGTCATCCTATACCGTCTTTGTCTTCCTGCGCCAGTACTGCACCAACTCCATATGTGCTAGCACCGCACTGCAATATAAGAGGTATACCATAGTCTGGGTGAATAAGTAATGGTATATTTGTTAGTTTGGTCTTAGTTCATCGAAAGCAACGTGCTCCTGTTGTGTCCAAACAAATGTTCTCTTCTTGGCCAATAGTTCTCTCAAAGGAAGAGTAACGGTAAGGTATGATGCGTTTGTACCATCCGGTCATTCCTAAAAACCGTCTTAATTGTTTTGTCGATTTCGTCCATTATCTCTATTTCCAACAAATGTAGCCTAAAAACTTCACCTTGTTGAGAGCTAAACTACTTTTCTTTACGTCGATAGTTAAACCTGCCTTCCTAAGCTTGCTCGCCACCTCTAATAAGTGAGCCATATCGCACACCTAGTTCAGAAGTGACTCAAGTCAAAATTTTAATTTTTCAGAAATCGAAAAAAAAATATTTGCAACTTTATACCAATTACAACATAAAGAAAACATAACTATTTTTAGCAACAGTTAACAACAACAAAATATACTGATATTTTTTTATAGATAAACAGGTGTATTGTGCACATTTTAAGCATATAAACCCGAAAAATTAAACTTTTGAGTTGAGTCACTCTTGAACTAGGTGTGCGACATGTTCTTCAAAATTTTGCGAAGATATTTGTAAGTTATCCACGTGTACACATACTATTAACTTATTATTGACCTAGTGTTACGTATTTGTATAAAAAACTTTTGAAACTTTTTTGTTCAGAGTTGCCAAATATTATTTTAAAAAACAAAAATTTTTTTATGGAACCTTTTTCAAAAATAATTTAAAAATATAGAAAAGCCTAATCTTTTACATTTTTAATTATGTTGAGGAAAAAACTATGAAAGTGTATTTATCAGCTAAAAATTATGAAATTTTCAAATTCGCAAAGTCAAGTTATTTCAAAATTTATTCCGTTTTCATTTAAAACATAAATAATGGCCGGTTGGTATTAACATACAAAAAATATAATGAAAATTTAAAAAATTGTCAAAGTAAACGATATTTGCCCAAAAATTTTAAAAATCGGTTTATTAAAAAATAAAATAAAATGTCAAATATTTTTGAATAAAGATTTGTTCTCAAATTTATACGAAATTAAAATAATGAAATTAATTTTTAATACCTTTAGCCATCTATGATTTATATTCTGTCAAAGTTTCATATGTGTTTGCAAATTTTTGAATAGAAGGCGATTAAAGACAAAAAAAAAAAAAAAAACATTTATTTTTCTATATACACGCAGAGAAAAGAGCATAATTTTATGATAGTTTAAGAGCATCATGTTATGATTGCAATACCTAATAATCACAATATGATCGTAATAATCTTATTATGATCGTAAATGACGATAAAATCGTCCTCGGTAATCATAATATGATCAGCCAGAATCATTTTAATAATAATTAGGATCATAATATGATAATTTCATGTCCACAATCATGTTCCATCATATTTTTTCTCTGGGTGTATTCGTAAAGTTTCATAGCAAAGTGTTCAGCGGATTTATGACGTGTTTTTAATGAGTTAACGATATAAAAAATAATTTTAATATTAACCTTAAAAAACAGATATTAATTCTTAGAACTTATCAGTTTATAAATTCAAAAGTATTTTAGTAAAGTCATTTCGGACGGTTAATAAATGTTTCCAATTTTTCTTTGAAATGGCATTTATTTTATAATAAATACTTACTTATTAAATTTTAGTTCTACCACTTAAGTTGATTTAAATTAGATTTAATTACTTTTGTGAAATATTATGAAAGTATAATTATAATTTTAAAAATTTAGAATGGTAAAACATATTATGTTTTATTTTTTAATTTTTTGTTTTCGTTGTTTAACGAGTTGTATCATACACAAAAAGCATTGGATTGATAAATCCTGAAAATCCCGGGATTTTCATGATAAGTATTTCGGGATGGGCACCCCCTAATAGATATACAATTTACACAATTGAAATTCAAACTTACACACTTGCTGATGTAACGATTTATATTCATGGGTGTGTATATTATTGTACTTTGATTTAATGGTAAAATATGTACCCAAAGGATAACTTAACTTAATTTCATTGTTAAACTCAAAGAAGGAGAAGTTTTTTCATTCTTCTTCAACATTGAAGTAATAACAAGTAACATTAAATACACATACATATAAGAACATTTCTTACTACCAAAGACCCTGCAAACATTTTGAAGATATATCGCTCAAGGCATATTACGGTAATGTCTTCTTTTTAGCATCAATAAAAATTATCACACTAGGATTTTAAATATACCCAGCAAAACATCGGTAACAGGTTGGTAACACGGAACTTGGTACCTGAACTTAGGTACAACTCCTTACGCTTTCATTACCTCGCAACCATTATTACTTCACACGTTTGAATGTTTTTATGGTATAATTAGCTCCTTTCTATATAAATGTAATATAATAATATTTTTTCTACAAATTTAACAATTTCTAAATAGTATTCTATCTAAAGATTAAAGATTTAAATAAAAAATGTTTGATAACTCTTTACATGTAAGTGAGCAGTAACTCGTTTTCGTTAAAACAATAGGGTTAGTAAAAGAAAAGTAACATGATATATTCTTGTTACAAAAATATTATGTTTCCACCCATAACTTATAAAAAATTTCATGCATAAAGTTTTTAGTTAAAAATGTTTAACGTTGCCCTTATTAAAATAATAGGGTTAGTGACACAAAAGTAACGATTTACCGACCTTAATTTCTTATTCCCAAACTTATCACCGGTAATATAATTTTGCTAGGTATCTTCGTCTTATCAGCTATAAGAAATGTTGGCAATATTGAAAAATATATTTCAAACCCAGTAAAAAACGCTGCTTACATGCAAGCAGGTTTGTAAGGGAGTAAGACAAAAAGAATCCCTTACAAACCTGGTTACATATGCTATGATTTTTATATGGCGAATTCCCACTTGGAAGCATTACTTTTGAACAAAATAAGCTCTGATTTTAGCGCTTATAAAAAGCTGTGATTTCATGGCCTGCAGTAAAATCATATTTCATGTCTATATTATTACGATTAGAAGTAATAACATGAATATACCATACATAATTTATTTTACATAAAATTCTACAGACATTAACTTTTTGTTGTTAAAATTTTTGACATATAATATAATAATTTTATTTTTGTTACCGCTCCACGTGCTAGCTCTTCAGAAACAGTTAAATGACTAATTATTTTTTATACCATACTCGAAAACATCAAACACAATCGGATATCACTCGGGAAAATTGGTACAGATTGTTTATAATACACAATGTGAAACTTTCCGCATTACAACCTGCATCCTTGTAAGTTATTAGGGTAAGCTACTTACAACCTGCATCCTTTAAGGGAAAGCAGTAAGCTCAAAATTTTTGTTTGTTTATTTTTATACGAAAATTATTCGTTTCTTTTGCTGCTTCTCAGTATTATGTAATAGTAAGCGCTTATATCAGCGCATTTGTTTTATCCTGCTTCTAAAAACACGAAAAATTTTTGCTGGGAAATAATTTTTGTATGTCATTTATAAAGTGCCAATAAAATGTTTTTCGATCTTCCGGAAGATTAACAAACTTGTAAAATTGCCTTCTACGTTTGAGAAATGGTACAAATGACATCAAAAAGCTGTGTAAATATTTCTGTAACGATATTGAAAAATATTAATGGGCGATAAAAAAACGTCTTAAAACATCGCCGACTTATCTTCTCGGCGATACTTTAGCGATAGAAAATGTCATAAAATATCGCCGATTTATCTTCCCGTCGATAATTTGACAATAATAATATATCGGCGAATTATATTCCCGAGGAATTTCTTTCGTATACCCTGGAAGTATCGCTTTCGGGTAACAGTTACTCTTTACGGAAGAAACTTCTGCAATACGAAAATGATAATTGCCAGCAATAATTGTTTTCTTCCAGGCAATATGATCGGGAATCTTTTTGGTATTGCCATGTTTGTTGGGTATAAACAACTTTACAGGTGTGAAATGTGTAAGTATGTGTTGGTGTATATCTGATATGCCTCCTAGTAAAGATGGGTTTTGTTATTCTTTGCTGCCGATATTGCCTGAAAAAGCAATTTAAGGAAAAACAAAAGATTAATAGAGTAGAAAGGTAAACATAAGCAAAATATTTACTGATTAAGGACTTAACACCCAAAGGATTTGAAAGGTCACAATTGATAAAATAAAATATACGTATATTCTTTGCAAAAAGTTAATGAATATAGTACTTTAACAATGTTTTATTTAATTTCACTGCGCTAGAAAATTTAACACTAAAATCGCAAACAATGATGCTAAATATTTCGGCCACCTTTCACATTGGGTTAAATTGTACACTCATAGGAAAAAGTTAGTATAAAAATTAGTAAAGCCGTTAGTGATAAAAATTTGTAAGTTTTCAACAGATTTTTAGTTCAAATTGAAATCTTAGTTAAACATTTTGCTAGTTTGGCTTGATAAAATACTAAATTTTTAACTATTATTTCTTTTTTTTTGCATTTACTCAAGTCTAAAAATTATATAGTTTTTATACTCAGAGGTCGTTGTAATGCGATGTTTGCGTTGCAGTATTTGTGTATTTTTTTATATTGTGTCAGTATAAATAGACAAGTGCAGGGAACACGTCGTGTTAGAAAAATATATAGAAACATTTATGCAAATGGGTTTATTTTAAACTAATATAATATAAAACTATAATAAATATTCAAGAGTTTTTTAAAAGAAGTAAAAATGGAAAGTGTGTTTCTGAATTGAAGGTCTTGTATTATTTATAATGTTTAAAAATATTAAAAGTATAATTTAAAAAAAAGTTTCTTTTAACAATGAATGGGCATTGAAGGAATTATAAAAAATAGTGTTTATTTAAATAAATCTTGACTTATTTTTCAGTCTTTTACGTATGTCATTCCGATACACGAGGGCGAATCAATAAGTCCGTAACTTTTTGAATGAAACACAGTTTTTTTTTTTTGCAAAAAAAAAAAAAAATATTTTTCAACATAATCTCCTATTAGCTTAATACACTTAGTCCAACTTTTCTCCAATTTTTGTGTCCCTTCCAAAAAATAAGATTTTTCGAGGTCCATAAAATAGGCATTTGTCTGATCAATAATTTCATCGTTGGAGCTAAATCTCTTTCCACCGAGAAATTTCTTTAGGTTTGGAAATAGGAAACAGTCACTGGGGACTAAGTCCGGAGAATATGGCGGATGAGGTACCAATTCGTAGCCCAATTCATGGAATTTTCTCACTGAGACTGTACACGTGTGCACCCGTGCATTATCTTGATGAAAAATAACTTTTTTCTTGGCCATATGGGGTCGTTTTTTTTAAATTCTTGTTAAATCGGTGCAATAAGTTGGCAATATATTCGCCGCTTATTGTTTTTCCCACATGAAGGTAATCGATGTGGTAATAATCGTAATCGACATGAAGGTAATCGCGTCCATTACGTTTATGGTCAATTGAGAGCAAACGCGGCACCCATATTGCAGACAGCTTTCTTAAACCCAACTACTCATTTAAAATCGAAACCACACTGCCATATGAATGGCATCAAAAATCCTACACACATTTACTCTTCGATCGGCCAACACCATATTATGATTTTTTTGACCTTTTCGGGTGTATTGACCTCAATTTGCCGTCCAGAACTTTCAGCGTCATTTGTACTTGTGCGACCACAACGAAAGTCAGTAAACCACTTTTTTACCAATGAAATCGATGGTGCAGTAGTATTTATCAAGCTTTTTCTTGTTTGATTGACGCTTTTTTCGCAAAAAATAATGTTTAATGAGCACTCGAAATTCACTTTTTTCAACGAGGTTGTATGTTTTGAACAGCTGTTAAACGCAAAGTAAATGACGGAACTTGCTCAAAATTTGACAGTAGTGTACTAACAGGTGGTACTTGATGGTAATAGTGTTGAATTTTATATAACTACGAGGGAAGTTCGAAAATTCATGGACTTATTGAGCCGCCATCCTACATGCAAAAGAAACAAAGAAACAATAAAGAATCTGTTATTTATTTATCTTATAAATAAAGTGCAGTATTTAAGTTGTCTTATAATTTATAACAACAATTTTCGCAAATAGATGGCTCTTAGTTTGCATGCAAACAACTAAAAATTTAACTAAAACTTAGTAGATTTTACAGTTCTTTTACTGTTTTTATTTTACTTATATTTAGCAAAAAAATTGTATTAATTTAAATGGTTTTTTTCTGCAACGTTATTTTGAACTACTTTTCACAAAATGTTTCTGCTGTTATTACAGACTTTTTTATGTGATCTGTGATATGTATGAGTGTACGACGTAAGATTTTTTTGGAATAAACGCACAGTTGGAAGCAAAAGTGTAACAAGTGTTCTGATATATTGTTTTAAATGTTTATCTATGAAAGCAAATCCAACAATTCTTTTTACCTTATATTGTCACAAATCCAACTTCACTTCGTTCAAAAATTACTTGATTTAAGGATACGTGTTTGGTTTGACTTTGATTTTCTGTTACACAAATACTCAGTAAAAAAATATAAAAAGAGAGAGTTAAGTGACAGTTCGACTACAGGGAACTTGCAAGATTTTAATGTATATAGACTACTGCTTAATCTACCTTACTAATCCTAACAAACGTTTCGTTCGCTTTGTATATTTTGTTTAAGTAAATTTCTAAGACCTCATTTTGTTACAGAGTGTTTTTTTCTGGACATTATTGTAAAAAGCAAGAAGACGGATCTATTAAAGAATATTCTCTTCAAGAATTTCCGAATTCTGTATGCAATCTCCACACTGGTTGATAACAAAATCAAATAGTTAGCGACATAGTTCGTCAAATGTAGTAAAAATATATGGTTAACTTATTGAAAAAATATTTTTGGCAATTAAAGATTTCCAATAAAATTTAAGTAATTTAGTTTGTATTTCAATAGCACTTGGTCCCACTGAATAAAATAATATAACTGGGCCATGAATTAAAAAAATGTATCTTCATCATATTGAGCGCAATTACAGTGTTGCCATTTATGAAGCCCTTCATCTTTTATCCTCTTCTATCGCTCCTATACCCAATATATGAAGAGAGTAAAACATTATTTTACACAATTTTCTGAGTGTGGTTTTCTCAAAACTCGTCAAAAAAAAACAGAGAATCGCAATAATGAAACAGACTTTTACGAAAAAAAAAAAACAAATGTACAACTTTTCAAATCATTTTGGAATATCTGAAGAAAGCAAAACATTATTTAACACAATTTTCTGAGTGTGGATTTTCTCAAAACTCGTTAAAAAAGGCAGAGAGTTGCTATACTGAAACAGACTTTTACTGAAAAAAAAGTACAGCTTTTCAAATCATTTTGAAAGGGCCATTGATTTGGAGCGTTCGTTTAGACTAATACAAGCAACTCTGTTGGGTAGTTCCTCCAGATTTCGATAAATTTTGGGTATAAGATAGATGATATAAAAGTAATTTTTTAAATTTATATGATACTTGGAGAGTAAAATGGTTTCAAAAATTGCCCAAAACTTTTTTTTAATACTTTTTTTTTATTATTAGTACTCTAATAAAGAGGTTGTCGAAATAACTTTCATTTGATATTATGTACATTGTCTGTTTTTTTTTTTTTAAAGCATGATAAAATAAAGGGTCCTCCATATAACGTTTTTTTTTCAACCTGTGCTTATTTTGTGAATGGTAACACTTAGCTCATGTCTGATTTGACAGATAATTAGTTTTATCCTTCCGCTGAACGAATATGGTATGTTTGTTATCTTGTGAAAAAGTGAAGGAAACTGGTATCCTCATCGATAAACCAAAGCGTGAAAAGCCAAAAACAGTGCGTACACCCGAGAATATTGCTGCTGTGGCAGAAAGTGTGCGTGATGCGCCATCAACATCAATTCACCGTCGTTTTCAACAATTGAACATTTCGGAGACATCATTGAGACGAATTTTGCATAAAGACCTTGGTATGACGCCATACAAAGTCCAATTGGTTCAGGAGTTCAAAAAAAAAAGTTATTTGGCGGACCCTTTATATTTATTTTTAACCAAACATTTTTATTCCTTATTTATTTTATCCCATCTAACACATAACCAAAATATGTTTTCAACCACAAGGACCCCACCATATGTGCTTCTTTGTTAGTTCTAAAAATATTTTTTCTCGTAATAAAGTACAAGGGCAAAAAACAATTTTAAGCCGCCTTGAGAGAATACAAGATCAGCCACTGGCGTAAGGTATTTGTTCACTAATTGTGACCGTTGATGACCAATGGCATGTACAGTGGAGCATGGTTATAACGAACACCGTTTATGACGAAATTTTTTTTACAACGAATGATTTTTCTAGTCTTAACGCATTTACTAACATATTTATTTAAAAATTATACGGTTATAACGAACATCGTTTATAGTGAACTTTTCATATAGCGACCTAATTTTTTGGAGCCTTTTACGAATTTTCTTACAAATTTTTACGTTTTAAACGAAACATTGAAAACACATTAAACTTCAGCTGTTTATTTGAAACTTCACTCAATTTTCAAAATTACAAAGAATTACAAAAAATCTATAATTTTATTAATTTTTGTAGAATGTTGTACCACTCTTATAGCGAACTTCGCTTATAACGAACTAAATTGCCAGATCCGTACGAGTTCATTATAACCGTACTCCACTGTATTTCTCCCAAGGACTTTTTCATAGAAGAAGTTGCAGAAAAATATTTTTGGCGACACTTCTCTTAGAAATGTTGGGTCAATAAACCCGAATAAGCCAAAAAAAATTTTATTTTCCAGCTGTTTAAGTTCGATCGTGATTTGGTTAAAATATCTATAAATAGTGAACCTGGATGGTTATTAAATTAAGGTGCCCATTCACCGGAAAAAGTCTGTGAATCCAGTTCAGACTATATTCCCCAAGTGTTTGCTGTAGCTAAAGTAAAAAAAAAAATTGAATTATATTGAACTTTATTGTTGTTTTGCATAGAAAGTTATCACTTTCAGTCTTAAAAATAGTCATATGATAGTTATAGCCAGTCACAGCTATGAAGAGGGATCTGCGTTTTCTTGCAGAAAAGAAAAAATTATACATTATTAAAACTTTTACGCGTTTCATGACAAAAATGCATGAGATTGTCATGCTGGAATCCCGAAAGTAACTTGTTGTGTTTTCTGTATTTTCTTTTACGAAAATATTTTTTATAAAATATTTTTAAAAGTTTATTACTAATTTAAGAAAAATTTTAACTAATCGAGTCAATAGCCTTAATATGGACACTAAGTTTATCTTATATTCTCCATTAACAACAAAACACTGGTAATTGGAATTCCAAACTGGTTTGTTAGTTTTCTTGCTAACAAACTAATGATGTTTAAGATACTTTTTAATTTAGATGTAAAATAATGAATGAACATAAATTGTTTATATTTTTTACTCAATTATTGCGGACAAAGTTGATGTCCACGTATTTTTAAACAAATTATTTTCCTTTTCATTTTATTTGAAATTTATATACACATTTCAAATTTAAAATAATTTTTACCTTGAAACACGTTTTATAAATTTATATCTAATACCTTTTTTTCTGCAAACAAAATTATGAACGTGACTTCATTGCAACTTAACATATAAATAGACTACTCTAGTGTTTTTATATATTTTTTGTTTTAAGGTCTCATTTGATGCTTTTACTTATATTTAAGTAAAAAAATTACCTTTATCATTATTTATGATGGCGTTAAATAAAAGGGTCCCTCTTTTTTCAGTGATATCGATAGACGTAGTAGAGTTTTATTATTATGAATGTTCCCAGGCAGAAAAATACAAACGGCACAGTGTTGGCAAAGCGTCAGCGGCGGTCCGTTATGTGTTGGCAGAACGTTGGATTAACAATCTTCACAGTATTTTTCTGTTACGCGATAGATAATTGTGGCCAACCGTTGGCTTGAGTTAACTTGCCACCGATGGCAATTCAAAAAGTTCTGTGTTTTTAAAATAGCTTAAATTAAATTAATTTTAAGAAATATGTATAAAAAAAAACCATAGTTGTTCAGTAATGATTAGTAATCGTAATGATGTAAAGAAAATAAAACATAAGAAGACTAGTTATTAACATTAATGTAATCGAGAATTGTTTTTTTTTAGAAATTGCTTTTTTAAGAAATGTTCACAACATATTGTTACGGCAATTTCTATTCTTTTTAATACATGTAAAATATTTGATAGGATTATAAAGGACAAACTTTTTGATCATGTCTAAAGTTCAATTTCCCCTTGTCAGCATGGTTTTATGTCTGGCAGATCCACTACTACGAATTTAATGTTAATATCACGCGATATTGTTAACTCAATGGAAGATAGATCCCAGTGCGATGTTATTTATACAGACTTTGCTAAGGCCTTTAATACCGTAAGTCATAATCTTCTATTGCGGAAACTTAGCAAAGTTTTTGTTTGCTGATGACTTGAAAATATATTCAAGAATATCTAATATCGATGATTGCAGTACACTGCAATCTGATATAACAAGTTTATCCGATTGGAGCATCGAAACTGAGATAGGGATAAATGTATCTAAATGTTGTACAGTGTCCTACACTCGTTGTTTTAATCCTATAGTTTTCGATTATGATATAGGTGGTTCTTCACTTACAAGTTCAATTGCGGTGAAGGACTTAGGAGTTATTTTCGACAGCAAAATGTCTTTTTCTAGCTACCTAGACTGTATAATTTCTAAGGCTTATAGTATGCTTGGCTTTGTTAGAAGAAATTCCAAGAATTTTAAAGATCCTTATACGCTTAAAACTTTGTTTATTTCGGTGGTCCGTAGTAAATTGGAATATTGCTCTATTATTTGGTGTCCGAATCAAATAGGTACATTAAATCGAATTGAACGTGTTCAAAAGATTTTTGTTAAAACAGTCTTGAAATTAATTTGGCCTTATGATTTACCATCCTATGATGTTAGGAGGAAAATGCTAGGCTTACAATGTTTGGAAGATCGTAGGTTATATTCCGCAATAATGTTTGTTTATAATGTTATAGCTGGTGAAATAAATTGTTCCGAAATTAGGGATCATTTTATATTATATCGCCCTCCAAGAGATTTAAGAGTAAACCGAATTTTTGAAGAATCTGTTCATAGAGTAAACTACGCCGAAAATGAGCCGATTGCAAGATGTTTACACTTATGTAATAGTTTTGCTCCAATTTTAAACTTTAATGTAAATAAAGATAAGTTTAACCCATTTTGTATCATTGGTCGAGATCTCTACCACAAACTTTTGCTCTTTTTCATTAAATAATTAAAAATATTTGGTAATGGAATTTATTATTTTTTTTATTTATAATTAAGTTTCATGTATTGGCTTTCTGACCTGATTTTTTTTACCTCCCCCCGCCCCTTTTATAGTTCCCCCTGGGGGGACACAAAAATATACTAAAAATAGCATATTTTTAAACTAATTGTTATCAGTTACAAAAAAAAAAAAGTGTTAATGATTTAAATAGCCAACAGTTCAAATAAAATTTAATGTATACAAGCTCTTTTGTACTATTACTCTAGCTTATCGCCAGACAGCCTTGAACATAACTCGTCGAGATCTCGACCGCTGGGATAATTAGTGCACTCAATTTATTTTTAATACTTATCTATAAGTACTATTTTTTTTTTTTGAGAAATAATTAAAAAAAACGTATATATTTTGTCAATAAAAGTTATTTATATTTTTTGGAGTCAATTTTTGGGTTTCTAATGAGAAATACAGTGGAACACGATTATAATGAACTCGTATTACTCGCTTTAAACGGGGTAAACACATATTGTAGTAAATGCGTTGGGACAAAAAAAAAAATGGTTCGTTATAAAAAAAGTTCGTTATAACTGGTGTTCGCTATAACCGTGTTCTATTCTACCATACATTAAACAAATTACAATGTTAGTATTTAACAACTAACATCCACACTGCCCACATTTACTTTTTGTATGTTAATAATTCAAATTGTCAATTTCTAAAAAGGGGAACTCCCGTGTGTGATAAGCAAAAAGACTTTGCCAACTTCTAAAAAGGGGAATACCCGTATTTAAAAAAACAAAAGGAGTTTGAGCTATATGTGTCTATGTTTCGTACATTTTGCAGCAGTCTTGTTGCACAATTCATATCAAATAGTAGTATTTTCATTCTGCTGTGTTTAGTTCTTTATTTAAAAAAAATGTCGCGAGTTAAATTTATGAGCACAAGTGAAATTTTGGAAATAATTGAGAATTGCAGTGATGATGAAGATAGTGAAATAGAATTGAATAATTTAACCGCCGTTGTGTGCTTACCTCCGTCTAACGTTGACGAAGTTTCAGATGAAGAGTTTCTTGATGATAAAGAAATTACAATAAATGAGGCAACTGACCTAAATCCATTGAATGAAGTTGCAGGTGGGCAATTTTATGATATGATTGATTTTTATTGTGTGTGAATGTTTTTGTTTCCTTTTGTAGGTACAGTCGAATTGGAATATATACATGATTTTTCAGATGTGGTAGATGAAGTGACAGTGCCCACTGCCTCTAACTATAGCCCAAAATCTGATTTCATTCCGAAATGGAAAAAGACCAAGCGTATAAATTTTGATATTGCTCCTGTACATGAACCACTGAATGCAATAAAAGATAATATTGTTTCTAAATTAGGTATTTTTTAACAATATGTTTTCAATTACATTTTTTATTATTATTTATATTGCTTGCAGATGGACATACACCATACCAGCTATTCTGTCTATTTTTTGATGATGAGGTTACTCAACATTTTGTGAATGAGACAAACAGATATGCTGCACAACATAATAATATTGGGTTTTCTGTTGATATGGATACAATGCGTCGATTCTTTGGAATATTGCTATTTTCCGGTTATCATAGCCTTCCTAAAGTGCAACATTATTGGAGCAATGAACCGACATATGGAGTTACTATCATTAAACAAGCAATGTCACGCAATAATTTCCAAAAAATTAAATCAAACTTCCACATTACACACAATGATAAAATCGATAAAAACGACAAATTTGCTAAGGTAAGACCACTGTTTGCTCTTCTGAATACTCGATTTATGCAGTTTGGTGTTTTTGAACCAAATCTTTCGATTGATGAGCAACTGGTTCCATATTTTGGTCGTCATTGCTGCAAAATGTTTATAAGGGGAAAACCAATTCACTTCGGATACTAATATTGGTGTTTGTGTTCCTCAAAAGGGTATCTGTTTCAATTCCTACTATATGCTGGTGCATCGGATACATATAATAAAAAACTTGGCCTAGGCGCTAGCGTGTTTATGAAACTAATGTTGGCTTGTGAGTATCCTAGACAACATACTGTTCATTTCGATAACTTTTTCACCGGATACCACTAGCTTTGCCTTCTAAAAGAAAAAGATTTTTGTGCAACTGGCACAATCCGCGCAAACAGACTGGTAGGTGCAGGCCTAAAAACAAAATTACCTCCATATGATCCTGATGACGCCTTCGACCAAGAACATAAGATTTCATCGTTTCTCATCGGCTCCATTTGGCTACGAACTATGACCAAATGGAGCCGATGAGAAACGTAATGCGATACGATAGAAAACAAAAAAAACGGATCGCTGTACCCGAAGCCAATCTTATTGCTAATTACAATAGCTATATGGGCGGAGTTGACTTGCATGATAATGCAATCGCAAATTATCGAATTGGAATCAGCGGCAAAAAGTGGTGGTGGCCACTTTGGGTTACCAGCTTGGACAGCGCCACTGTCAATGCATGGAAATTGCATTGCATGATTGCTGAACAAAAAAAGGAGATGCCCATGAGTCAAATTGATTTTAAAAACTTCATAACAAAATCTCTGTTGTTAGCCGCTGAACCGGAAACAAACACCGAATCAACTTCGTCTGATGAAGAAAATGGAAGTGACGACGACTTCAGAGACCGCCCACCAACATTGCCCAAAATTATAGGTAAGCACATGTATGTGAGTGTTAAGCACTGCTATCGCCGATGCAAAATATGCAAGAAGCATACTGCCTATATTTGCTCCAAATGTAATGTAAATTTACATGTGGGTAATTGCTTCCAGGAATACCACAAAGATTTAAAATAATTTTTTTTTACCTTAAATATTCAATAAATAAAAATAATAACTAAATGCATCGATCTATTTATTTATATGTAGCATTACTTACCATTTAGTTTATTATATTTCATGATAACATTTCATATCAGAGAGAAAATTTATTGCTCTAATTATCCCAGCTGTCGAGATCTCGACCAGTCGTTTTCTCAGATAATAACAGGTAAAAAAAATTCCAAGAATCATTTTTGGCCTATTTCCAACTTGCCATGAAAATTTCATTAAGAAATAAAATCATCATTTATGTAGCTTGGTACAAGATGGGTTAAGTTGTTTTTATTTAAACATTATAATTAGTTTTTAAGTTTTCTTCTAGTTTAGTAATCTGTAAGAACTAATTTCTGTAGATGAAATGAAATAAATAAATAAATAATAAAAAACATTCTTCCGGTATTTAAGAGTTTGTAACGGGGTGTATCAAGGTCATGCATCTAGTTGAAGCACCAAATCATATCTTTTCATACAAGTATAATGGGCTTTTCTGAAATATCAGTGTGTGTAAAAATGACAGGGTGCGCATTCGAAGATAGTCGACGAGGTCACATCCAGCAACCTTTGTTCTCCACTGTGATATATGGTTAAACCGGTGCAGTCCATAAACATACCGAGTAGCATTATTAAAATATACCTGCAATTTGTGTAAAGACTCGGCATATAGTTTACTAAAGACCTCAGCCGATCGGCAGTATTAACTGAATTACTAAACGTCTCTTCGTTTCAGCCGGAACATAATTAGATGCCATACGCAAGTATGACAATGTTCATATGGTCCCTGCAAGAGAGTGTGGAATTTATGTAGAAACCTAAATATTTAACCTTCTTAACAGAGGTAAGAGAAGTATCCCCAAGCATTATTGGCGGCAATTGATTAACACACAAATCCACCTTACACACTGGTAATACCACAGACTTCCCTGGATTAAGCCTCAAGTTGTTAGCCTCCACCCAAGAAGAAATAGGTTTCAAATTCTCATTTAATTTGTCACATGTGACTTCCCAAGTATCATAATTACCATTTGCCAATTAAATCTAAATGTCGTCGGCGTATGCATGAACCTTTGCATGTTTACACACATCAAATATATCATTAACAAAAATACTGAAAAGCAAAGGTCCGAGGACTGACCCCTGCGGTACACCTGTATTCATATGCATAAGTCCAGATTCCCTTTCACCTACAATTACCTTCAGCATTCATCGAGACAGACAGCCTCTCATCAGAGATACTGCCTCATCACTGAAAACAAAGTAATAAGCCAACTTTCTGCACAGTAAAACATGATCAACCTTGTCAAAAGCTTTTGAGTCCAGCAAGCACATTTAGACAGTCTCCCCAGATCATACTCAGGTCTAATATCATCAATTACACACAGAGAAAAGTTTAGTTATTTGCCAACTGAAAATTGGGTTCTAGGACTCAAATTCGGTTATAACGAATTTCAGTCGTTTGGGACAACTGAACATTAGGTTTTACTACAAAGTTCGGTTAATTCAACTAAATTTTTGTTCCAACACCTAAAATATTGTGAAATCTAATGTAAATATCGTTGTACTAACTGAATTTATAAGTTGTTGCCATTAAAATACGCTTTTCAATTCGGTTGGCACTTTATTTCTCTGTGTGTACCTTTAGCGCCGCAGTTGTACAACTATGTTTCTCCCGAAAACCCGATTGCAATGGCGATAGTAGAGTTTTCTCATTCAGATAATTAGTAATTTGTCGAGAAATAAATCTCTCAAATACTTTAGCCATGGCTATTAGAGTTCGTTTTCAAATTTTTTTTTGATTTTGATTTCTGGATATTATCACTTTTTAGAAGGATTTTGTATCAATAAAAATAATGGCGTGTTTTTTTTTTTTTAATTCCAACTCCTTCCCATGCCTATAGGCGACTCAAATCACAGATTTTGGGTCCCTTTTCCAATACAACAAAAACGTCTAAATATATGTCAAATCTGACCGATTCTACGGGAAAACTTAGGCCCATAAGCTTTTTTTTAGTTTTTGGAATGCACCAGAATGCATAATTAAAAAGAAAAATTAAAATATTTTTTTTTTTGTTAATATACAATGAAACAATACTTACATCTGAGAAAAATGGTCCAAAAATTTTATTTTTGTAGTTACCCGTTCAAAAGTTATTAAAGTTTAAAAATTTAATTTTTTAGTGAATACAAAATAATTTATTACAAATCCAAATCCAATTTTAAACCTTAATAACTTTTGAACGGGTTGCTATAAAATAAAAATATTTGCACAATTTTTCTCCGCTAGGAGCACTTTTTCATTGTATATATAAAGTAAAATTCTCTTATTTTTTTAATTACTTTTTTGGACCACAATCCGAACAACTTGTTGGCAAAATTTCGCGCCTGAACAACTCGTGTTTAGTTAAAAATAAAGATATGTAGAATCGAATAGTGCAGTCAGATTTGACATATATTCAGCTGTTTTTGTTGTATGGGAAAAGGGACCCAAAATCCGCGATTTGAGTCGCCTCACAGTGGCGCCATTTGAGTTTTTTCGTTGAAAAAATCATAACTTTTGAACCAAATGAGATAATCAACAAAGCATATGATAGATAATCGATCAACCTATGAAATGAGCGTTTGAAAAGTGTTCTACGCCTCTTAGGTGTCTACTTATAGGTTAGCAAAGTTGATATTTGTAAAAAATCGTTTTCATGGGTAGTAAAATAAAATATTTTTTTTTATTTTTTTTAATTTTTTTTATGATTTAAAACTATTCCAGAAAAAATTTTATTTTTTTTTTTATTTATTTTTCAATTTTTTGTAAAATATTGCTCACAGTCCGTAAAGGAAGGTATATCTGAAAGACTTATCATTTCTGAACTATAATTATTTTCTAACTCTTTTCGTGACGTTATATGCCGCAGTGATGAAATAAGTGGAACCGAAGAAGCTGCTAACATGTTGAAGAGATCCTCATTTTGTCTTACCCTTGATGATTTGAAAGTGTTCAGCAGTCTATATTGTTTATAAAATTTGTTTAGGGACTCCTGTGCTTCTTCAGAAAGCTCTCCAGTTGGCAAAGGCTGATATTCAATTATATCTTTTCCATGTGACAATATTTTATGAACTGTCGGGGTCAACTTTTTCTGTGGATATAAGTTTGCTAAAAGAGATGCAGTTTTTCGAGTCATATTCTCCATACTTTTCAGAATCAACTTTTTCCTTGCAGATAATTAACAAATTAAAAGTAAGACAATATAAAATATTTTAATCAAATAAAACGGGTATAAAGTATAATTCAAAGAGGAGAAATTAGTATGGATATTCATAAAATATATAACTACGGGATTATGATATTTTTTTTTTCAAATATATAGTCTAATCTACCTAATCTAGACTAATCACGGGATAGTGATTGTTTTTAAATGTATAGTCTAATCTACCTTGAATGAAAAACAAAAATCTACCTAACCTTGACTAATAACGGGATTATGGTTGTTTTAAAATATATAGTATAATTTACCTAAAATCATAAACAAAAATCATATACAAGGTGGCGCAAAAGTAATCCTCCTATCAGAAAATGCTATAAATTTTGCGATTGGCCCCTAATGTCAGTTCTGTTTTGACATTTGTGTAGTAAACACATGCGAAATACACGTTAATAAACAATCTTACGCTACACTGCTCCAGAACGCGGAATATTGGTGACTATTTATTTGACCAATAATCGGTCGGTGACTTTGGCACAACGTGAATTTCGTCGCAGATTTCCTGGCCGTCCAACGCCTACTGGTGAAACACTGCGACGTTTAGCCGCTCGCCTCGAAGAGACTGGCACAACACGAGATGCTGCCAGGCGTGGCAGACCCCGGAGTAGCCGTTGTGCAGAGAATATTGCTGCTGTAGCCGAGGATGTCATGGAAGCGCCGTCGACATCGACCAGACGACGTGCCACGCAAATGGGTATCAGTCGACGGTCTTTACAGCGAATTTTGGTACAAGATTTGAAGATGTTTCCGTACAAAGTCCAGACGGTGCATCAGCTGTTAGCTGCTGACCGCCAATCGCGTGTAACATACGCTTAAGCCATCCTTAATCACCACCAAGAGGAAGATGATTTTTCATCAAAAATAATCATGAGTGATGAGGCCCATTTCCATCTTAGCGGGTACGTAAATAAGCAAAATTTACGCTTCTGGGGCACTGAAAATCCGCGTGTAACCCACGAAGAGCCATTACAACCGCTCAAAGTCACCTATCGCCGGAAGTTTTGGCCAAAGTGATGGAAAATGCCATAAAAAGGTCTCAAATGACAATTAACTGTGGCGGCGGCCATTTACATGACATCATATTCTCGACTTGATGTAAAAAAAATTAAAATACCAAATAAAATAATCCACAAGAAGAATCAAAGTTTTTCATTTTTTTTTTTAATTACAGCCAAAAAAACATCGGAAGGTTATTTTTGCGCCACCTTGTATATTAACAATTATAATAAGAATGGGGTTTCGCGTTTATATGTCATTAATTGCCCAAAAATGCATGCGACACCTTTTTTTAAACGATGTCTTTTTTTTAAATTTTACCTCTAGCAAAAAATGGGGCAAGGACGGGCAGCTGGAAATTTTTGCAATTGGTAAAGGACTAATCCAAGAACTTATTTTGAAAATATAGTTTTTAACAGATTTTTTTTTATTTTCCACCAAATTTGAGAAATATTGAAAAAAATGGATAGTTTTTAAATACCAAAGTAACTGGACGAATACAAAGAAAACAGTCTAAATTTTTTTTTTAATCTTCTCTTAATAAATATATCGATCAATAACATTAAAAAGAATGACGATCTGTTTTCTAGTTTTCGAGATTCTGCATCTGAAATCGGACAAAATTACATAAAAATGTTCTTTTTTTTGAACACTGAAAATCGGTCAACTTTGAAGGGCTATATATTCTGAACCAAAAATCTGATTGTAATAAGAGTGGCATATTTGAAATCGTGGCAATTTGCTATAAAATAGGTTTATTCAATATTTTTTAGGGGCACATGAAATTTTTGATTTTTGCCACCTCACTTGTTCCACAGGCGCTACTCTGCGCCTGTAGGCACGGGAAGGAGTTGGAATTAAAAAAAAAAAATACGCCATTATTTTTATTGATACACAAACCTTCTAAAAAGTGATAATATCCAAAATCTACTTTTCAAAATTAACTCTAATACTTATAGGTCTAAAATCACTGGGTTGCGTGTGAGAGGTAACTTTTGCAACCGGTAATATCCTGCCACTTTGCCATTGGTCAGGAAAGGTGGAAGTGGTTATACAATGATTGGAAATATGTGGTATTGCAGCGACTACGTGTGCCAATATTATTTTCATGAATTTTATAGAAACACCATCCTCTCCAACAGCATTTGAACGTATCCCCATGAGGACCGTATATTCCGATAAGGCTAATTATTTTATTGTTTTTTATAAGACGTGATAAAACACAACCGCACAGCAGTTAAGGTAACACTTACATTACTTTTTTTTTTGAAAGGTGAAGTAATGGCTAAATTACGATTATTTTCAGTTTCGCACGATTACTAATTGATTAGGATTACAAATAATCTAAAAGTAATCAGTATTACTTGTAATTACTATAAAATAATCGAAAAGACAAAATAAATACAAAAAAAAAAACATAACCCACCTACTTTCAAAGATTACTTTTGATTATTTTTGATTATATTTAAGGTCTATTGCATTCACACTTATGTTGAATGTTACTGAATGTTATTAACAAATGCAGTGACGGACACTTTGGTCCACATGAAATTCGACCAGTACATTAACAACATTTCAATCACGAAACAATAATGTAAACAATTCTACTCATGTAATGTCACTAACGACTATTATATTGGGAGTGACAAAACATTCATCACCCCGGGGGTGAATTAGCAGCCCAAAGAGTGTTAATTCACCCCTAATTTAATTCACCCCTAATTTAATTCACACCTAATTTAATTAATTTTACTTATCTTAAAATTTAAAATTTTTATAAATTTTACATTTAGCTTATGTCTGAAAAAACTAGACGGCGCAGGGCAAAATTTTACAAAAATTAATTTTAAAAACAAATTGAATGAAGAATGCAAATCTTTTAGACGCTGGAAAAAATTAGTATAATATGAAAGGAGTGTAAAATTCCAATGCTTATTAAATGAAAATGATCCCATGTATATTAAAGAAACTACGAGTGTTGAAAATTACACACTTTTTGCATATTTTTCAAGAAAGAAAATCGATTTATAAAAAATCTTACTTTGATTTATTTGTTTAGAATTTTTTTATGTTAAAAATACATTTTTCAAAATAAGAGAACGTAAAATTTTTAAAAATAATCAAAAATAATTAAAAGTAATCTTTTAAAGTTGTGCGATTTTTTTTGATTACCTTTGATTCTTTTTAATTATTTTATCGTAAACTCAGGTAATCAATACTTGTAATATCGTAATCAATTAGTAATCAGATATTGTTAAATAGAGAAGTATATGTAATTATTACAATTCTTTTCAAAATGTAATCTAATTGATTAGTAATCGCAGTCGAAATTTAATAGCTACACTCAAATAAAAAAGTTAGTAAAGTCTGCAAAAAGTTTTGCTGAGTCAGCAAAATTTTAGTCAGGAGGATGCTTGCAAAAAAATTGCTAATGTCAGCAAAATCTTTTGCTGAAAATCAGCGAGCTGATTTTTAGCAACAAAGTTATTATTCAACAAAATTTTTGCTAAAACTAAGTGGATTAGAAATTAAAAAACCCTTGCTGAACATTAATAAAATGTTTGCTGAATATTAGTAGACTGAAAAAAACTTAAAAATGTTTACTTTCGTTAATTTATTTTGCTGAAAATCATAAAACATATTTTTGTGATTGTTTTTTAAAATAATTTACAATGCGTTACAAAATATAACAATTTTCATACTCCCACATTGACGACATTAATTAATGTAATATCTGCAAATATATAGAAATAATTATATATAACATAAACAAAATTATCTTTCAACTATTTACATCAATGGTTGTGTCAATGATGCTATCTTTTTAAGAAACGCTAATGCCGCAGAGAATTATAGAAACGAAACGAAAAAATAACAAAATGTAACATATACAACCATTTTTTTGCAATAAGAAAAAGGAAACATAAAAATTTACCGAAGATATATGTTTTTGTCTTTCGCTTTTGTCAGTCTACTTGCTGTATATTTGTTATAGACGTGACCACTCGATTTGACTACAAATACGCATTTAATATTTTTTAAATTTAAATATTTTATTTAGTCTTTTATTTAATTAATAGACAATTACTTTCACAAGCCGGTGAAAACGTAAAATTTAAGTTGTTTCAATCCACAATTTTGTTTTATGTAGGAAAAACAGATACAAAATCTTCCACGGTTGATTTTTTTTATGTGTCTTACTAGAGTTGTACTTTTTAGTAGAATTTTCCTCGTCACTACTACATCTTGACGTCTTAATCTGGTTGTCGTTTACACTATTGATTTGCTAACCAGCACAATTTTTTTAGCAAAATAAATTAGTAAAGCGTTAGTAAAATACCAGTAAAACATTAGTTCAAAACAGTTAAGTGCTGACTAAGTATAACTAAAATTTTAGTTTAAAACATAATTTTAGCAAAAAATTTGCTGAAAAATAGTATACCTGATTTACAAGATGTTTTACTAACTTTTCTACTAACTTATTTTTTTGATTGTATGACTAAAACACATTTGAAAAGCAGCAATTCAGTTCGGTCTTAGTCTTTTACATCATATTTAAATGTGCGAAAAATAATAAAATATTAAAAAGAAATACTGGTGAAAATAATGTTGGCAAAGAATTTTGCTGGTAGTACTGGTAAAACGCATGCCTTGCAAACAAAATAGTGTTTTCCTAGTACAATATTAATTGTATCTTCGGTAATTTTTACTAAAAAGAAAGAAAGATGTAATGGTATCTCAATAAGCTTTTTCTTATTGCGCCCTCTAGCAGTGGCATTCACACTTTAAATTCAAACTTTGACGTTCTGTATGTACTTAATGGCTTAAGATTTTTTTAAATTATAATATTTTTTTTTTTTGTTGCTAAAGCCAATATCTATCAAACCGTAATACACAATTTGATCTATCGGATTTTCATGATTTTTGAAAAATTTTTAAAAATATTTGAGAATTTAGATAATTTTTCAAAAATTGTAATATGGCAAGACAATTTTTAAAATTTTTTTGTCTGTAGAAAGAATATAGATAATTTTTTACATTAAAAAAAAAATTAAGTAATTTTTACAATTAAATTTACAATATCGGAAATTTCTTGATCCAATCTTTCATGATTTTTGAGAATTTTTTAATAATATTGGAGTTTTTAGATAATTTTTTAAAATTGTAATATGGCAAGACTGGGGGAATAAATTTTTAAAATGTTTGTATATAGAAAGAATATAGGTAATTTTTTACATTAACAAAGAATAATTTTCAAAATATTAAAGTTCATACAATTTCGGAAATTTCTTGATCCTATCTTTAAATTTTACATAAAAAGTACACACTGGGCAAAAAATTTCCAACATGTAATTAAGCAAATCTTCTTCTATAAATTAATAATTTTTCAAAAAAGTGCTATAAAAAATATCAAAAATTGTGTTTTTAATTAATTATAAGGCAACCCTGGAACAATAGTTTTAAATGTTTTCTTAATTATTGGTTAATAAAGACCAGGGACCGTAAATAATGATTATTGCTCGTTTTTTTGAATCAAAAAATCAATCACTTAGAAGAGACATAAAAAAAAATTTATTGCACCATTATTATTATTTTTTGACAATCTTTGCATATCCGTCATGATTTTTAAATTTTTGATTTTTAAAGTTTTCTTCAATGGTAATGATTATTTTTGAGTAATAATAAAAAAAATCAAACATAATCATTATTTTTGAGCAAATAAAATAAAACTCAAAAATAATCATTATTTATGATTTTTATTTTTTTTCGCGCAAAATAAAACTCACTTTCAATGTGTGGGATTGACATATCTCAGGAAATAGGAGGAGCTTATCGTAGATTATGGTATCAATCTCATCTTTGGAAGATTCTCTAGCAGATTAATGCATCAATCATATTTGTGGGTGTGGTTTATGGGGTTAATTTTTAATTTCAAAATAGGGCTTTTTTTGCCGTATTTTGTGAAAGTAACAATGTGTGGGATTGACATATCTCAGGAAGTAGGAGGAGCTTATCGTAGATTATGATATCAATCTCATCTTTGGAAGATTCTCTAGCAGATTAATGCATCAATCATATTGTGGGTGGGGTTTAAGGGGTTAATTATTAATTTCAAAATAGGGCTTTTTTGCCGTAAAGTCAAAATTTGGAAGCTCGATTTTCACCATAGACGTATGTTTTAGTGGACTTTTTTGCTCAGTACAATCCCAAGAATCAGAAACGCGAAGCGCCCATTAAGATTTTTTTCCTTCCATACTAATCGCCCCACCCTAATATGTATATATATTTACACCTACATGAAAGTGAGTTTTATTTTGAGCGAAAAAAATAAAAATCATAAATAATGATTATTTTTGAGTTTTATTTTTTTTGCTCAAAAATAATGATTATTGCTGATTTTTTTTATTGTTACTCAAAAATAATCATTACCATTGAAGAAAATCATTAAAACTCAGAACATAATCATTATTGTGTAATTTTTATTATAAAACTCATAATGATTACGGTCCCTGATAAAGACCTCAAGTGAAGATGTACCTTAAGTGAAGATGTTGCTTTAACGCAATGTCAGCGTAAAATGAGTTGAAAAATTTATATTCTTTTTACATGGGGCAATAAATTGTTTTGTATGCGAGTAATAACATATATAAATTTATTTCCACTAATCCAATTATATATTGCCCGTCTAATAACGTATGGTAAAACATATTGTAAGATATTATAACATGCAAAACTTTAATGTTAATTTGCGAAAAATCTGGCCCATAACTGAAAAAAACTGGGAACTCCATTGAAATCAGCGCGATCACTGCACGGTACCGTTGTTTTCGATTTAGGGCAAATTTTGTAGTGCAGTGTTATTAGTATTTTTATTATTACTATTTTCATTATTATTGAATGCTATAATTGATAATAATTGTAATTAATTAGATTTTTGAAATAAAGTTATTTCTAATGTAATGATTACATTTTTCTTGATATTACTTCTTAAAATTAATGCCTTTTTTTAATTACATGGAATTGTAATTCACATTTTTCAATTACAAGTACATGTAATAGGAAAAGGTATACCTTGCGCATAACAATTTTTCAATTTATTTTTGATCAATGGTGATAATCTTTAACTTCGAGCTCATATATTAGTTCTCGCTTAGTGAGTAAACTAGTTTATATGAATGCTTGATGTTTTGCATGGGATTGTCACTTCTTTCAAAACGTGTTCTGATGATTTGAACCCAGAAAATTCCCGAAATAGATCTATCAACACATTCCTGAAAGTGGTCAATTAATAAATTTGAAAACAAAAACTCTATAGATTATTTGTTAGGGCAATATCCCAATAAACAAATATAGAGGATGGCCTCGAACTTGAATAATTTTCAATTTCAATAGAGATTATTTCAATTACAAGTACATATAATTTGTAATTGGTATTTACTCCATTACAATTAAGTATTTTTGTAATTGAAATTTCGCTTCAGCTTAATTACAATTACATGTAATTTTAATTAAGTTTTTTCAATTACAATTACGTGTAATTTGTAATTGAATGCGTAATTAATTAAAACATTTAATGATCAACGCCCATGTCTGATTTTTAGAATGGAGGTCTTTACAAAAATAGCAATGGTTAACCAGTACTATTTTTTTGGTACGGTTGGCAGTTTTTATCTGGATTTGTAAATTTTTTAATTTATAACCCTTTTTTGATTAGCTTTATTTTTTTATTTAATTGGTTTTTATTATTGACATATTGTCATGCATATTTAATGATCAGTAAAACGAAAAGTTGAACGCCAAGAAATGGAGAGGATTCAGCCTATATACAATATATATAGGAAAGGTAATAAAATATATCAGTCTATGATGTCATAAAAAAAACAAATAAAATGTTTTTAAGTGGTATTAATGTTTTCAAAAATAAAAATAAAATACTTAATATTAAAGGATACGAAATTTTATTTCATTTCGAAATTATAAGTTTAGGTCACTAATTTTATTATAAAACACGTACATATCGGTTAACATTTAACAAAAGTTTAATTTTTAATGCTTTAATAAAAATATTTATCACTTAATAGGATCATCAATTTCGGATGACATACAGATAAAACATAATCTTAAAAATTTTATTTTTTAAATCTCATAAATCATCAATCCATGTCCATAACGGACATGTGTTTTGTAGTAATAAATAATATAAAAATGTATTAACCATTTTCAGATTCTTATAAACTAAAAGGAGTTGATATTGTTAAAATTAAAATGGTGTTGTAAATATTAAATATTAATTAAAACAGTGAAAACATATACAAGGTGGCGCAAAAGTAATCCTCCTATCAGAAAATGCTATAAATTTTGCGATTGGCCCCTAATGTCAGTTCTGTTTTGACATTTGTGTAGTAAACACATGCGAAATACACGTTAATAAACAATGTTACGCTACACTGCTCCAGAACGCGGAATATTGGTGACTATTTGTTTGACCAATAATCGGTCGGTGACTTTGGCACAACGTGAATTTCGTCGCAGATTTTCTGGCCGTCCAACGAATACTGGTGAAACAATGCGACGTTTAGCCGCTCGCCTCGAAGAGATTGGCACAACACGAGATGCTGCCAGGCGTGGCAGACCCCGGAGTAGCCGTTCTGCAGAGAATATTGCAGCTGTAGCCGAGGATGTCATGGAAGCGCCGTCGACATCGACCAGACGACGTGCCACGCAAATGGGTATCAGTCGACGGTCTTTACAGCGAATTTTGGTACAAGATTTGAAGATGTTTCCGTACAAAGTGCAGACGGTGCATCAGCTGTTAGCTGCTGACCGCCAATCGCGTGTAACATACGCTCAAGCCATCCTTAATCACCACCAAGAGGAAGATGATTTTTCATCAAAAATAATCATGAGTGATGAGGCCCATTTCCATCTTAGCGGGTACGTAAATAAGCAAAATTTACGCTTCTGGGGCACTGAAAATCCGCGTGTAACCCACGAAGAGAAATTACACCCGCTCAAAGTCACTGTATGGTGTGCTGTTTTCGCTAGAGAGTCATCGGACCTTTTTTCTTCGAAGACGTCGCGGTCCAAACGGTTACTGTGAATGGTGCCGCAACTTGATGAATTGGGATTGGAAAACATGTGGTTCCAACAGAACGGTGCAACGGCACACACTGCACGTGCCACAACCGATATGCTGAAGGATGCATTTCCCGGGCGCCTAATCTCCCGTTTTGGCGATTTGCACTGGCCAGCAAGATCGCCTGATTTGACCGCTCCAGACCTCTTTTTGTGGGGCTTTTTGAAGTCGCGGGTTTATGTCAACAAGCCTCAGACTCTTGCAGCTCTTAAAGACAATATCCGTCAAGAATGTGAGGACCTATGGCCGGAAGTTTTGGCCAAAGTGATGGAAAATGCCATAAAAAGGGCTCAAATGACAATTAACTGTGGCGGCGGCCATTTACATGACATCATATTCTCGAATTGATTAAAATACCAAATAAGAATAATCCACAAGAAGAATCAAAGTTTTTCATTTTTTTTTTTAAATTACAGCCAAAAAACATCGGAAGGTTATTTTTGCGCCACCTTGTAGATGTAGTTTTGAAGATTTAAGAGAGCCGATAAAAAATTTATATGGATCTGCATATAGTTTATTCTAATTGAATATACCGTAAGCATTATTATATAAAATTTCATCTGAAAAATTACCCGATTAAATTGTATTAAGTTAGATATAATTGTATCATATTGGATTTATTTAGGCACAATTACAAGCGATTTGATACAGTTTTATCCGAAGTTTGTCCTCATAAAATTATATCAAATTATACATTATAACATAAACTTATATCTAATTTAATATTAAACATAAAATTTATTATGGTTTTTAAGCTACAAACGAATTTACAAAACAGCGCCTATTGTTTGAATTAAATTTTATGAAATCATGCTAACTATAGTATGTAATGCAAAACGACGTAACTTTACTTTTCAAAGTTCTACAGGAGAAGCAAAAAACGTTCAGTGAAATAATTAGCCTTCTTGATAATGAAACGATTTCATAGAACATTTTATCGTTGATTAAATGAAGAATTTCATTATATCAAAGATATTTTTTTAATATTCAGAAATTGTTCATAGTTTTTTTTTTTTTTATAAAATTACATACTTTCATTAAAAAAATTTTTAGTCTAAAGGCGTTAAATCGAAGATCTAGGCGGCCAATTGACCGGCCCAAAACGTGATATAAACTGCTCACCGAACTCGCATCTCAATTGGGCCATGGTTTCGCGTGCTGTGTGGCACCGTCTTGTTGAAACCACCTGTCACCCAAGTCCAGCTCTTCCATGTTGGGCAAAAAAAAACATTTGTAATCATCGCACGGTAGCGCTCGTCATTCACAGTAACGTTCCTGCCTTCGTATTCTTTGAAAAAGTACCGTCCAATGATGCCACCGGCCCATGATCCACACCAAACAGTGCATTTTTCGGGATGCAGTGGCACTTCTTGCAATGCTTGAGGCTGCAATTACGCCAATACGCCAATTTTACTTGTTCACGTATCCATTCAACGAGAAATGAGCCTAGTCGCTGAATACAATTTGTACATTTTGCACTTTCTTAACCGAGCATGAATTTTGATAATAAAATTTAATTATCTGCAAGCGTTGTTCGTTTGTAAGTCGATTCGTGGATAAATTATAGACCAAACTGAACATTTTTAATAGTAACATGTTACACGAAAGCAGCTGAGCTGCCAAAAACATCGTTGCCAAAAGAAAGTTGCTAAAAAATCACCCTTTATAAGACACTTGCCTTTAAAGTGGTATCTCATGACCAGGGAAACCGGAAATATGCAATATCATGTTTTTTCCTGTGTGTCGTATGGATCCATGGATAAACTATTTATCCGATTCAGAGCAATTTAAGAGTTCTGGCATTGATTTGTTAGAGCATATTTTATCCTTTAGAGCATATTTTTGCATATTTCAGCATTACGAGCATATTTTGCGGTGAAAGCATATTTTTAGGGCATATATCTACATTTTAAGGACATATTTGTGTCTTTCAGGGCATATTTTGAATTCTTTTATACATACTTTTTTATTTTAAAATACAATAAACAAAGTGCAAGACACGTAAAGTTAAAGAAGAATCGTTAAAATAAAGAAAAAAAACACAATTGTTTATCACGGAATGTGCACAACCAAAATAAAGTGACTTTTATAAAAAGTTGTGTGAAGCTTTTGTAGCAGCTGACATTCCTTTATTTTAAATGCGAAATGAACATCTTAAGAAATTATTTGAGGAATTTACAATTTACAAAGTACCCTCAGAAACGTTTCTTCGAACAAAACTTGTAAAAGATCTCTACGAAATTTGCCTAGACAATATACGTAAATGTTTAAAAAATCAATTTATATTGATCTCAATAGATGAAACTACTGATGCGGCTGGCAGAAATGTGGCAAATGTTATAGTTGGTGTTTTAATTTCTGATGAAGAAATTTCAAATCAAAACTTTTTAATACATACTTCTCTATTGGATAAAACTAATCATTCCACAATTGCCAGACTCTTCAATGACTCTATAAAAATACTGGATGTTAATTTTGAAAGAAATTTGGTTTTGCTTTTTGTGACGGACGGTAAAGCTATCGCAGTATTCTATCCCAAGATGAACCATGTTACATGTATTACCCACGGTCTCCACCGTTTATATGAACGTATTAGAGATTCCTATGAAAATGTAAATAAAGTAATTGCTAAAGTAAAAAAAGTATTTTTTAAAGCTCCATGTAGAGTTGATATTTTAAAATAAATGTTTCCGGTTCTTGCATTAACACCTGAGCCCATAATAACTCGTTGGGGAACTTGGCTTGCAGCGCTTAATTATTACGCCAATACCAAAACCGAATTGATCTTTATTGCTTCTAATTTTGGATTTATTGAGAAATTTATAAAAAAAAAACTGCAAACAACAGGTCTTACACTTGTTTAGCAGTATGGGTTAGTAACAGAAACAACCAAAAATATTGACAAGGGTACCAGAATGATATACCAAAAAAGATATTAAGGACAAGTCATAAAAAGAATTAGCAAACCGCTGACTGGATCTTCAATAAAATCAGTTTTGGCATATGATTTCAAAGAAGTACTAGCTTTTAAATTCGCCCCCCATTATATCAGTAGAAAATTTAAGTCAAAATATTGTAGAAAAATTTACAGTTTTTTGTAATACCTTTTAAAAACTTAAGTTCCTATTGTTTTGCGTATATTATTGTGTATATTAGATTAAATTGTTTTGATTTTTTAATAAAATATGATTTTTTTGTTTAAAAAAATTTATAAACTTTTTTTGTTTTTAGAGCATATTTGTTAGATTTTAAGGGCATATGTTTTTAGTGTATATTTAATGCGCATAAAACACTTATTTTAGAGCATATTTGCGGTTGCCCTGCTCATGACTGATTTATACAATAATGAAATAACTGCTCCTGTGACTGTTTAAAAGAGGACACTTAACAATTTTATGTTCCCAGTAATTTTTGATATTAATTTTTAGCCTAGTTTTCGTTAAATTTTTTTTTACACTCACAATAGTTTGTCGTTAAGAACAAGGGTATGTGTTCTTTAAAACTACTGGACATATAGATAAAAACCGGTATAATCATTTTTCTTTTAAATCAAACGTCTTTTATATTTATTCTTAACTATAAAAATTAACAGAACGAAACCTGTAAAAAGAATGTAATTAATTTCTTTTAACTATAAAAGCTAAACTCAAAGTACGTAAAAATAAAAGATTTTCTTTTATTTTTTCTATTAAAGACAAAATATAAAATAAAAAAAACTCCCAAATCCGTAAAAATAAACGATTTCCTTTTATATTTACTATCAAAAATAAAATATCAAATTAAAAAAAAAACTCCCAAATCCGTACAAAAAATACGATTTTGTTTTTTTAACTATCAAAAATCAACTTCCAAATTATTAAAAGCAACAGTTTTTCATTATTTCTACTATCATTTTTTATTTTAAATGTTTTGTTTTTATTCTAAGATTTTTGAGATTTCTTTAGATTTGATATAATTTTAAAATATTGGGAAATGTTCTATTTGCAATACTAATAAATTGTTAGAAATGTTAGTTACATAAAAAGAAATGGAGAGCCGTTTATTTTTAATCGTAATAAAAGATTAAGATTAAAAATAAATTTTGGAATATAAATTAAAGACGCGAACACCCCCAGGTAGAAATTTGGGATGGTACAAAAAACGAAGAGTTTTCAAAACGTTTGTTTTTGAAGGTACTAAAATAAAAGCGTTTCCAAAGCGATAATTGCAAATACTACGAAAAAAAAGCATTTAAAAAACACTATTTTGGATTGCTATTCGAACGTTCGGACAAAGTATTTTAGGAATACTTTTTATACAAAACTTACAAATATTTGTGAAATAAAAACACTGTAAAAACATTGGTTCAAAGCGTTTTTCCAACGTTTGTAAAAAGTACTTTAGAAGTTCTTATCGTACAAAATTTACAACGGTTTATAAAATAAAACCAATGTAAAACCATTGCGTTAAAGCGTTTTTCTAACATTTGCCAATAGTACTTTAGAAATACTTTTTTTTTTTACAAAATATTTTACTGATTAAAAAACAACACTGTCATAAGGGGTCTATCTATATGCGAACTCGGTTTCTTATGCAATTTTTTTATATGCTTTTCTCTTCATGAACCGAGTTCAATAAATCACTCAATATGGCCAGCCCATAATGTAGCGATTCTATAAAGTGTATAGTCCTTGTATATCTTTTATAAAGCACTATATTTTGAGGACAGATAAAGCAATATTTTAGAGGACTTTTTCAAAACTTAATAAAACGCTAGTTAAACTATTTAAAATTACAATGTTTTGTTACTTTATTTATATTATTTTAATCATATTTTACATGTTTCATTATTTGTGGTATTTATGAACAATTCATAAAGATCTTTATAATTTGTCTTTCGAGCGTTTTGACAATGTTCAAAATTACAACCCTCAAAGCGGTTATCATTTGGGTCGTTTTCATAACGCTTAATAACTGTAAGCCAAAATGTTCTGCAAATACTTATTTAACGATTGAAAAAGCATTTCAAAAATTTTGTTTTGCAATTTTTTGAGAACGTTATAAAATACCATCCTCAGACCGTAAATTTGGGTTATCATTTTGCACATTCTCAAAACGCTTTAAATTTGTAATTTGGTATGTTCTGAAAACGCTTGTACCATCATGAAAAATGCTTTTAAAACGTTTTAAAGATTGTATTTTTCTACCTGGGCCGATTTGCACCCCATTAACGAAAAACGTTAATCAGGTCCTCTCTTTTGAAAACATAATGCGAATATTTATGGATTTATGGTCTATACCACTTTCAAAATACACCGCTCATATGTATCTAAATTTATTTTTAAACCGAATTTATTTGTACTTTTTTTATAAATATTTATTTATTACCAACACTTATTTTATGTTACCAACTAACTACATACAATATCTAAGCCTGTTATTTATATAGTTAATTAAGCAAATATCACCATGTTAGTAAATATAATAAAAAATATAACAATGATAAATAAAGTCAATTGAAATCCATAGAAAACTTATAAAAAAAAATATTTTTGTAATTTTAGTCTTTAAAAAAAAAAACAAATAATATCTATTTTATTGCTTTGGCTATTTTGATGGCATTAATAAATATTGGAATGATAAACAAGCAAAGCAAGCTGTGCAATTTTTGTTGTTCAGGATTAAACTCAATTAATGCATTGAGTTTTTAATTACTTTTCAATATTCGTGGTTAAATTTTCTTAAAATTCGTTGTTCTAAATTGTAATTGTTCTGTTCTAAATTGAGATAATTGTTCGTATGAATCAAATACATAAACTAACGACAAAATTTTTAAAGTGACCCATACATAATAAATAAAGTTTTAAAATATTCTGTTCAGAACAAACACTAAAACATATTAAATGTTATTTAGTAAGGCAAATAATTCAATAAATTAGGATTTAAATATCGATGAATTCTTAAACTTTTGTTTTAAATTATGTTTTGTCCCAAAAAAAAAAATAAACTTTTTTTTTAAAAGCTATACTGGGCTTTTATCTTGGGTTCCTTTCTTTTTTTTAATCATTTTTTTTTTCAAGTGTCAAACACTTAAATAAAGTTCAAAGGAATACTTTGGAAACAATATAACTTTATGATAAGGAAGTTCAAACAAAAATATATACAAAATCAACAAAGACGATATATATTATGAATTGCTTGGGATTTTTTGACATTGAAAGGAAACCGAAACAAAAAAATAATAAAATAACATTTTATTGTTTTTTTTTAATATTTTTTTTTTCAAGTGACCTTAAATTACAACAAAAAAGGACCAAAGTTAATCGTCGAAAAGGATGTTTTGAAAAAAAAAAATTAATAAAATCTAGCGAAATGTGGAAGTAGAATATAAACAAAACTTTTTTTTAAATAACCAAGTCTTTCTTGAAAATTTTTTACATGCATATTAGGATGTCCGTTAAAAAACGAGTTGCAGATTTTCATTCATTACAGCCATAGTATTATTTCAAAAGTTTCAAAGCGGTTTTCTTTTTAGACACGTGCATTTTTATTAAAAATATCTAAAGATCAAAATTTTGATATATTCAATTTTTTATTTCAGTTATTTATTTAATATAAAGGGTCCGCCAAATAACTTGTTTTTTTTTTTTTTGAACTCCTGAACCAATTGGACTTTGTATGGCGTCATACCAAGGTCTTTATGCAAAATTCGTCACAATGATGTCTCCGAAATGTTCAATTGTTGAGAACGACGGTGAATTGATGTTGATGGCGCTTCACGCACACTTTCTGCCACAGCAGCAATATTCTTGGGTTGTACGTACTGTTTTTGGCTTTTCACGCTTTGGTTTATCGATGAGGATGCCAGTTTCTTTCACTTTTTTTCACAAGATAACGAACATCCGGACCATATTCGTTCAGTGGAAGGATAAAACTAACTATCTGTCAAATCAGACATGAGCTAAGTGTTACCATTCACGAAATAAGCACTAGTTGAAAAAAAAACGTTAGATGGCGGACCCGTTACATACTTAAAATTAATTAGATATGAAATACTGACGAATTTGCTAGAAATGCAGAAAACGTCTTGTTTAAAATTAATTTTAAAGATTTTTTCAAATGCTTAATTTGCGGATGTCGATTGTTATTTTTATAAAATAATAGTTGTAAATAATAAATAAACGAGCAAATACTAATTCGTGTTTATGTGTAGTGGTACATATATATACACACCCAAAAATGTGCCCTAAATATGCGCTGTATCGAGCACAATGTCCTCAACTTATAGGGTAGATGTATGAAACTTTGAGGACAGTCCCCAAAGTACACAAATGTCTCCAAACTATGCGGTGTATCGAAAAAATGTCCTAAGAGAATGCGGTGTGCATGCACATATATATATGTATATTAGGCCGGGTCGATTTGTATGGAGGCAAAAAAATTGCTCAACGTTCAAGGAAAATCGTATTCTGGGGATCAAAATAAGAAACTTTGTCGAAGGAACCATACCTCTAAAACGAATTCTGATGTCCCGACTTTAGACCCGTAGGGTCTAATTTTGAAAAATTCCACTTTGACCCATTTAGAGTGCCCCACATCGAATCCAACCCAATCGAATATAATTAATGCATTCATCTGTTAGAGTGTCTTCCGGAGAAGGAATAGAGACCCTAATCTTGGCAAGGCTCCTCCTACTTTCCGAAATATCTCTATCCCGAGATTTGTACATTTTGCTATAAAAACACGGCTAAAAAGGCCCTCTTTCAACTTAAATTTTAACCCCTGAACGGTCATCTAGAATGAGGATTTATGCATTCATCTGATAGCGCGTCTCCCGGAGAAGAATTAGCTCCCATAATCTTGGAGAGATTCCTCCTACTTTCTGAAATATCAAAGTGGGCTTTTTCAAAATTTGAATCTACGGGTCAAAAGTCGGGACATCAGAACTCGTTTTAAAGGTATGGTTCCTTCGGCAAAGTTTCTTATTTTGATCCCTAGAATACGATTTTCCTTGAACGTTGAGCGATTTTTAAACCGACCCGCCCTAATGTATATATAAATGAAACAAGAATTCGCTGGGGTTCCGTTGGAATTCCAAAACAAAAATTTCTCCATTCAATGCATTCACATATATATATTCATTTTTGGCCACTGCGCGCCAGTGGAAGGAGTTACGATTTGCAAAAACTAATAACGACATTTTTTTATTGATGCTTAAACATTTGAAAAAGTTATGATATCCCAAAAACATATAAGCTTTTTAATTTTCGGACGAACTCTACTAAGATCTAAGATTTAAGTTCATGAAATATGTAGATATTAATTAAAAATTCCTTGGCCGCAGGTTCTATGTCGATACAGCAAATGACTTAGTATTTAACACGAAGAATATTATGTAATTGAGTGCAACTTTCGCCAAATATCGTCTTATTTAGACCATTCATATGAAAACTATGGTCCGAATATAAGAAAAATCCAACGATTTTGTACAGCTAATTTTTAGTTTTTGGACCAGTGTTTTCGTATATATTTAGTACAAATTCATTAATATTTAGTACAAATGGTTTAGCCATATTGGTGGACATTTCATATACAACAACAACTCATATTGACCATCCATGGGCCGCCGACCCATAAACAAAAAATTGACTACTGAAAAATTCCGTAAATTATTCATTGTCAGAATCCCATGGATGATCCAAATAAGACTATATTCGGCGCAAATCATCTTCATTTACATAGCTTTCAAGTGGGACTTACTGTGTTTTTCATATTCGTTAAGTTTTTTTTTTTATTCAAAAAAAGAATGGGGTATTGTATTGGCTGGGAATCATTAAGGTACACTTCCGTAGATCAGTTGATAAAGGTAGATAAAGCAAACATTTAGATAAATTTGAAGTCACAGGCGACTAGGTATCCAACAATTTTCAAAAAACCGATATTTTAAATTACAATATCTCGAAAAGTGTATCAGCTAGGATTTCACTGAAAGTGGGTTTTTAAACTATTAATGGCCATCTACCAACATATGCGAACAGTTTTGGATCCAGTTTTTATCAAACCTATCAGAGCCTGAGGAGTACTGCGAACATGTAATTTTTAAAATTTTTCAATTTTTAAATGGCCATTAATGCTGAATGTGAAACTTTTCATATTATAGCTTTTAAGTATAGTCAACCTAAGCCAGCCCATCGTTCTTCTTAACCCTTTGTGACGCCATGTTGTAAAGCGTTCCAACAGTTAATTTACAAATTAGCTTACTAGCTGGCAACACTTAAATTAATATTTCTTGCAAGTGACGCACGTGTGTAAAGCTGTACTGCATTTTTTTTATTCGTTTACAAAACAATTTTTAGTGATAAAATATTTACATTTCGTTGGTGAAATTTTGGTGTTTACGTAGGTAATAATATATATTTCAATATTCAGTAATAGTTTTATTGCCCAATCAGTTCGTTTTAATTTTTTGGTCTGATATTGGTTTGTTGCATTTATGCAACACTGCGTTATACGATACATTTTTTACCGTCTTCTTTTAAGTGAAGTGTTTATATTTTTAGATCAATATGAGTCGTAAATTGCGTACACTGACTATTCAAGACCTGGAAAATGTATTAGCGGAATGGGAAGATAGTGAAGATGGCCTGGATTTTTCTGACGACGACGATGCCATCGATCCGACGTATAAATTCGAAGCAAACGATCATGAAAGTTCTGATGAAGAATTAAAGGAACTTTTCATCATCTTCTTAGACAGTGTGCAATTAATACTATAATTAATATGCACATATTTTAAATTGTTTGAGATAGGCGTGGTAGAGAAGATTAAGCATACTTTTCTAAAATCATAACTACATTGTAAATTTTAATTGAACTAGACTGCGCAGTTTCTGGTAACACAACCTTCATCAGTAATCCTTTTGACAATACTGTAATTATTTGTTATGGTTTTTATTGTTTGATTGCATCTATATGAAATTTTTATTTATTAAAAGCAATCCTGACCGTTGCTTGAACCTGCTGACTTTGCCACATGCACTTCGCACTACACTTTAGACAGGCGCTTTAAGCGCTTGATCTAAAGTCAGGTCGATTTTTGCTGTGGCTTAAAACCAGTTTCAATTACACGGGGTCGATTTTACATTTAATTGTAATTGCAGAAGATAGCTATGACAAACACCACAACAATTCACAATTGTTAGAAAATCATATGTTAAAATTTAACAAACAGTTAAATTTAAAATTTACATGTTACACAACAACAAATGTGTCAATTATAGTCCCAGTTAGTAGTTCACGGGACATTGTAAAAATGAAAATTTCAGGCAAATCCAAGGCTTATACTTTTAAAGTTTACATAAATACTATTCAGTAAATTACTCCGAATTCAAAATTTGTTGTAAGATAGAAATAGAAAAAGGTAAAAAAAACTATAAAACATTAACTTTTTCTGTTTTTTTTTTTTTTTTTTTTTTTTTTTTTCATTTAGCTCGAAAAGCTCATGTACACTGAAAAAATAGGTGGCACGTACAATAGAATTTGTAAATTCAAACACACTCATTTTTAAATTCAAATTTATTTTCAACAAATGTTTGAAATGCTTGTAAATTGTAGTTTTTCATATGAAAATTATTTTTTATTGATTTATTTTCTTCTAGGTCGAAAAGTTCATGTTCACAGATTTTTTTTTTATTTATTTATTTATTCATCCTTTATTTACAAGTATTATATACATGATATTTACATTTGAGATCTTATCGACTAGATATTACAACAAATAATAGTTATAATCATATGACATTAATTTACATTTTCTATGGGTATGATATTTTTAAAGGTAAAATAGGGGAAAAACCTTTATACGATTAACATAATTCAAATATTGATAGAAAATATATATGTTTATATGAGGATTATTACACACATAATACTCAATAAACATATCATTTTCAATTTGATAATTTACTTGGATTTTTACGTTAATTCTCTACATTCTCTTAACAATGGATAAGACGAATTTTCAATTTTTCCAAAATACTTAAGATTTAGTCTTTTGATGAAATCAAAAACTGTTTCATAACCTGTTTCCTGGTGTAGAAGAAATGTAGGGTATCTCCAATGTTTGCCGTTAATCATTTTAAGGCATTTGTTTTGAATAATTTGCAGTTTCTTTAAATGGCATTTGGCAGCAGTATACCAGATGGGACATGCATACGTTAAAGTTGGTCTTATAACACTTTTATAGAGAAGGTTTTTGTTTTTAAAGCTTAAGTGAGATCTTTTATTTAAAAACGGCCATAAAGCTTTAAAATATTTAATTGCCTTTTGGCACATTTCATCAATATGTTTTTTGAAAATTAATTTTTTGTCTAATACTACTCCCAAATATTTTACTTCATTGCATACGTTTATGTTGTCATTTCCAAAGAATAATGGGCGCCTAGGTATTCTTTTTTGAGATTTATTATATGGAAAAATTATTGCTTGAGTCTTGTTTGGGTTGATCTTAATTTTCCATTTATAGAAATATTTGTTGCAGGCTAGGAGACTTTTTTCCATTTTCTTCAAAAGTGCGCTGGTAAGCTTGCTCGAAGTGATTAACGCAGTGTCATCAGCATAGTATGCTGTTTCCATATAAGATGGCACTGAAAAATCTGATGTGTAGATTGAATAAAGGAGTGGCGACAAAACAGAACCTTGGGGTAGTCCGGTTTTTATTGTTTTTGCAGATGATTTTTCATTGTTAACTGAGACTATAAATGATCTATTTTCAATAAAATCGGAAATAATTTTACATAGGTACTTAGGAATGTTTGCAGTAATAAGTTTGTATAACAGGCCGTTATGCCAAACAGTGTCAAAAGCTTTTTCAATATCTAGTAGAATCATTCCTGTTGACCGCTTACCCATTTTATTGATGATTATTTTGTTTTTGATTCTGTTTATTTGGTGAGTAGTGCTGTGCTCTTTTTTAAACCCAAATTGTTCATTAGAAATAATGGAATTATCAGTAACATATTCATTAAGACGAGTATGTATCAGTTTCTCATATAGTTTGCCCAAATTGCTTAAGAGACTAATGGGTCTATAGCTACTAGGGTTGTTTTAGGTTTAGCAGGTTTGTGTATAGCTATAACTTTGGCTGTTTTAAATTGTTTTGGAAAATAATTCAGGTTTAAACAGTTGTTAAATATTACTACCAGCAAATTTAAAGCTTTGGCAGATAGTTTCTTTAAAAGCAGGTTAGGCACATTATCAAAACCTGGGGATTTAGAGGACTTAAGAGATGCGACCAGATAGTTTATTTCACCAACCGATGTTAGTCTTACAGATTCTGTAGTTGGATTTTCTTTTTTAAAATTGTTTACCTTCGCATTGACTGAAGCATCCATTGAGTGTTTGTAGTTTGAGGTAAGATTATTGGCTTGTACAAGGTATTTGCAAGAGTTTCAGCTTTCTCAGAATCAGAGGTAATTTTAGTGTTGCCAACGTTAAGGTTTGGGATTTGATTTTTACCCTTTCCTCTCAGGCTTCTACTAATTTTCCAGAAAGTTTTATCCCCGGGTTTAAGATTAGATAAAAGTTGAGTCCATTTTTGATTACGTTCTATATTTATACTTTTATCAATTAATTTAGTCAACAACTTTGAGTACTGGTTGTATAAATTAGCTTCCACTTCGTTCGTTGACCTTTGGCTTTTTCTTTTAAAAGATCTCCTTAATCGAATGTATTTTATGATATTTTCCGGCATAACGTAATTATTACTTTGGGAAACTTTGGGCGTTGATGCATCTCTTGCATCTAAAATAATATTGACAAACTTATCTATTTCCTTGTCGATTGATGATTTGGAATTGTATATTTCAGTGTTTAAAACAATTTTATTATCAATAAAGTTTTTGAAAATGTTCCAGTTGGAAGCTTTATAATCATAATAGCTGCGATTAACTAATGTGGCTTTAGAACGTTTTAGAGTACAAATGACAGGACGGTGATCAGATGGTATTTCATAATCCATTGTATTTAATTCTATGTTAAGAGTAGTGTTGCTTATAGCAATATCAACAGTAGATGAATCTCGATTTCTTTGATGTGGATATAAAGTTGGATGGTTAGGGTAGTAAATAAAAAAGTTGCACGATTGTTGCAAATTGTTCAGAAAATTGCCAGCGGTATTGTGAGTGGAGCATTTCCATGAGGGATGTTTGGCATTTAGATCTCCTAAAATAATATACTCTTTGTTGTTTGGGGTAAGTTGTAGAATATCATTAGAGAAACTAGATGAATAACGTGGGGAGTAGGCGGAAGATATAACGATAGGCCTATTATTTATTGTTACTTCAACTGAAATGTTTTCAATTAAATTAGTATTAAAAACAGAGGGACTTTTATGCTTGATAGATTTACGGATTAACAGAGCAACTCCACCTCCTGATCTTACACCAGATCTGTCATTTCGATATATATAATAATTTTTAAAATACGGTTTATGCTCTTCATTGAAGAAAGTTTCGTTTAAAGAGGCTAGTTGTATATTTTCTCTTTCAAGTAATAGTTCTAATTGTTTTAATTTAGAAAAGTTGGAAATACCATTAGCATTCCAATGAAGCATTTTAAATTCATTTGTATTAATGTAATCCATGAGCGTATTTGACCATAGACATTACAACTTTAATTTGCTGAACTTTTGAAGTGCACCTATTGAGGTCATCCATAGCTGTTGTAAAAATATCAAATAGTTCGTCAATACTAAAGAGATCGTTATTACTCTTAAGCTGACTAGCGTATGAAACATTGTTGTTTGATCTCTTATTATTAATAATAGTATTGTTATTAACAGTCGGGAAGTCACTAGTGTTAAACTGGAAAGAATTGGAGTGTTGTTGTCTGATATTTCTCTGAGAGTTTTTAGCTGTTGCTCTTGCTCTAGTTTCCAAGTAAAGAGAACGTAGAGGGCATTTTATATCATTGGCAGAGTGGTCAAATCTTTCTTTTCCTTGTTTTTTGCAATTAAAACAACAAAAAACTGCAGGTTTTTTGTCATTCATATTAAATGGGCATTCATTTGTATGATGTTGTTTGGCACAAATCATGCATGCTGAACGTCGATTACAGTGCTCTCCACCATGTCCATACATTAGACAATTCCAACATTGTGTTGGATTTTCGCTGTTTTTTGGTTTATGTTTTTTCCATGTGATTATTACGTTTGAAATGGTTCTTATATTTTTTAAAGAAGTTGGATTAAATGTTTTACGAGTAAACTGTACCTTGTAAACTGCATTGTTATTTGAGCTAAATTTTGTGTTTAATTCAACGACACTTGATGGGATTAGGTTATAGCCTTTTAATTCTTTGATAATGTCGTCAGTGTTGATTCTAGGTAAACCATACAAAAATGTGGTGTATACACGATTTTCCTTGGAATTAAAAGAGTGGAACTCGATATTATTCTTTTTTAAAGTTTCTTTACAAAATTCAAACTTTTCATTGTTTGGTGGAAAAACTTTTGTACCGATAGAAGTACGTTTATAAATACAATCTTTTCCTAGTAGATTTTGAACTTCTACAAAAGGAGTGTTGATTTCGACAACAATAGGTGGCGGTTTATGTTGTTTGACTTGAGTTATATTTGACTCGGGAGTCATATCCATATCGTTCATTTGATCTAGTAAACTAAATCTGTTACGTGAAGTTGACGGCATGTTAGGATTGACATTGACCGGCAACAATTTTGTTATTACCCTCCTGGTTTTTTTAAACTGAGAGGTTTGGGCCCCTCTGGGCATTATTAAAGATTTTCGCTTTATGTTTTTGTATAAATTGGCTAACACGTGTGAGAGTTCAATTAAAAAACTAAACTAGGCAATTACAAAAATAAAATAAGTTTGACTTGTAGTTCAACTGTTGCTTGTATGCAAATTTAAGCGCTTATTTTTTATACACGACCGTTCACTAAGAGAATTAGTTTAGAACTGGCCATGTTCACAGAAAAACACACACAATTCATATGAAAATTCTTTTCAGCGTTTATTTTCTTTTAGCTCGAAAAGCTCATGTACACTGAAAAAACTGTTGGCACCAATAATAGAATTTGTAAATTCAAACACACTCAGATGTAAATTCAAATTTATTTCCAACAAATGTTTGAAATGCTTATAAATTGTAGTTTCCCATATAAAAATTATTTGTCATTGTTTTATTTTCTTTTAGCTCGAAAAGCTCATGTACACTGAAAAAACAGTTGGCACCAATAATAGAATTTGTAAATTCAAACACCCTCATTTTTAAATTCGAATTTATTTCCCAACGAATTCTTTGTTGTAAATTGTAGTTTTTTATATACAAATTCTTTAAAAACGAAAATTACAAAAAAATCAACAAAAAGTTGTTTGTATTAAGAAATCATCATTGTTGGTGTATATTACACAGAAATAAATTTCAAAATTCTGTTTGTAATATTAAACAAGTTTCATAGAGCATTTTTGTAAATACAAAATAGTTTTTTAAATTAATTTAATTTTGAATTTTAAAGAATTTTCATATGAAAACCTAAAATTTACAAGCATTTCAAACAAAAATTTTTATGGAAATAAAAATAAATTCGAGTTTAAAAATAGGAGTGTTTTTATTTTCAAATTCCCTTATTTTTACTGCTACACTCATTATTTATGGAGACCTTTTCTGCTAGTCAAGTTTTGTAAAAGTTATGATATTTTCATTATATCAACCATAGTAAAAACATTTTTTTGTCACTGGCTGTAATCAAAGTAATTCCCAATAATGTGTGTGTATATTTACACACCATAACACTAAAAAGAAAATGTGAATATTATACATAAGCAAAATGCATGTTTGCCCTCCAACACATACTTAAGATTCTAACATTTCCTATGTTTTTCTTCTTTTTATTGTTAGTGTATTTGGAACAAATATTATTAGTACTATATGAAATATATGATGTCTGTTCTGCCAATCTTTATTACAAAATATTTTCTATAACATTTATTTATGAATATAAAAATATGTAAATTTTTTTGAAACTATTGAAAAGTGGCGATATAAAATTTAATGTAATATTTATATGAATTTATAAGTACATTAGAGTAGCCCAAAAAAAGACAATGTCGAATATTAGAGCTCCGCAAGGCTGCCCCAATTTTACCAAAATTTTTAAATATGACAAATTCTTATTTTACACTTAGACTGTTATGTAGGTAACGGATGGATCAAAACTAGATGGGAAAACGGGTCTGGGCTTCTGTAACGCTGACTTCAATGTACGCAAATTCTTCCGTCTTCCTGACCATAACACCGTACTACAGGCGGAGGTCACCGCGATTACGGAGTGCATTAAGCAGGTGAATATCATGGGCGGTGTTATTGTGATTTTCATGGATAGCCAAGCGGCTATCCGGGCTTTATAAACGGACTCTGTGTTATCAATGACGATACTCAGGTGTAAAGGGGAAATTAACGATTTCTCTTTACGGGGACGCATTGAGATTATATGGGTGCCAGGACACTGTGGTATAGCGGGGAACGAAGTGGCTAATGATTTGGCTATGGGAGGATCTTCCCTGGAACTAGTCACTTTGGAGAACGCTAAACCTTTTGGAGCTCTCAAGGCGGAGCTGGTGGACTGGACTGACACCATGCATAGGACCATCTGGGAAAATGCGGGTGTTAGCAGGACTACAAATATTCTCTGGTGCAACCCGGACAAGGACAAGACAAGGGAAATTCTGAATCTCAGTAGGAAGGAACTGAGTCTTTTGATGGAAATCTTCTCGGGACACTCGACACTTAGGGCCCATCTCCACCAAATTGGTAGGGCGTACTCGGAAGTATGCAGGGCCTGTGGGGAAGACGACGAGATATTGGAACACTATCTCTGTGAATGCCCAGCATTTGCCGGGATCCGGGTCGAAATACTATCCAGTGACCCAATATCCATATTGGGGGATCTTAGGGGCATAGGATGGAAGACGTTGAGGAGTTTCGTCAGTGCGACGGAGTTCCTGGGATATTAAGATGGCATAGGACATAGAACCGAATGTTTAGAGCGCCCAACAAGCCGACATTCTGGCTTAAGTGTAAGTCCTCAGGGACTTGAGTCGGTTTAGGGAAGTATTTCCCTTCTCCGAATCCTCTTTTCGACCTAACCTAACCCTATGTAGTTAAAGGTAACAGCAAATGTAGTTAATCAGTGCGCCCCGGTAGGCTAGTTGGCAGCGCGATGGCTTATCAGTGCGGGGGTCGTGGGTTCGATTCCCACTAGAGGCACTGGTCTGATACAACGCGGCAAATGCCATAGTAGCTCGGTTAGGGTAATAGTATATAATTTGTAATTATATGATTATTGATTAATAATAAAAAAAAATGTAATTAAAAACAAATGAAATTCACTTGAAAAGGACAAGTAACATCTGATTAAATTCAACTAACTTTGTCATTTCTTTTTAAGTGTTGATAAAATGAACAAGTGCAGTAAAAACCCTGCAGGAAATGTCAATAGTGAAAAAGTATTGATTCACTATTGACCGTGTCACCAGTACTACTAACCAAATATTCCCCAGGCAATATAATTTACTATAGACATTTAACATGTACGTGTCATTGAAAATCACTAGTGACATTAGAACTATTGACTAGGTAGTGAATAGGTAGTTCTTATGGGACCATATGTAGACATTGGACCAAAGATTCACTAGTGACTCGTTAGTTCTTATTGGACCACATGTAGACATAACAACCATAGATTCACTAGTGACAAATTAGTTCTAATGGGACCATATGTAGACATTGGAACCAAAAATTTACTAGTGAGGTAATAAAGTAAAAAGTGTAGACGCTTAGTTGACAATGTCAACAAAATAGTAGACAAAAGTGGAGACTTGGAGACACTTGACCCCAAGCTTCCTGCAGGGAATTGACATAAAAAATTGTGTATGTTTTAATTTTTAAATAAAACAAAACAATTGGAGACAATGAATGTAAATTCGTAGTACAGTAATTTGATATGTTTTGTTTTTTTAATTTATGTAGTAAAAGCCATCTATCGAATATACAAAGATTATATCATAGATGTGGCATCACTTACAACATATGGGAAAACAGTGGACATTAGAGTGAGGTAAGTTTCTAAAAATAGAACTGTTGTGTTGTTGGAGTTGTACTTCTTATGTATGCAAGAACACCGTGTATTGAATAAAACTAATTTTAATCACAACAAAACTCGACCTGACGATAGATCAGTGGGCTTAAGCGCTCTGTTTACATGTAGTGCGAGTGCATGTGGCAGTAGAAATCAGTTAATCTATACCACGGTCAGTGATTGCACAGATAATTTCATATAGACGCAATCGAACAGCTATAAAACATAACAAATGTTACATTATTCAATAAAAAAAAAAACAGGGTCACTGACGTAGGTTCAATACCAGAAACTGCGCATTCTCATTCAGAAAATTGAAAATCTACAATGTAGTTATGATTTTTGGAAAATACACTCATTCTTCTCTACCACGCCTTTCACAATTAAAATGAAATAAAATTGCATATTAATTATAGTATTACCTGCAATTGTCTGAAAAAGACGTTAAAATTCAAACTCAAACAAAAATGAAACTTTGCTCTCTGGCAATTCTGCCCTACGTAAGTGCCATCTATCGAATATACAAAGAATATATCATAGATATGGCATCACTTACAACATATGGGAAAAAAGGGGACATTAGAGTGAGGTAAGTTTCTAAAAATAGAACTGTTGTGGTGTTGGAGTTGTACTTCTGAGATTATGTATGCAAAAACAAAAACACAGTGTATTGAATAAAACTAGTTTTAATCAGAACAAAACTCGAACTGGTTTATCTATACCACGGTCGGTGATTGCACAAAAAATTTCATATAGACGTAATCGAACAAATAAAAACATAACAAATATTACATTATTCAAAAAAAAAAAAAAAAAATACAGGGCCACTGACGAAGGTTCAATACCAGAAACTGCGCACTCTGATTCAGAAAATTGAAAATTTACAATGTAGTTATGGTTTTTAGAAAATACACTCATTCTTCTCTACCACGCCTTTCACAATTAAAACTTCTTCTGCAAATGCTTGGCTTTTGCAACTTGTAATTTTTAAAGTTAATTTTTGTTTCATGAAATACAACCATTTTTTGAACAAAAAACAATGCCAAAATAAATTAAAAATTATTAAAAGGAACTCTTACAACAAAATTAAAATAAAATCGCATAGTTTCAATTGAATGAAAAAAACCATTTCTGTGAGAAATTTGTTTACATAAAAGTACGTATATCTATAAACTAAATAAGAATTATCTGAAATTAATTCAGCCTCATAAAATTCCAGCTATAACAAAAAACATTTGGTATGACAACAACACCCCTTTCAAAGCCTTTTAAGAAGGTATACAATATTGATCAATTTGTAACTTAATCAATTATATATTTATTAACAACCACAATCAAAGTTGTTAAAATATAACTGAAAAATAATTCAATCAAAGAAATATAAATTTATAATTGAATGAGCCATTTTTTGTTGTCTCTTTCTATAAAAACCATCAAAAAATATCCATTATTCCACATCTAACCCCTTTAATTTTTACCCAACTTGGTATGGAAAGTAAGGGTCATATACATTGAAGCAGCCATATTTAGCTTAAGTCAACTTTCGCAAAGTTCCATCTCTATTAATTTGTAATCGAAACTCATCGTACCCAACTTAACACTTCAAACAAGCAAAAGAAATTTAATTTAAAGAACAAATAAAATAAATAAAAAATTAACAAAAACAAACAAAAAAAACATATAATTAATTCGCAAATCCAAATTCAAATAAGGTAAATATGGTCGTTCTTAAATTTGAAAAATAATTTATACGAATTTTTAAACAAATTTACGAGTACAAAATGTAAGTCAATTGTAGTTGAAGTTGTAATCGTCCATATCTTTTTAACGGTTAAAGCTACGTGATTAATTAATACCTGATTTTAAAGACACTCGTTTCTTGCCTTAAATAAAATAAGTAAAGAAATAAATTTTTTGTGGGTAAAATGCAATTTGTTTTCAATATCCGCTGTTCAAAGCTCTGTATATCAAAAAAAAGTTTTTTTTTTTAATTTTCAATATAATATATCCCAGGAAAAAATAACACATTCCAAAAAGAAGGTGATGCCCACATTTGCTTACATATCTCATTGCCAAATTGAGTAACTCCAATACCAAACACATTCCAACGATAGAGTCAAAAAAGCAAGTAGTATTGTAATCAATTCTTTAAATTTAAACCAGAAAGCATGAACTCAATAACAAAGTAATTGTTTACTTAAAAGAAATAACAATGTTATTAACTTATGTGTATAACTTTTTGTACTCAAGAAGTAATCATATACTTTTTCTTTATAAAAGGACGTTATTGGAAGTAGTTCCTCATTTTGAAAAAAGTAGTTATACAATTTTAAAGAATTTATGTCATATATTTTTTCAAACAAATTTTTATTTGCAGGAAAATAATACTAAAAACAGAAATTGCATGTTGGCTAAATTTTGTTAAACTGTGGTTAGGTATAAATTAGGGAAGCGCACGTGAGCAGAAAATTGTGAGTGGAAGTTGAAATTACTGACATTATCGTGAGTGAAAAAATATTTTCGAGGGTGATTGTGCGTGAGTCATATTTTTGTATTTCAATTTTGAATTGTTCTTTTTTTTTTGAAAAATTTATATTTTCGTGGTTTATAGCTCCAAAATTATGACAAACCCATGTTATCATAACAATTCGATGTTTCACTTTTTAGGATTTTATTTCCGTATGAGTTTAGATCGTTATATTTGAGTAACCTAGGAGAACCACGTGTGAGTAAAAGTTGAATTTACTTATGGAACTACTTCTTTTTCTTTTAAATGTAAGTACTTCTTATTTTTTCTAGGGAACTATTTATTTATTTTTTTTTTTGTGTAAGTACTTCGTAGTTTTACAATGGAACTATAAGGTGGCGCAAAAATAACCTTCCGATGTTTTTTTTTTTTTTTATTATGTATTTATTATGTATAGCATTTTCTGATAGGAGGATTACTTTTGCGCCACCTTATATTTCTTTATTAAAAAATGTATGTAGTTCTTAAAAATATAAAGTAGATGGTTCCTCGGTAAAAAAATAATCAATTCTAAAAAATCAATTATTTTAGTCTCACGCCCTGTTAAAAGAATCGAGTAGGTAATCTAGTAAGGAATGCGTTCTGCCCAAAATGCTTGATTACAAACCCGCTTACCTTTTTGGAAATTTTTTGCTGGGATGTTAGTTACAATTTATTTCATTATGCCGTTGCCAAACTAATATGTAGAGCACTTACGGGATTCAAAGTTATGGATAAAAATCTAAAAAACACACTACATGTAGTAAAAAAAAATATTTCCAAAAAAAGTTATTTATTGAAAAAAATAAAAATAAAATTTTGCTAAAGTAGTTGCACATAATTGCCCATGTTTAAGTGTCAAGAGTCATTGATACATCAATTTAAAGGTAGTTGAATCGTGGTTTTACTAGTTCACAAAAATAATTCACTTTTTGCCGGTTAAGTATATTTGTTTCAAAATCATCAAACTGCTGTATTTTAAAAAACTGGTTTTCTAAAATGTTTTAAAAAATATGTGTTAATTATAAATTATTTTTCCGTACCGTTACCAAATCCATATGTGCTACTCCTGTATGTTTTAGAGTTAAATTTTCAGTTAAATTTTTTCACATTTTTTTTCATAACTCAGGATGCCATAAGGGCTCCACATAGGGATTTGGGCACGGCATAATTTATAATTATTTAACATATATTTTGAAAAAAAAAAACATGTTTTTGAAATACTAAATTTTTAGCCGCGGTTTTGGAAACCAATGCATTTTTCTTAGGCAAGCTTCCTTGGTTTGAATGCCGAAATGTGGTTTATATACTCTTCGATGCCCTGCTTTCAAATCCATAATCAAAATGTATCCATCTTCTCGTATTTTTAAGATAACTGCGGTTATATGTTTCAAGAATAACTATTTTGGTTCGATTTTAAGGCGATTGTCGCCTTCAAATCATTCAGAATAAAGATAAATAACTATAATAGACTTTACTCTTGAAGATACTGATTGTTAAAATAGCATGAAGATACACATATTAAATGCCTTCTACAAAAATATCAATACATTGTGTATATGAATTTGAGAAAAAATAATTTTAATTTCGTACAATTTTAAAGGTAGCTTATATTTGAAAATCAATTTCAACAAGCTTAGTGTGATAATTTTAACGCTTTTCGCTGACATTAAAAAGGGAAAGGCTTGTCCTAGGCCATGTAATATTCGGTAATTTTTTTTGATGGAGCTTTGTTCAAATACAAAGTTTACGTATTCTAATAAACAAATTTTAAACGTATATTAACTCATTATAGAAAATACAGTTTAATGCATCTACCCATTGTAATAAATATGCTTAATATATCCGGTTGTGTTGTGCATATACTCTAATAATAATATATGTTAAAAATATATAAAATAATGTCAAACCAACAAAAACTTTTGTAAAATGAACAAATATTTGTTTATTTTACGAATTTTTTTGTTATTTCGACATTTATCGGTATCTTTATGTATGGATTTGATTATACGAATTTTTAATGCTGGACGGGCATTAAAGATCCTTATAAATATGTTTTGTTAAGATTTTTAAATCCCAACCAAATAACATCTTAGAAAATTATTTTTAAATTTTTTCAATGTTTTTCTTAAACATAGATTTTGTGAAAAGTCAAAAAAAAACATTCAATGAAGTTGTGCTTTTTGCAGTCCAATTATTCGATTTATTTTATGGGTTTGAACAAGATATATTTATATAGGTAGTCTTACTAGAACAACAACTACAACAAACTATACAAAAACAACAGGGTTTTGACATTTCAAAATACTCAAGATACAGTCTTTGTACTGTCAAAACCATGTAAGAAATATCAAAACCAGGTAAGAGGAAGATAAACAGCTGGGATACTAAGACTACCTATATAAATATATCTTGGTGTTTGAATAAAATAAGATACGTACACGAAAGTGAGATCGTTGTTAAACATATATGATCATATATGGGCTTGTTTATGAAAATACATTAACAAATTTCCCAAACTTAATATCTAAGGCTTTTATATTTGAAAAAATTATTTTTTATGAAAATTATTTTTATATGCAGAAAATTTGATTTATTTTAAGAAAGTATATTGCTAAAAAGAATATAATTACAATTATGCGTATACTTTATAAACTGAGAAGGCAAATATGTTTTTTTTTTTTTTTGATTTTATCTATTTTTTGGCATTTTTACTCGTATTTGCGTTTTTTGTGCAATTTTTTAAATTTTTAACGTTTGTGCTTAAAACTGGTTTGTGTTAAGATTAAGATTGCCTTTTTCAGATATTCTTGGCCTTTAAAACTTTTTTCTAAAAATTTTCTAATTATTCTTTTAAAAAGTTTAAATATTTTATCATTTTTGTAGTTTTACTATTTTTTTGCTTTTTGCAAATATTTTTGTTGCCATAAACACAATTATAAATTTCACTCATGTCAGTCGTCTTAAGTCCCCCTAAAGTATGCAACTGCAAGTTTAAGAAATGAAACACATTGTATCTTATAATTTAGTTTCATTAAATATCACTCATACGTCTGGCCACCATTGCTTCCAACAAAAATTTTGGTTTGCAAAACTAACACTCACGCAATACAAATTATACTAAACATTTATATATACGAGTATGTCGCTCATTCGACTAAGTGTATTTTTTTTTTATAATAAGCGTTCCTTAAGTATAATACAGTCAGTACCATTTAGAAAACAAATCTAAATGATTAGTTTGCAATTTTTGTAGTAAAAAAAATTATACATATTTTAATATATGAAAACTTCAGAAAAAACATATTTATGTCACGTGTGAAACATTTTAAAAGTACCGAACATTTTTGCAATGCGTTCCACTTAGAATTTCGAAATTTTTTTTTTATACTGTTCTAAATAAATAATTGAGTCGTATAAAGAATATGTATCATATTATTTGTAGCGTGTGAACTGTACACAGAAATAAATTATAAAATCCTGTTTGTAACATTAAACAAGAGTTATAGAGCATTTTTGCAAATGCAATAAAAAAGTTTTTTATACTAGCAAAAACAAAATAAATATTCAAGAAATAAAAATGTTAAGTTTTCTTTGATCATCTTTTATTTAATAGTTCTTGGTTTAAACGAGTTTAAGATCATTTATTTATTTACAATATTTCGTCTCCATATTGGGTGACTTCTTCAGGGAACAATTATTAAAAACTGTTTAATTATTAAAACAAGTTTTTCAAATTATAATAATTGTTCCCTGAAGAAGTCACCCAATATGGAGACGAAATATTGTAAATAAATAATTAATAAATAAATGATCTTAAGCTCTCGTGTAAACTAAGAATAATTATTCTAGAAATATGTATACTGCATTTTTTTCCAACTATTGTATTTACTTCAAATTTAAAAGATCACTCTAAAACTGCTATTTTACAAAATTGCAATAATGTTTATTGTTGAATGGAAATGAGCTATCTATAGTACATTTTTGATTTTCTAATTACTACCCATTGTAGAAAAGTGGTTATGTAAGAACATATTTGGTAATGGCATGTACATTGTCATTACAAACATATCTTACAAACACACCTTAAATCCTTAAACCTTTAATCTTGCATTTACAAATTTGATCAAAACTAGTCAAAAACGCCATTATTTGCAACATGGACAATTAGTCATATTAAATTTTTGATGTCATTAAAAGAAAGAAAAGCACTTTGCCGAGGGAAATAACTATACTAATGACAAAATTAAAAATTTGGGGCAAGCAAATATTTAAATATTTAAATTTTTACAAGAAGCTCAGAAAAATCCCAACATCAAATTTTTAATATTTATGGAAAAAGCTCTTCAAGCTACCTCAAAATTCTATGAATTGGAAAAAAATTTTCTTTTTAAATCCTAACTTAGTGCTAATACAGACAAATAAAGTCAGTTTTTAAGTCCTATTATACTAATATGACAAACAAACGTTTTGAGTGCATTTTTCCAATTTTTGTTGGGGTAAAATTTACTTGATAATTGGATGTCTTCAAATTATCTTTATGTTAATTCTAGTAAATCCAAGGCTATGTTGTTTGGTGAATGCGATATTTATAACTTTACTATTAATTTAGATGGTGATGCAGTTGAATTTGTAGAAAAATTAAATGTCTTGGTGTGACTGTAGATTCAAAGTTGAGTTTTCAGGATCATGTCAATGCGTTGATTTCTAAAGTTAATTTTACTTTGAGAAAATTGTATAGCTTGGATGTTATCCTATCATTTAATGTCAAGCTTAAGGTCGTGGGTTGATTATGCCAATATTTTTATATTGCTTAGAAGTGTATTCTGGAGCTTTGGGTTATGTGATGAAGTAGCTAAAATTGGCTTTTAATCGTGTCATAAGATATTTATACTCTCTTAGATTGCGTCATCACATTTCGTCATATGTTTTAAAATTTTTGGGATATTCGTTCGATAATTTTGGTCGAATTAGGTGTATTTTACATTTTTTTAAAATAAATAAATTGTAAAAACCCAAAATTTTTGTATATTATTTTTAAATTTGGTAGATCTACTAGGAATAGACAATTGGTTATTCCGAAACTTACAATCTTTTTTTTTGTTAGAGTTGCCTGTGAGTATAACAAACTTACTTACTTTAAAGTCGTTCAATTTTTCTATTATTTTCACAAGACATTTAATTTTTTAGGTTTGGGATTTTTTTTTTTTAAACTAAGGCTTGTTCATGCTTTTTTTATCTTAAAATTGGGGACTTAATAAATAAATAAACTACTATCACTCCTTTTTTTATATTTTTTGTTTATTTTTAGTATTATTGTATGGCGCTACGAAATAACCCCCAATGAAATAACACCCAAACGACAAAATGAAATAACCCCCAATGAAATAAATTCCAAAAAAAAAATGAAATAAGTCCCAACAAAAAAAAAAATTAAATAATACCCAAAAGAAATGAAATATTCCCCAAAGGTGAAAATGAAATAACACCCAAAATTTGGGGGTTGTTTCGTAATGAAATAACTCCCAAAGGAAGAAATTAAATAACTCCCAATGAAATAAGCTCCAAAGAAATGAAATATGTCCCAAATTTTTTTTATTTTTTGTTTTTATATATTTGATTAGATGGGGTGCAATAACGCCTTACGAAATACGGCCTTAAAGGCTTTATTTCTCAATGGAAAGTGAAATAAGGCCTTTATTTCCAAAAAGGTTTTATTGCACTTTGAAAGTGAAATAAAGCCGTAAAGGTCTTATTTCACTTAAATTTTTTTTTAAAATGAAGCAATAAAATTTCTTATTCTTATTCTTCTTATATTTTATTGAACAATTATAAAAAAATTTCATATTAACAAAAATTAATAGAACATTAATAATTAATCCCACTTCTGGAAACGAAATAAATCCCACAAAAATGAAAAAAAATCACTTTAATCATTACACATTTTTGCAAATATGATGATAAGCAAAAATTAATAGTACATTAATAATTCAACAAAAAATTTAACTGCAACAATATTGAAAATCTTTGCTTTATAAAGTTTTTATGCGTGGCGGCCTGCGGCCGCTCTTAGGGGTTTTCTCCTCCATGGGACGCGGCAAGTGGCTTCGCTGAATAAAGTTTCCCTGCGCGCGTCACACTAGGGAAGATAATGAGACGCGCGCAGGAAAACTGTATTCAGCGAAGCCACCTGCCGCGAGCTATGGAGGAGAAAACCCCTAAGATCGGCCGCAGGCCGCCACGCAGAGAAACTGAACAGTGTAACAAAAGAATCAAAAATACAAAATAAAGGCTTTATTGCACCATTGGCTAAATTGCAATAAAGGCCTTATGTCACTTTCAAAGTGCAATAAAGCCCTTTTCGCAATAAAGGCCTTATTTCTCAATTGGAAGTGAAATAAAGCCTTAAAGGCCTTATTTCGTAAGGCGTTATTGCACCCCACCGTAACAAATATTAAAAAAATTTCACTTTTAGCAAAATGAAATATCCCCCAAAAAATATGAAATAACCCCCAAAATAATTGCATATGAAATAATCTCCAAAGAATTTAAATTTTGGGCTTTATTTCATTGGGGGTTGCTTCATAATGAAATAATCTCCAAACCGTAAGATGAAATAATCCCCAAAAAAAAATGAAAAAACCCCCAAACAATTTTACACAATTTTTTTTGGGGTTATTTCATTTTTGGCCGTTGGGGGTTATTTCGTAGCGCCTTATTTTATTTTAATTATTATCTCATTTCTTATTATTTTATTTATATCAAATTTTCTTGTTTACTTTGTATAATTTAGTAGAAATTTGTAACCGATTATGCCCTTCAGGCTAGGTTATTGAAACGAATAAATAAATTAAATTAAATATATATTTGAAACTATGATAAATGCAATGAGATCTATAAATTGGTGTATATTTAATTTAGTCTAAGCAAACGTTTTTAATTTTATTATTTTTAATTTTTTTGAAATTTAAACCCTTAGTAATTTTGGCGCAGTTAAAGATAAATGATTAACGCGAATTGATTTAGCTTGCTTAAACATCGGATAACATACACACAGACGGTTAGTCATGCCATACACAATTTAAATTTAAAGCGTTTACTATATTTTTAATTTTTTAATTTAAGTTCATTCTGATACGAGGTATGAAGAACACAATGTGAATACATCATCATTATCACCATCATGAGAAAATTTACAACACAATATGGAAGAAGAAGGAGAACCACCAGCACAAGCTTACAGCACATGCCTTCATATAATGTGCTACTATACAGTTCAGCAAGCGAACTAGATCTTTCGATATTTTAAAATATTACTTTTTTTTAGGGCGATCAGTGGAAAAAGGAAATAAAATGATCTCGTGGAAGACGTTCAGACCAAAAGTTGTCAACAAGCTTTTAGAAATTTGGGTCAAATTGAAGATTGATCTAGTTTTTTCGACAAAAACTCGTCTAAAAACCCAAAAAAAAAATAAAAATTTTGAAAAATATTATAGGTTAAAACCGTACAATTTTATCTTGTATAGGATATATTTAAAAAATTTGAAATCGACGAATTTTGTTTCACATACCTACTAATTAAGGCGTAAAAAGACCGATTTTTTGACAAAAACTCGTCCAAAACCACAGGAAAAACATTTTTTAAACTGCTATCGCCATCGGTTTTAGCGTACAATTTCACCTTGGAAAGGTAATATTTAAAAAAAAAAAATTAAATCAGCCAATATAAAAAACCTTAAAAATAAAAGTTTATAAAAAGTAAAAAAATTAAAATTTGGGAGCCTCGAAAAAGATTTTTTTGATATGTCGTTTGTTATACCACTACACCGGTATAAAGAACGCAATTTTTTAATGAGTCAGGATACTTTATTATTCTAGCCAAAGTGTCATAAACTTCTGAAGTCTCTCATATGACCGTATGTTTGTAATTAAATAGTCAATATCCTGTATGTTAACAGCTTGTGCACATACAAACATAAACTCACGTAATATACTTTATGTCATCATATCAATTGTTGTAATAGGAAATTCAATTACAAATGCTTTTAGTCAAAAAAAAGCAATCTAATGTTCATTATTATCAATACAAAAGAGCATCACAACATCCAATATGTTTTGATGACTTGTAAAAACTCATACACACACAAACGTTCACACATACATGACTTGATATTAAATGTTAAAAACCTCAAAAAAAATTTCCATACATACAACAAAACTTTCTATGACAATTTTTATAAAATAAATCTCATTTTCAATTACAAATAAAATTTATAAATCTGTTAAAATCTGTACATTAACCCTCTATCGGGAAAGGCTGTATCAGGGCAGTCTTCATAAAATGTACCACAAATGCGTCAAATGAGAGTTTTATACTTAGAAAATAATATATTCCTATAAAAAACTATATTTGCTAAATATTTTGCATAGAAATTTTTCGTGTACCGTTTACGGTTTGGAAGCCAGAAAGCTTCAAAATCAAAATTTTGTAAAACTTCAAAAATTAATTATCTAAAAAAACAAGTTGACTAGAAACTCTTTATAATAAAATATAACAAATATTGAAGCTTTATCTTTAATAATAAGTAATTAATTTAGTCCAAGGACTCACAGGATTTTATCAGGATTCCTCTAAAAGACATCGTCTTAACTTACAGATGGATTTTTATGAAATTTTGAAGAAAAAAGACATTAAGTGTTAATAGCAAAGCGTTGAAGTTTGTACAATATAAATAGAAGTTTAGATACTTTTTCGCCTAATTTCCCTTTTTCTAAAAAGCGAAAATCGCGATATCTTCTTAAATAGGAGCAGAAAAAATAAAATAGTTTTTCGAGTGTGGTAAGAGAAATATTTTTTGTTCAAAACTTCTCTTTTATATGCTTTAGTTTCCAAAATGCACCCTTAAAAATTTTGGATCACATCGCCTAAATTACGCAACGACAAAAAATTTTGTTGAAGAACTTATTATTTGTTTTTCGAGTAGAACACATTGTATGAATTTTGTTGCAAAACATCGTTTGCCAGTTAGAGGTGGTTGCAGAAAAATATTGAGTGGCCTCTTTTTTTTAGTTTTTTCAAGATATTTTTTTCGTTTCAAGAAACTGTATAAAAATTTGGTATCAAATGAAAGATCATTTGAAAATGGTGCAGCTCACTAACGGTTGTTGCAAAAAACTAAAATATTTTGGGAGTCCTTATAAAAAGTGTTAATTTTTATTGTTAGGGGCCACTAAATAATTGTTTTCATGCTATCTTAGGCAATAAGAAGCACTTTTTTGTATGTTGATAACATTAATGCTTCATAGTATGCATTCTTTATTGCTTCATTGTAAGCATTATTCAAAAAAGGCATTTTGGGAAGCACAACAGAATGCCTTCACTAATTGCTAAATTGTATGCAAGGCGATGAAGGGCTATTTTGGAAGCATACAAATGTAGTTGCTGCTTACCAAATCCAGGTTATTTTTGCTGGGAATGCCTATATTGACAAGCAGACGAAGGTTGACTCACTTTAAGCCAATATTGAAGAATTTTTTCGTGAGATACCTGCCGATATGTTGGAGGGACTATGCCAAAATTGGACACAGTGTATGAACCATTTGAAGCGTAGCCGCGGTCAACATTTACATGAAATCATCTTTAAATTTTGAATTATATAGATCGTTCTATTGACTCAAATAAAGATTTCATACATTTCTCTAAATTTTATGTGTTTTTTACAAAAATCAACCTTTATATGAAACATATCCGATAACTTCCAAGTATTTTTATTATTTAAAAATGTGTTTAAGTGACATTAAAACTGGCATATATATATATGTATGCACAGCGCATAGTTTAGGGACACGCCCAAAATTGTCGCTGAAATATGCGGTGTATAGAATAAATTGTCCTCATCTCATACGCTAGATGTATGAAAAGGCGCGAAAACTTTGGGGACAGTCCCCAAAGTAAGCAAATGTCCCTAAACTATGCGGGGGGAACGAATAAATGTCTCTAGAGTATGCGCTGTGCATACATATATATATATGTATGCGTAGCGCATACTTTAGGGACATGGCCAAAATTGTCGCCGGAATATGCGGTGTATAGAAAAAATTGTCCTCATCTTAAACGCTAGATGTATGAAAGGCGCGAAAATTTTGGGGACAGTCCCCAAAGTAAGGAAATGTCCCTAAACTATGCGGGGGAACGAATAAATGTCTCTGGACTATGCGCTGTGCATACATATATATATATATCTATATATATATATATATATATATATGTATGCGTAGCGCATACTTTAGGGACATGGCCAAAATTGTCGCCGGAATATGCGGTGTATAGAAAAAATTGTCCTCATCTTAAACGCTAGATGTATGAAAAGGCGCGAAAATTTTGGGGACAGTCCCCAAAGTAAGGAAATGTCCCTAAACTATGCGGGGGGAACGAATAAATGTCTCTGGACTATGCGCTGTGCATACATATATATATATTAGGGCGGGTCGATTTAATAATCGCCCAAAGCTCAGTGAAAATCGTATTCTAGGGATCAAATAAGAAACTTTGCGGAATTAACCATACCTCTAAAACGAATTCTACTACCCCGAAACTGTTGACTTTTGTCCCGTAGGGTCAAGTTTTGAAAAATCCCACTTTGACCCATGTAGAGTGCCCCAATCGAGTCCAAATGTATGACCGACCCCCACTAACTTTGAAGGGCCGATCCACCCATGCTCGTGGCACACCCCCCTGGAACTCCCCTGGGGGGTTCCCCATACAAACATTTCAAAAAATCTCCATTTTTGGCACTTTATTTTATTATTTTTTATTTATTTTATTTATTTTTAATATTTTATTTATTTTTTCTCTTTAGAAATTTATTTAGTCAGAACATATGTAAATGAAAAAAATAATTTAACTTAGTAATTGAAAAGAAATAAAAAAAATTACTGTTTGAAGTCTTTTTTGCTTTCAAGTCTGGGCAATTTCGCACGGCTCTCTTATGTCGTCGCCATAACAGCCTCTACATTTTCCGGTATAACTCGTTTGGAAACGCTAGCTAGCAATTGAACGTGTCGTTCTGTTGCAGGTCGTAAAATAGGTTGTGTGGGTTTTTTAAGCCACCACAAGACACAGCTGCATGTCGTAAACTTACTTAAGCAAAATCGGTTACAGGTAGAATTGAGCATAAAATTATCATAAAGGATTTTCCAGAAGTAATAAAAGGCGCACTTGCTTAACAGAAAGCATAAAATTATCATAAAGGATTTTCCAGAAGTAATAAAAGGCGCACTTGCTTAACAGTATTTGTGGTCAGATTAACGTTTAATTTACATGTAAGTATTTTATGGGCAGTTTTGACAACAAAATCGGTTACAGGTAGAATTGAGCATAAAATTATCATAAAGGATTTTCCAGAAGTAATAAAAGGCGCACTTGCTTAACAGATTTTGTGGTCAGATTAACTTTTAATTTACATGTAAGTATTTAATGGGCAGTTTTAACAACAAAATCGGTTACAGGTAGAATTAAAATTACCATTTCATTTTTATTACCTCGTAGACCATATATAACGCAACAGTTTTTGTGAATGCATTAAGTCGTTGTGAAGAACTCAAAGTGTGAAGTTCTAATTTCAGATAAAAAAATATTTAAAAAAAAAAATCATTCCAAATCAAAAAGTTTACAATGAATCCACCATCCTTTACACCGCAAGATGAAGCAATAACAACATCAACAACTATCGAAAACCCAATGAGTCATATACCCAGGCATGATGTTACTGTTTTTGGTGTGTCTACTGATTTGACTGATCTTAATTTACCAACCCATCTGGATATTTTGAGATATTATTTTTACTTGAGCGAACAAAAAAAATTGCTCTATAAATCATTCACTATTCAAGTACAAGATAAGTTGATTGGAATTTGGAAAAAACTTGGTATGGAAATAATGCTGAAAAAAAGTGTATATAATAAATTGAATAGATTGCTTGTCAAATATCAAGAGCAAATCAAGAATAGAAACAAACACCAAGAATTTACAGAGTATGTAAAATCTCTGGAAACAATTTTTTTCATTGGAACATGTAAATGCGATTTGAAGGCAGCTCCATGTGCATGCGGTTTGGTTCCCGAACGCCTCAAAGAGTTTATGCACGATCAACATAATCAGAGAAGACTAACAATGGATGGATTTGCGATGGAAATTGAAGAGCAAGGAGCAACGTCTATGTCATCAATGCCAACATACCAAGATCCCGATGATTCAACATACGCACCGCCACCGGTTCAAGAAGATTTGGATATAAGCACAAGTTCACAATACACACAGAGATACGATTGTTTTAACTTTGCCTTGGTATGTGACAGATTTGGTGTGCCTGATAGAGTAGCATCAGCAATGGGAACCGCTCTTTTCCAAGATTTTAAAATGAAAGATACCCATGGCAAACCTCTCATCATGGATAAATCGAAAGTTCGCCGAGAAAAAGAGAAATGCAGACAAGAAGTGCTTCGCAAACGGTTAGATGATACCAATTTGTTAGCATTTTCATTCGATGGCAGAAAAGATGATACTTTAACGAGAGATGCAATTGATGAGAAGTATCATACTAGGATGGTAAAAGAACCTCATCTTGTTATTTTGAGAGAACCGAATTCTGAATTGATTGGTTACGTAAGACTAGAACATGAAACCGCTGAATACAAAACAACCAAATTAAATGATTTTTTTAACGATAAAAATATATCACTGAATGAATTAATTGGCATATGCGTTGACGGTGAGCCAACAAACACTGGCCCACACGGTGGAATTATACGACGATTCGAATTGCTGTTAAAAAGACCATTGCATTGGTTCGTTTGCCTTCTACACTTCAACGAACTTTCGTTTCGGCATTTGTTTGAAGCTTTGGATAAATCAACCAGCACTGGACCAAGATCGGCAACCGGAAAATTGAGCCGTCAAATCGAAACTTGTGAAACTCTTCCGGTAAGTTATTGCTATCACTCATTTATTATAATTGTCAACCGTTTTTAATTGCTTTATTTTTATATATTTTCAGGTGGTGGACGGCTTTCAGAAAATTGAGTTGAAAAATATGCCCCCTGCTCCAGAAAAAATTGAATTTTCCACCGATTCCAAATACTTATACGACATGGCCCATGCAATTTCTAGCGGCGTGGTTTCAGTGGATCTGGCTAACATCAAACCAGGGAAAATTGTACATTCTCGGTGGCTCACCAAGGCCGCTAGACTATTACGATTATATGTGACAACGGAAAATCCAGATGCAAATTTAAGAATACTGGTTGAATTTATAATTACATGTTATGTGCCAATGTACTTCAATATTAAGTATTACAGCTCTGTCGTGTACGGTAGTAGATTATTTTTCAAATTCATTAGTTGGTCAAGATTTCTAGAACCTCGTTTACGCAAAATTGTCAATAAAGTAATTACAGATAATTCATATTATGCGCATTCGGAAAATATCTTGTTATCAATGTTGTTTGATGATAGCAAAGAAAAGCGCGACTGTGCTATCAAGATAATTCTACGCTATCGAACCGATGTTGACGACCCAACGGGACTTAGAGCTTATAAAAAACCAGATATAAACTTTTATTGCACAAGTTACACGGAAATGATCAATATGAATGACATAAATGACGTATTTGAACCACCATTCACTCGAAGCATTCCATACGATACTTTGAAAGAATATTTAAATCAAGATGATCCACCGTTTAATGATCCAAAAATTCCATCACACATACAAGGAACAGAACGACACGTTCAATTGCTAGCTAGCGTTTCCAAACGAGTTATACCGGAAAATGTAGAGGCTGTTATGGCGACGACGTTAGAGAGCCGTGCGAAATTGCCCAGACTTGAAAGCAAAAAAGACTTCAAACAGTAATTTTTATCTTTTCTTTTCTATTACTAAGTTAAATTAATTTTTTCATTTACATATGTTTTGACTAAATAAATTTCTAAAGAGAAAAAATAAATAAAATATTAAAAATAAATAAAATAAATAAAAAATAATAAAATAAAGTGCCAAAAATGGAGATTTTTTGAAATGTTTGTATGGGGAACCCCCCAGGGGAGTTCCAGGGGGGTGTGCCACGAGCATGGGTGGATCGGCCCTTCAAAGTTAGTGGGGGTCGGTCATACATTTGGACTCGATTGGGGCACTCTACATGGGTCAAAGTGGGATTTTTCAAAACTTGACCCTACGGGACAAAAGTCAACAGTTTCGGGGTAGTAGAATTCGTTTTAGAGGTATGGTTAATTCCGCAAAGTTTCTTATTTTGATCCCTAGAATACGATTTTCACTGAGCTTTGGGCGATTTTTTTGCCTCCCCACAAATCGACCCGGCCTAATATATATATATATGTATGTGTAGCGCATACTTTAGGGACACGCCCAAAATTGTCGCCGAAATATGCGGTGTATAGAAAAAATTGTCCTCATCTTAAACGCTAGATGTATGAAAAGGCGCAAAAATTTTGGGGACAGTATTCCGGCGACAATTTTGGGCGTGTCCCTAAACTATGCGCTGTGCATACATATATATATATATATATATATATATATATAATCCTGTAATTCCTAGTTGGAACAAATTGCCAGTACAAATGATTTCCATTGAATTCTGTCTTCAGCGTGTCGTTTTGCTTCCCTCCATATCATTCTGGCTGTACTGAGTTCGGATTCTATTTGACGTATCCACGTGTTAGCAGGTCTTTCTCTACGTCGGCTGCCCAGGGGATGGAAGTCTAGGGCCTTTCTGGTAACGTCATCTTGGCATGTTGTTACGAAATTATTTTATACAAATAATCTAAATTTATATATGAAGTAATTTTTATTCCAATTTAACAAATTTTAATAATTTATATAAAAAGTAAATTTTGCTCCAATTTTTAACAATCAAACTTGAGATTGCGCACCTAAAAAAATTACGTATGTAATATTTGTTTGTCCTTTAAAACATATACTAGTTTCATTCAAAGGATTCATCACTGTGTAGTTTCCTTGTAAGTCATCAATTAGTTTTTAGACTTCTACGAGTCAATGAAAGTTTAACTAACCATGATTTTTGTTTTAAAGCAGATATACTATATTTGTAGCGATGTGACATCAACACTTTCTCTACTTGCCAATAAAGGACGTTAGCAGGTAACAAATATCAAGCAGATTGTAAATCTCAAATAGTATTGCATTGCGACGGGTTATCTCTAAACCTAAAGAGTCTCTGAGAAAAAAAAGCGTTATGGTGCCCCGAGTCGCTTAAAACTTGTATTTTACCTCAACCCATGTCGCTGCCATCTATTACTATCGCCTATTTTATTACTTTTATTTTAACTGATGTAATAATCTAAAAAAAAACAATTAAATACAATATTATTTAAATTTAATTTAAGCAAATAAAAGTTTTGAAAAATGTCTATCACTTTTTTCTATTCATCCTTTAATACAATTTTTATTCAAATGATATAACTTTCCGTTACATTTTCATTTAGAATAAATCATTTGCGTATGATTTATATGTATCTTGTAACAAAAATAACTTATACGTCTACACTCAAAAAAAAAGTTTGTAAAGTCAGCAAAAAATTTTGCTGGGCCAGCAAAATTTTAGTCAGGAGGGTGCTTGCAAAAAAATTGCTAATGTCAGCAAAATCTTTTGCTGCAAATCAACGAGCTAATTTTTATCAACAAAATTAGTAGATCCAGCAAAAGTTTTGCTAACACTTAGTGGATTAGAAATAAAAAAGCGTTGGTAAAAATTAATAAATTTTTTGCTGAATTTTAGTAGACTGAAAAAACCGAAAAAATTTGTAGAAAAATTGTAATTTAGTTAATTTATTTGTTGAAAATCATAAAACATATTTTTGTGACTCTTTTAAAAATAATTCACAATAATTACGAAATATAAAAATTTTCATTTTCCCACATTGACGACATGAATTAATTTAATATCTGAAAATATATTGAAATAAATATATATAACATAACAAACATTTTCTTTCAACTACTTACATCAATTTTTGTCTAAATGATGCCATCTTTTAAGGGACGCAACTTCCGAAGATAATTATAGAAACGAAACGAAAAAATAAACAAAAACAAACGAGACGAAAAAAACAACCTTTTTTTGCAATAAGAAAAAGGAACCATAAAATCTACCTATGATATGTGTCTTTGTCTTTCGCTTTACTATGTATACATGTCTGTATATGTTTGTTTGCAATTTGACCACACTAGATTACACAGGTCAACAGCAAAAAAAGGCTTGACTAACCACTATATATATTTGATGCATCATGGCTGCCTAAGTACAAAAATGGTAAAATTTTTCAATTCTATGGATAATTTTTTTTTTTAAAAATTTTTTAAGTAAAATTGACAATATTTTGAGACATTTCTCCACTTATGTTGTCATAACTCAAAAACAACTAGTCCGATTTTGTCAAATTAAATTTACAAAAATTAAGGTTTACAATATCTTTAAAGAACGTGTACAAATTTTTTTAATGCGATCAATAGTTTCAAAGTTATGAAACAAATTGTTAGCAAAAAAAAAAAAAAATTGAAAAACAAAAATCTGGAAAAAATCGAAAACTGCAAAAAAATATTACTTTTTATTTTTTTGTAGTAAAGCTACATATCATGCGAATTAAACTAGATATGGATCATAAAAATCGATGCATGCTTTACATTTTTATTTACAATTAATTGAAGGTATCGCATATTTACAAGCACTATAGAAAATTGTACCTACTATATAATGAAAATGCAGAACATAAAAACTCAGGTGCATTTTACGACACGCATTTTGGCAAAAACCCTTTGGGAAAAACCTCTATGACATTTTTATGATTCTAATAATTAAAAAAAATAAGTAATAAACAAAAGATTGTTTAATTTTTACGATTGCGGTAGGATAGTAATAAAACGCTCATAAATGTGCGTGTACGCTGAAGTGCTCTTATTTTCCGTTAGCTACCTGTAACGGATGATTTTTTTTTTTTTTCATAAAAGTCCTTAATGTTTTTTAGGATTCTTGGGAATAATAAAAAATTTGCAGCACACACAAACTGTATCCACACAAAGGGTTATCCCAAATTATAGTATCAGTATTTATAAGATCTCCTTGACCCTTTTTGTTTCCTTCAAGTAGTGTTTGCGATAACGCAAACATCATTTAATACCTACACAAAAATTAGAGTCATACAGCTTAGAAGTTAAAAACAATTTTCAAATATTAATAAAAATGAGCCAGAAAGCCAGAACATTTTTATGTAAAAACGATCCAGATTTATTTTGTTATGTGTGCGGCCAATATATCACCGGGAAAAAAACGGAAGTGCTTCTTAACTTCATTGCAAAAGTCATATCAAGATTGCTATAATATCTATCCGCACAATTTGAACCAGCATTGGACACCGAGTACTATATGCATTCCATGTCGATTGAATTTATCTATGAAGTCTTCTAACGTAAAGTAAGTATAAATTAATAGATTTGGAATATTTTATAATTACAATATTTCTTAATTAAAATTTGAATTCTTCATATTCCTGATTTCAATTTTTTTTTTCATTTTACAGACGACACTTGGAAATTTTGAAGCCTATGCTATGGAGAGAAACAGCGAACCACGCATCCGAGTGTTATTTTTGTTTAAGTACAAAAAGCGGTTTTGGAAAACATATGCGATGGTCTTACCCCACGAGGTCTGCTGATGGGTTTACACTTGCAGTTCTACATTCACAAGAAATAGAATATGCTCAAGATCGGGGTGCAAGCTGTAGTCATGTGCTTTCATCTTCACCAGGACACTCAACCTCAAGTATGTCTTACCAATCAGATATGTCAGATCCAGCACTACCATCTATAGCTGAAAATGACGAGTTCATCCCACACAAACATTTCTCGCCGAGACCATGGAATCAAGATCAGCTTAATGATATAATTAGAGACCTTGGATTGTCGAAAGATCTTCTGAATTACTTGCGTCCCGGATGAAAGAAACAGGTCTCACAACTAAAGAAACTAAAGTTTCGTATTACCGTACTCGAGAAAAAGACTTACTTCATTATTTTGCTGAAGAGGATGACTTTGTGTACTGCACAGATATTTCTGTTTTGATGACTGCCATGGGCTTACAGAGATATGATTCAAACGAATGGCGTTTAATTATCGACTCATCAAAACGCAGCTTGAAGTGTGTCCTTTTGCATAATGGAAATAAATTTCACTCCTTGCCGATCGCACATTCAACCAAAGTAAAAGAAGAATACTCTGTAATTGCATTGGTCATGAAGAAGATAAAGTATGATGAACATAAGTGGGTAATTTGTGTTGATCTTAAGATGGTAAATTTCCTCTTAGGCCAACAAAGCGGCTTTACAAAATATCCTTGTTTTATATGTTTATGGGACAGCAGAGCTAAAACAGAACATTGGAAGAGAAAACAATGGCCTTCTAGGGAAACACTAGTTCCAGGTACGCCAAATGTTATAAATGTGGCTCTAGTGCCCCGAGATCGCATCATATTACCCCCTCTTCACATTAAACTTGGTCTGATGAAACAATATGTTAAAGCACTTAACAAAGATAGTGAATGTTTCCAGTATATTTCAAGGAAGTTTCCCAATCTAAGTATGGAAAAGCTGAAAGCAGGCATATTTGATGGCCCACAAATTCGCAAATTGGTGAACGATACTGAATTTGGCAGTTCAATGTCAGAAATTGAGAAGAATGCATGGGATTCGTTTGTATGGGTTATTCAAAATTTCTTAAGAAATAACAAGGGTGATGATTACGTTGCGCACGTTGAAGAGATGTTAACTCACTTCCAGAATCTTGGATGCAACATGAGCATCAAAGTACACTACCTGCACAGTCACTTAGATCGTTTTCCTGAAAATCTAGGAGACTTGAGTGAAGAACAGGGCGAACGATTCCACAAAGATATCCGGACAATGGAGGAACGATACCAGGGTCGCTGGGATGCACACATGATGGCTGATTTTTGCTGGAGTATTCAGAGTAACACTTCGTTATTCAACAATAGTAGAAAATCGACTAAAAGAAAATTTCAGAGTTTGTAGTTTATAATACATATTTATTTATTTATTTTCTTGTTTTATTTATTATAATAAATGTGAATAATAAAATATAAATTTTCTACTATTTAATTTATTTATTTATTTACATTTAAGCTCATCCAACACAAATGTCTTTCCGAAGAATAGAATCAGTATATTCTAGGTAGGGTTTTGCCAAAAAATACACGAATGTTACTATGTAATACATTTTTGATGTGAAAATTTGTACATAGCATGGGGAAAATGTTTTCAAAATTCAATCAATCGAAAGAAGAACATTAACTACTCAATTTTATGTATATCAGACAAAAAACTAAAATTTGGTGAAAATGAGCGAATTCACTTAATTGTGAATAAATTCGAAAAAAATCAATCGATTTTTATGATCGATATCTCATTTTGTTCCTATTACATGTGGCTTTGCGATAAAGCAATAAATCTGAACGATTTTTGCCGTTTTCGATTTTTTATGATTTTTTTTAAAACAAAAAAATTTGCTATTTTCACGTAAAAAAAATATTTTTTCCCTCAATTTTTTATTATAACTCCGAAACTACTGAGCCGATTGAAACGCAATATATTAACGGATTAAAGGCTATGTAAATTTCAGTTTTTCTAAATTTATTTGAATAATATCGGACTAATTTTTTTTTAGTTATCATTAATTATGTGGAGAAACGTCTAAAAAAATTTATAATTTTACTTAAAAATTTTTAAAAAAAAAAACCTCTCCATAGAATTTCAAAATTGAACCATATTTGTACTACTGGGACCACAATACATCAAAATTGTATAGTGGTTTTCAAAGCCCCTAAAATTTTTTCAAAATTGTTGCCTTGTGTGTTTTAATCCTCAATTTTGTTTTATGTATGAAAAACAGATACAAAAATCTTCCATAGTTGATTTCTTTATATGTCTTATTAGAGTTGTACTTTTTAGTAAAATTTTCCTCTTCTATACTACATCTTGACATGCTGCGACATTTGCTTTATTCTGCGCATATCTTTCAGTCTGGTTGTCGTCCACACTATTAATGTGCTTATCAGCACAATTTTTTTTTAGCAAAATAAATTAGTAGAACATTAGTATAATATTAGTGAAACATTAGTTCAAAGCAGTTAAGTGCTGAATAAGTATAACAACAATTTTAGCTTAAAACTGAATTTTAGCAAAAAATTTGCTAACAAAATGTATACCTGATTTACAAGTCGTTTTACTAACTTTTCAACTAACTTATTTTTTTGAGTGTAGTGGTCTAAAGATTTTTAAATCTTTGTACAGCCTTGAACATACTAAATACATCTTGGTTTAGCAAACGTTTTCCTCTTTATTCCTCTTCAAAACATTTTAGCATTATAAAATATATAATCAAATTTGGCCAATTTCTAACCTTTTTATGAGTGTTAAGTCAAACAATGTTACATAAATATATACATAAATACACATTAAAATATATAAAACGCATTAGAAAAGTTTATTTATTTTTACAATGGGAATCTCCCGATGTGTTCTCTACGGGCTTAATTTAGACATGTGATAAAGAAAAAAAATAAAGGACATGTATTTAAGTGGCCTACTCTGTGTTTATTGATTAAAAAGTGGGAACAAAAATTACTCCATTTTTAATTTGTGCTGCTTATTTAAAATTATTTCCGAGAAATTTTAGACGAATGAAATACCAAATAAAAGAGCTATTGAAGGCGGAAACTGTGCTGTATACGAAAACTTTCAACTATTTTTGTTTTTCAAAAAAATGTGTTTGAAGTGATATTAAAACTGGCGTTTTGTTAAAAAATTAAAGTTGGATTACGACAAAAAATATGTATACTAATGCCTATCAAATTTAATAATGGGGATGTTTGAGCTTTTCTCGACATTCGTAATTGTTCGGCATTAATGCGTTTTTTTCCGAAGAGCTTTTAAAAAGTATTTAAAAATAAATGGCAACAATAACCACTACATAGACAATACTGGTATAAAAGTTTTTGTTTTCTCGAGTACATCAAAACTGCCTTGAAAAAAATGTGAGTTTAGTAAGTTTCAGATATATTTGGCACCAAATTTTAACTCTTAAACGTGAGGTATTTTTATTATATTATTTTTTCTTTGTCACATATCCACAATTTATTAGGATCAGAGATAACCCACCGGGAAACTCCCTGGTCTTTCAAAAAGTCCTCTTTTTCCACACATCATTATGCTATTATATCTTTACATCCGTAGTGCGGATGAGTATTTTAAATAGTTTTGTTTTTCAAATGAAAACATATTAGTAATAATTATCTAATAAACGCCCAGGTAGAAAAATACAATCTTTAAAACGTTTTAAAAGCATTTTTCATGATGATACAAGCGTTTTCAGAACATACCAAATTACAAATTTAAAGCGTTTTGAGAATGTGCAAAATGATAACCCAAATTTACGGTCTGAGGATGGTATTTTATAACGTTCTCAAAACATTACAAAACAAAATTTTTGAAATGCTTTTTCAATCGTTAAATAAGTATTTGCAGAACATTTTGGCTTACAGTTATTAAGCGTTATGAAAACGACCCAAATGATAACCGCTTTGAGGGTTGTAATTTTGAACATTGTCAAAACGCTCGAAAGAAAAATTTGATTGAAAATAGATTGTTTTGAGCAGTTTCTGTACTTAGCAGTCGCCAACCAGCGGCTTGTCTGTGTCAAAATTTTGGATGGTGTTTCAGTTTCAAACTGATGTAATAAAAATCTGTAGAAAATAAATGTTGTAAAAAAATACTTTTTTCACAAGTTATGTACTTATTACCCTTTAATTCTTCATATACTTGGGTTGAACTGAAATTTTCTTTGCCTACACCCTTATTTGGCTTTCCGCATCCACTAAACTGTTGTTGCAACTCGTTTGACATTATAACAGAGAGAACAGCTGCAATCGCAAAAAAAAAAAAGTATTTCTAAAGTACTATTGGCAAATGTTAGAAAAACGCTTTAACTCAATGGTTTTACATTGGTTTTATTTTATAAACCGTTGTAAATTTTGTACGATAAGAACTTCTTAAGTACTTTTTACAAACGTTGGAAAAACGCTTGGAACCAATGTTTTTACAGTGTTTTTATTTCACAAATATTTGTAAGTTTTGTATAAAAAGTATTTCTAAAATACTTTGTCCGAACGTTCGAATAGCAATCCAAAATAATGTTTTTTAAATGCTTTTTTTCGTATTATTTGCAATTATCGCTTTGGAAACGCTTTTATTTTAGTACCATCAAAAACAAACGTTTTGAAAACTCTTCGTTTTTTTGTACCATCCCAAATTTCTACCTGGGCGCTTGGCAGCTTGAAGAATATTTAATGTCAATATACTACGATAAACGATAAACAACATACGATTATCTGCATTGCTGAAAGGCAGGAAAAAAATTTTATTTTTATACAAAAAATATTTATAAAAAAAATTGAGAAACACAAAAGAGAAATTATTTATAAACAACTTTTACTTAAATAGCTCTTAACATTTTTTTGTAATATTTTTTTTTTTTTTTTTTAAGCAACAAAATACGCGCAGGTTTGATTCTTACAGCCGCAGGTTGTTGAAAAATTTATCATATAGAGACAATCTGACAATTATAAGATACAAATATTAATACCATTTAAAAATGAAAAATCACTGATGACGCCTGTCCATAAGAAGGCAGAAACTAGGCCAATGAAGAACACTAAAACGTGTCTACTGAAGCTTTTTATAAAATTAAAAAAAAGTTTTCAAAGTTACATGAAAAAGTTTCAAAAAAACGTGTATTGAGTATCCACCAGATGTGGACGTTGTACATAACAAAAAAGTTTTCAATTTATTTTTTCATCAATGGCTATAATCTTTAACTTCAAGCTCATATATTAGTTCTCATGCAGTGAGTTAACTAGTTTATATGAATGATTAATGTTTGGCATGGGATTGTTACCGCTTTCAAAACGTGTTCTGATGATGGGAACCTAGAAAATTCCCGAAATAGATCTATCAACACATTCATGAAAGGGTCATAGAATAAATTTGAAAACAAAAACTCTATAGATTATTTGTTAGGACAATATCCTAATGAAGAAATATAGAGTATGGCCTCGCAATTGAATAATTTTAATTTTCATTGAAAAACTTTAAAGATTTCATTCTCTCAAAGATGAAGCTTCATCTAAAACTATGAAACTTTTCTTTAGCTTTAAGAAATCTTTCGTTCTGTTTGTGAAGAAAATGTTAATTAGTTTACTTGAAACTTATTGTTAAAACTTATATTGTTCGTTCACTAAAATTCTCTTTGTTTTGTGTGATTCTTATGACTTTTTTTAAGCTTTAAGTGACATTTTTTTTAATTATCTCGATCCGTTTCGAAGTGATAACTTTTTAAACTCAAAAATTTAATATATGTCCTGAAAATGGCATTTTTTTGGTCACATAAGGAGTTGCTGCATTCAACTTGATATGTATTTTGTTGGTATTTTTTTTTTGAGTATTTTTAAATATAATTTGAAGAAATACACTTCAATAATGCTTAATAGTGCAATTTAAAACATTTTCGGATATGCACCCTACGCCCAGTGTTGGTCGAAACTGATAAATTTTGGCACGAAATGTTAAGTTTATGAACGTGATAAAAAAAAGTAACACCACTTGGATACATTTTTAGAATTTTATAATATAAAGAGACACATTATAATGGTTTTGCATTTTGATTTTCCGCCGCCCGCTCAACATCGTAGACTAGGGATTGAATTTTGTGGAAAAAGTTTTATTAAAAAAAAAAAACAGCAATACTTTATTTTACTTTTTTTAATAAAAAGAATAAAATTGTTTTACGTGCCAAAATTTCGATATTTTTTTTTTAGTTATTTTTACATAAAACCTCAAAAGTTCAATGTAACTAAAATTAATTGTATATTATTTTGGGTTGTTTACAATATTTTTTTAAAATATTGTTAAAGAAGAATTATTAATTAATTCAACGATACATAAAACGCTTATATAGTGCCATCCATCAATTCAAACGAATCAGACATCTCAGGTAATATTTTTATATTCAGGTACAGGAGCTTATACTTTATTGCATTTTATTTTTCTGAAAGGGTTTCGGTTACAAAGAACGTTATATGAAGTAACATTTGCATAATTTTTTGTTCTAATTTTCTATTTAAACACAGGTAAATATTTATATTCATCAATTTATGGGCTAATATAATGCGGTTTTATTCTTTATCTACTTTACATTTCTTTAATTCTAGTACCAGTGTACGTATTTTTAATATATCAGCTCAGTAACTGTAATCATGGAGATTACATTAAATTTGGTATAGGAATGGGATCGAAAAAAATACGAAATACTGATATTTTTGTACAACCAACCGTGCTAAAAATTACATATGATACAACTAATATTATACTAGGAAAACACTGTTTTATTTGCAAAGCAAACTTTTTTGCCAATATTATTTTTATCATTATTACAACCAATTAGCAGCATTTTTAAAATATTTTATTATATTTCATGCATTTAGTTATGATGTATAAGGCTAAGATCGAACTTTATTGCTACTTTCTAAATGTGTTTTAAGGTTGAAATTGAAATACAATTTATAAGTTTATAAAATTTGTAGAAAAATTATTTGATTTTGTTTCATCTACACTCAAAAAAAAAGTTTTTAAAGTCAGCAAAAAATTTTGCTGAGTCAGCAAAATTTTAGTCAGGAGGGTGCTAGCAAAAAAATTGCTAATGTCAGCAAAAGCTTTTGCTGAAAATCAGCGAGCTGATTTTTTGCAACAAAATTAGTAGATTCAGCAAAAGTTTTGCTAACACTTAGTAGATTAGAAATAAAAAAGCGTTGGTAAAAATTAATAAATTTTTTTGCTGAATTTTAGTAGACTGAAAAACCCGCAAAAAATTTGTAGAAAAATTGTAATTTAGTTAATTTATTTGTTGAAAATCATAAAACATATTTTTGTGACTCTTTTAAAAATAATTTACAATAATTACGAAATATAAAAATTTTTCATATTAACAGAAAAATTATAATTTTATTTGTGATAATTTACTTTAATTAACAGAAAAAACAATTAGAAAAAAGTTATTTGACACCTGCATGAATGGAGTTAACTTTCTAGCCCGCAACGGCCTTCATCAACATTCTTCGTGCCTTAAAGTGTTAAATTGTAAACATCATCTATTTAACTCAACTAGTTAGGTTAAAAATGTGCCGTAACTTAGTTTTTGAGTATGACGAAATTTACTGCGAACTTATTTTCTATAAAACTATGTTTAGTTGTTAATTATTACCACAGTTGCCAGTTCAACTAATTAAGTTGAAATTTGACTGGCAGTTATTTTCAAATGTCATCATATTCTATCCTTTACATTGTAAGTGAAGGAATATCAAACATTGAAGATTTTTATTCGTTTCTCAACATATGTCTAGCATATATATTAAGCGAATTTTTGCACTGTACCTTGTGAGTGGTTAATAGTGAATTTTTATTGTTGATCTATATAGAAAATAAGTTCGCAGTAAATTTCGTCATACTCAAAAACTAAGTTACGGCACATTTTTAACCTAACTAGTTGAGTTAAATAGATGATGTTTACAATTTAACACTTTAACCCTGCTGTTAGGTTGGGACCATTTTGGTCCTTTTTTTTTACTTTCACTTATAACTTTTCAACGGTAAAACATATCGACTTTAAACGTCAGCTCACGTGGTATTTTTTTTAAAACAATGTTTTTTTCAAATAATTAAGTGTCTAACATAAATTAGAAAGGAGAAAAATAAACAGTTACAAATTTTATGTTTAGGACCATTTTGGTCCATTAGAAATATTTTTTATTCACTTATTATGCAGGATGTACAAATAATTTTTTTGTTTATTTTGCAAATAAATTTGTTACAATAGCGCATTTACTATCGCATTTAGATTTGCAGCAACCACAAATTCCACGTTTTCTAGAAGGTGGGTTTCCTGTATCAGTTGTAGAAGGTACGGGATCTGTAGAAGATGATCTCACCTCAGCCAATAACTCTGCGGAAAATTTTTGTTTTGGTATATTGGTACGTTTCGTCATGTGTTCTTTAGCCAAAGAAAGTGCTAATTGTCGTAAAAATTCAGGTCTCTTACGATTTTGATCACTTGTTGTCCACGAATCATCGATTTCAGAAAACAATATAAGCGCATTCAATGCTGAGATGTCTATCATATTTACAAAAACCACATTCGGCCAACGATTTGTTTTGCGTTTAGTACTGTAGTAGCCGATTTTTTGGTCTACAGTATCTACGCCACCTAAAATAAAAGATAAAACTATATTTACTAAAATACTATGCACACTGACAAAAGTAACACACCTTTTGTTGAATTATAATAAGATACAATCTCAGGCTTCTTTTTTGGTCCATTGACATCAACTTCTGCTGTTTTGTGCATCGTACTCATCAAAACTGTACCTTTGTTTTTATGGCCGACGTATGAAACTAATGTTGCAACTTCATTGAAAGCAAATGTTGATGTATATAAAGGAACTTTTTTGAAAATGAGCAACTTCGGTGGAATAAATGTTTTATTTTTTCGAACTGTTCCCACGTATGTCAGTTTCCTTTCCAAAAGTTTTTTCGCCAAATCCAACGAAGAAAAGAAATTATCAGCCGTGATATTTTGACCTTTTAATCCTTCCGTCAAGTCCAATACGACGCGCTCTCCTTGGTTCTTCTCAGGCTGTTCATTTCTTTGTTTTCCTAGATAAGGCTGTATCTTCCACACATAACCTGTTTTTTGAGTCAACAGACAACCAAAATTTTAAGCCATATTTGGCAGGTTTTGAAGGCATATATTGTCTAAAAGAGCATCGTCCTCTGAAAGACACCAGTTGTTCATCAATAGTTACATTTTCATGGCAGTTGAAACTCATTGAAAGAATGCCTTCCCAACGGCATTCCATTGCAATTTATTTTTTGCAGTAAACAATGGATCTACAATGGATGCCTGTTGAACATATCCTTCACTTTCTGTTTCAGAATCACTTGATTCGGTATTTTCATATTCATTATTTTCTTCTAAAATACTTGAATTTGAAATATCCGAGGCACTGTCATTTAGGATTTCAGCAATTTCATCGGTGTCCAAAAAACGTGTACTCTGCATTCTAACAATTGTTTCCTAAGAAACATACACAACACAAGCTAAACTGAAACTAATGCAAACAATTTACACACATTCATGACGAAATGAAATTTGGGGAATCACAAAAATCAAACAAACAAAAGCACACACACAAGTCTGCAGGATAAACTGAAAAAGAGGCTTCACACAAAAAACACAACTTATTGAATATCAACAGTAAATTGAGTTTCTGATTGATAGCATAACAAAACGAAATTAGGGGAATCACAAAAATAGTTATGAGCTTTACAATGGTTTATGTATTGGCTTTCAAATTTAACTTGTATGAAATATAACAAATATTCAAAACAAAATGAACAGCCCAAACAATTTGTAAAGCATACAAATATAATTTTTAGCCGTATATATAATTATAATAAGTATAAAAAATAGCCTTACGCCCATTGTCTTTAAAAAATTTGGTATGGACCAAAATGGTCCGCTAACCTAGAATTCGTAAGTTTTTTTTAACCTTACAGCAGGGTTAAGGCACGAAGAATGTTGATGAAGGCCGTTGCGGGCTAGAAAGTTAACTCCATTCATGCAGGTGTAAAATAACTTTTTTCTAATTGTTTTTTCTGTTAATTAAAGTAAATTATCACAAATAAAATTATAATTTTTCTGTTAATATGAAAAATTTTTCATGATCTTGAACCGAACTAACCAACAACTCACATACAATTTATATAGATCAACAATAAAAATTCACTATTAACCACTCACAAGGTACAGTGCAAAAATTCGCTTAATATATATGCTAGACATATGTTGAGAAACGAATAAAAATCTTCAATGTTTGATATTCCTTCACTTACAATGTAAAGGATAGAATATGATGACATTTGAAAATAACTGCCAGTCAAATTTCAACTTAATTAGTTGAACTGGCAACTGTGGTAATAATTAACAACTAAACATAGCTTTATAGAAAATAAGTTCGCAGTAAATTTCGTCATACTCAAAAACTAAGTTACGGCACATTATTAACCTAACTAGTTGAGTTAAATAGATGATGTTTACAATTTAACACTTTAAGGCACGAAGAATGTTGATGAAGGCCGTTGCGGGCTAGAAAGTTAACTCCATTCATGCAGGTGTCAAATAACTTTTTTCTAATTGTTTTTTCTGTTAATTAAAGTAAATTATCACAAATAAAATTATAATTTTTCTGTTAATATGAAAAATTTTTCATGATCTTGAACCGAACTAACCAACAACTCACATACAATTTATATAGATCAACAATAAAAATTCACTATTAACCACTCACAAGGTACAGTGCAAAAATTCGCTTAATATATATGCTAGACATATGTTGAGAAACGAATAAAAATCTTCAATGTTTGATATTCCTTCACTTACAATGTAAAGGATAGAATATGATGACATTTGAAAATAACTGCCAGTCAAATTTCAACTTAATTAGTTGAACTGGCAACTGTGGTAATAATTAACAACTAAACATAGCTTTATAGAAAATAAGTTCGCAGTAAATTTCGTCATACTCAAAAACTAAGTTACGGCACATTTTTAACCTAACTAGTTGAGTTAAATAGATGATGTTTACAATTTAACACTTTAAGGCACGAAGAATGTTGATGAAGGCCGTTGCGGGCTAGAAAGTTAACTCCATTCATGCAGGTGTCAAATAACTTTTTTCTAATTGTTTTTTTCTGTTAATTAAAGTAAATTATCACAAATAAAATTATAATTTTTCTGTTAATATGAAAAATTTTTCATGATCTTGAACCGAACTAACCAACAACTCACATACAATTTATATAGATCAACAATAAAAATTCACTAAATATAAAAATTTTCATTTTCCCACATTGATATCATGAAGTAATTTAATATCTGAAAATATATAGAAATAAATATATATAACAAAAATTTTCTTTCATCAATGGTTGTCTAAATGATGCTTACATCAATGGTTGTCTAAATGATGCTATCTTTAAAGACGCAACTGCCGAAGATAATTATAGAAACGAAACGAAAAAATAAACAAACCAAACGAAAAAAACAACCTTTTTTTTGCAATAAGAAAAAGGAACCATACTAAGATGTGTGTATTTGTCTTTCGCTTTACTCTGTCTACATATCTGTATATGTTTGTTTGCAATTTGACCATACTAGAATATTAATCTATTAACATTTATTATAGAAATACATATTAAATTTAAATATTTTCTTTTGTCTTTTATTTTATTAATAGACAATTATTTTCACAAGCCGGTGGCAACGTAAAATTTAAGTTGTTTTAATCCTCAATTTTGTTTTATGTATGAAAAACAGATACAAAAGTCTTCCATGGTTGATTTTTTTATATGTCTTATTAGAGTTGTACTTTTTAGTATCATTTTCCTCTTCTCTACGACATCTTGGCATGCCGCGACATCTGCTTATCAGCACAATTTTTTTTAGCAAAATTAATTAGTATAACATTAGTATATTTAGCAATATGCCAAAATTGACTTTTTGCGAAAAAGAACTTTTTTATTGTTGAAAATGGTTCTTTAGGGTATCAGAAGCAACTTTGTTCCGCGACTTTTTTATAATTCCGTTATTTACAAAATTACCGTTATTTTTGGGTTCTTGAAGAAAATCAAAATTTTGACCGTTAAATTTCCAGAATTCGACCAAATGTTGTTTGGCAACTTTGTACAAAATCATATGGCGAGTACTTTTGCAGAACATATGAACTCAAAATATTTGCAAATACAGGGTGTTTTGATGCATTTTTTAAAAGAAATTAATTTTACGCCATCTAGCGGCAATAATTTGTACTAACAAAATTCAACAATTAGAAAAAGTAGTTGAATACCTTTTCAACAAAAAAAAAAAAACTTGAAAATCGGATGAAAAATCGGATGAAAAATAACCGAATGAGAAAGAAAAGATCTATAAGATAATGAGATAGTACCAAATTTATATTAAAATATGTATGTAAATTTTATTAAATTGATCATTAAAGTTTACATTTTTAGTTTTGCGAAAAAAATTTTAGTTATTTTACTAGAATTGTATTTAACAGAAATCTTTATTATTTATACTTTTAAAAACATCAAGTTATTTTATTATTTAAATTTTTAGAGATCTACATAAGAGTGCAAATTCTTTAGCTTTTCTTTGAGTTGGGACTCTAAATCCAAATTTGCTGTTTACCAAACTTTTTCACCGTGATATTTATAATTTAAACCTCTCAACATGTTTCCAGAAACTAATCCTTATGTATTTTGACCTTCTGAATTCGATTCCGTCATTAGAAATGAATTCAATTGTTGGGTTTTTCTGTAATTTACAAGGACAGTCCACAAAGTGAACCTACCCGGTTTCTTTGTAAATTTGACTTATTGTTAGTTAAAATTTTTTAAAATTTTATTTCTTTATATAAGATCAAGTCTGGTCTATTACGAAAAAAATAAGAGGTGTTTTAATAAAATCTGTCAAAAATTTTAAAAGTAACATGGATTTAAACAAACACTTTTTAACATGGTCAAATTTACAAATTAGGTAAGTTCACTTTGCGGACTTTGCTTGTAAATTACATGAAAACCCAACGATATAGTTCAATTCTTATGGCGGCATCGCATTCAGGAGGTCATAATATATAAGGATTGGTGGGTCTGGTTTCTGGGTCAGAACCTTTTTATATTTTTGTGAGCCTGTGTAATTCATAAGCACGCAAAGGTGACGGCTAAAATATCTACTGCCGCTTTATCGCAATAGTAAATGAAATATAAGTATATTTACTTATCACATGGAAAGGAATTTTGTTTCCCAAAGTGAAAACAGTGTCTATGTTCTTAATAACTAATGTATAACTAATTTCAGTAGCATAAATTTACGTTTTTTTAAAAATTCACGCTGTTTTTTTAATAAATTAATAAAATTTGTCAAAAATAGGCTGTACTGTTTGTAATACGGCACAAATTCGGCTGAATATTATGCCTTGGGAGACAACATAGTTGTTGATGACTAAAATATCTAAAATTCTGCCGTGGTGCTTGAAGATAACATTCCTACATCTAAAGTTATAAGTGAATGAAGGTCAAAAAACACCATTTTTTTTCATTTTTTTCGCCTTTTTTTTAACCTTTTCCTAATTTTCTTGTCAACGAAAAATGCGATCGCCAAGCACCACGGCAGAATTTTAGATTTTAATGTCATTAACAACTGTGTTGCATGGCAAGCCATAATATTCAGCCCAAATTGTGCCGCGCTAAATGTTAGAAGTAGTATTTTCTTACTTCCAAGTTTTGTTGTTGCCACTTTGTTTTTTTCAGTGTATTATTCCAACAAAAACCAAAAATGGAGGATTACTACCCAAACTAACTGTTCAACACATAAAAACATTGATTTTGTAGCTATTAACATAAATAATGCGTTAAATTCATAAAAAGTCAAAAAATCCAAGTTTTAAGGGCCACCCTAAATATCCGTTTTAGGACAAGTGAGGGGCCTTCTAATAAGCAAGTAGGGTACCTGACTCTACCCCCGAAACATATAAATCATTCGGGATTAATAGCTTGAAAATGAAAAAGTTGTTTTTTTGGCATATTGCTAAGTATATTAGTAAATCATTAGTATAAAACAGTTAAGTGCTGAATAAGTATAACAAAAATTTTAGCTGAAAACACGATTTTAGCAAAAAAAATTTGCTAAAAAATAGTATACCTGATTTACAAAACGTTTTACTAACTTTTCTACTAACTAATTTTTTTGAGTGTATAAAAGTCTTCCATGGTTGATTTTTTTATATGTCTTATTAGAGTTGTACTTTTTAGTATCATTTTCCTCTTCTCTACTACATCTTGACATGCCGCGACATCTGCTTCATTCTGCGTATATCTTTCAATCGGTTGTCGTCCATACTATTAATGTGCTTATCAGCACAAATTTTTTTTTAGCAAAATTAATTAGTAAAACATTAGTATATTAGTAAAGCATTAGTATAAAACAGTTAAGTGCTGAATAAGTATAACAAAAATTTTAGCTGAAAACACGATTTTAGCAAAAAAAATTGCTAAAAAATAGTATACCTCATTAACAAGACTTTTTACTAACTTTTGTACTAACTTATTTTTTTGAGTGTACATTAAATGTCATAAATATTAGAACAATTTAAGGATGTTTTGTAGTTATGCCCGTAATTTCTAAAAATAGATGCCTACTGGTGCTTGGATACTACATGAGTAAAATCTAATAGGAATCTAAGGACCGGTAGGTATCTTTTTGCTGGAAATTACGGGCATTAGTAGCAGAAAGCTTATTATATTTTACACCTATTAACTGAAATGAAATTACAATTTTGTGAACAAGTTAAAGAAATTAATTTTAACAGAGCTCGCATAAAATAAAGTGGGTCGTTGCAGAAAAAAAGAATTTAATGGCCCCCTAAAAATAAACTTTAGCATTTTCTAACAATATTTCGAGTGTAACGAAAACCGTTAGCTCACTAGTTAAAAAAAAAAATTACTACAATAAAATAAACAAACTGCAACAATAATAAAAACGTAATAATAAATATCATATTCAAATGAATTTGTATATGCTGCTGAAATGGATTTCATCCAAAAATTTAGGTTTTGATACATAAGATTTTGTTTGTTTGTTTTTCATTTGCACTTTGTTGTACAAAACTGAATAAATACAACTAAAGAGTTCCAGTCAACTAAAAAATTACTTGGGTTACAAATGATTAGTTATCCTGGGAGCCGGAGCGTGGTTCTCAGATGTGGTTCACTGACGGCTGTAGCCACCAAAATTCACTTTTTTGTTCGGTTTTCACTTTATTTTTTTTTTTGTCTATATTGGAATTTCTAAAACCGGTATGTATTACACTCAACTAGACTTAAAATATTCACTAGCTCACTTGCAAAGTGAATTTTCAAGTGGCTATTAATGATATGTCGTTATCTTGCGCGACCTGTATAAAAGTAATGAAACTTGTAAAGAGATATGAAAATAATTGCCATTACCAAATATGTACCTTTAAAACCACTTATAGTTTTCTATAATAGGTTGCTTAAAATATTTAAACGCAAATAGCAACAACATAGACGAGAAGTTGCACACATAAAGTAATAAAACGTACATAAAACATTATTATCTTTAAATGTATTGGATGTAGTTTTTGGCATGCATTGCATATTCATAAATAACAATCTTTCATAATAAACAAAAACTTGTTGCCAAAAAAAAAAAAAATTGAGAAAAAGATAAGACTGGATGCATAGTAGAGATGGGCACGTGAGTGATTTTGAACTCACTCCACTCACGAGAATTTTTGTCTACTCACATATTATATATGCTAAATTATAAATATTTGTATGTAATTGTATATAGCTTTACATTGTTTAACAAATTTTTATATGGATTTATATATTGCAATATATTATTTTATGTTGTCTTATATGCAATTATACTTAATATAACAAATTGTATGTAATTAGGTATATTAAGTTCAATATATAAGTTACTATATATACGTTATAAAGTTATAGAGTAGGGGTCAAAACATTTGGAACTGAGATCGCATTTGTTGTTTTCATTGATTTATTTTATCCAAATCACACTTAGTAACTAAAATGTATTTTTTTATGTATTCTTCATACATTGTTTTATGTTAAACAAATAAAAAAAAATTAATTCCGTTAAATTAAAACAACAAAAAAATTAATAATAATAGATGTATTCAAAATGCAGGTGTTGAAAACATTTGCAACTCTCATTATTCTCACTCTTAACGAATCAATTTATACTAACAAATGCTAGGATATAACGGTAATCTCATTCCTTTTTAATATGTGATTCAGGCCGTTACATTTTTTAAACAAATTTTGTTATAACTATTGTTCTTTAATAGTTGTAATAAGATGTTGGAAGCATAAACATCGTAAGAATAAGTTTTGTAAAAATAGCAGGAAATAAATACAATTCTGATTTTAAATCAAAAGTTTTAAATGATTTTCAAAATGGAATTTCCCAAAAAGAAATTTCTATAAAGTACTCCGTTCCAAAATCAACGATTTGCCGCATTGTTAATAGTGCCGCATCATAAAGTTGGAAGACCCCGTATTATAACTGTAAGAGAAGATCGGAAAATCAAGAATTTTTTTACGAAATATCCCAAAGTAGTTCCCAGAGAAGCTACAACTAAACTTTTAATAGATGCCAGTCTTCCCACCATTAAAAAAAGAGCCCGAGAATATGGTCTTAGAAGTTATAGATGTATAAAAAAAACCGTTTGTGTCGGAAAAAACCGAAAAGCTCGGCTTGACTTTGCACGCACCAATTTGAACTGTATTCAACAGCAATGGAAACATGTATTGTGGTCAGATGAGTCTAAATTAAACCTCCGGGGATCAGATGGAAGAGCAAATGTTCAAAGACCACGAGGCGAAAAGTTCAATCCCAGATACACAACCGCCACAGTGAACCACGGAGGTGGGAACATTATGGTGTGGGGGTGTTTTTCAGGAAATGGGATTGGCGCAATTCACCGCATTACTAGCACAATTGACGGCCACGATCTATAGAGATCTTTTGAGTTCAGTTATGCTTCCCTATAATGGGAAATGCCACTCTCATGGACCTTCCAGCACGACAATGACCCAAAACACACGGCGGGGGTTGTAAAAGTTTGGCTGCAGGAAAATTAAATTAATATCAAATCGTGGCCGGCTCAATCTGCCGATCTCAACCCGAATGAGAACATATGGATAATTGAAAAACGGAATATCGGCAATAAAGTATTCCGAAATGGTGATGAACTTTTCGTTGAGTTGGAGAAGCAGTGGAATGAAATTTCGGACGATTATATTAAAAAGCTCATTGCCTCAATGCCTAAGAGGTGTTCAGAAGTTATAAAAAATAAGGGCTACGCTACAAAATAGTGAGCGTTAAAACCATTGTTTGTATTTCCTGTTAATTCCTTAAGAGTTTTGAACACTGCACTATCGACTTATTTTGTTAAAATTACTTTTTTTTTATTTTGAGAAATTATGGATAATTTTTTTGTATTTGTAAAATAATATGCTGTAACTGAATTTAATAAAAAAAAAACAAAAACTTATACCACAAATCTTTTGATCAAAAAAATTATAATTATCTAAACCATGATTTCAGTGGCAAATGTTTTGAACACCACTGTATATAGTGTGGTGGATGGTGGTATCTTTCAATATAAATGGACATATACACTGGTTTGCAAAACTATAAATTCACATTAGTGAAATTAATATACATAAGTGAAAATAAATTTCGTAAGTTAAAAAAAAAAAAATTAAACAGTTTTATCGGCATAAATGTAAAACCAATGGAAAATTAATATCCCGAGTAAAAACACTTACATGTTTTGTCAGCCAGATATAATTATATAAATTAATATATAAAGTTCTTTTAATCGAACAATTTTAATATGAAAGCATTTATACCCGAGTAAGAAAGTTTATATAAAATTATCTATAATGAGATATTTTCTGCAAAATATAAGATGATATAATTTTATAAAAAAAATGCTTCTATTAAATTGTATCACTTTGGATCTACTCATACAGACAATTTAACAAAAAACTATCCAATTCTATCCGAGTTCTGTCCCGACATAATTACATCTAATTATAATTGTATTTGATACAATTATATACAACTAGATACATAGTTATTCCAATATAGTTATTTAAATTAAAAGATATTAAGTAACATATTTTTGACCTAAATAAAACGGCCCAGTCAGAAAAAGACAAACGGAAAACCGCTGGCAAGGCACTTTAGCAATTGTTGCAAGTGCTGGCAACAAGTGCTTTCCTAATCCCAAAATGATAACATCATTAGAAAAAAGGTCCATATATTCAAAAATTATCGGACAAGCACTGGGGAAACAAAACATATTGTAAGTTTATTTGTATTTTGGTGCTTTTTATTGATATTAATGTATTGTTTTTAATTATTAAATAGACGACTTCCTTGAAAAAGTCTACAAATATAGACGAAACGTCGGAAAATATGTAAAGAAACGCTGTTTTATTTACAATAAAAACTTTAGGCCTTATTAGCTTAATAAATCAACAATTTAGAACATTTAAATAATTGGCCAAACAACAAAATAACAAAATTTCTAACGTTGGCAAAACCATGAAATAGGTGGTCTAAAAATTTGTTTTCCAAAATAAAATTAAAAAAGAGTTCATGTATAATTTGTTTTGTCCAACCGGGACTCCAACCCTGGCCGTCAGATTTTCAGCCGACACTGGTATGGCCACGTGAGTAAAACTTTGCGCGTATGAACCTGTCCTAGTTTCGGTTCTGTTATATGAACGTAATCTATACTAATAACATGTGCATGTGAGGTGGCATTTCCAACTTTTGGAGCACTTTGGGATGTGGCCAATAACGTGACTAAGGTAACATACTACCGTACCGACTGAAAGGAATAATATACTTGACAAGTTAGAAGTAGGCAGTGTTAAAGTACGATCATTTTAGGATTTATGTGACAGAAGGCAAATAATTATCATGTGACTGGTGTAGGTATACGTATCATAGAACTGGAGAATTTTGATTTAAAACTAGTTACATACATATAAAGCACAATGTGTGCTGTTACAGGCGTAGTCTCAATGAAATAGTTTTGTGACGTACCACTGCTCTGGTCGTGTGTCATATTATATACGAGTTGCTAAATAGCCCGTCCGGAACCAGTCACTGAACTTACGCAAACCAGCGTGTCATAGCAACTGTTCACAAACCTTCAAAAATGCACAACAAAAATCAATTTTAATATTTTTTGTATACGCAACAAAAAACTATAACATTAAATTTATTGGAAAAGTAAACTATACATTACATGTGACGATGTATATAGTAGTTCAATCGGTTAACCGTTACTCCATTAATCGAAGAATTTTGGACGAACAATTGATCGAGTATATTAAAATGGAAAATTTCGAGTAAAGAATGACTTCAACAATTTTGATCGATTAATCGAATTAATCGAGTAAAAATTTATTTCTATTTCAGTTAAGATTTTATTTATATTATTTAAGTTAAAGAGTTTTTTATTAAATATATATCCATTTTGGAGTTTCCGGTTTAATTAAACGTTCCCGATGAACTCCATGCCTAACATATCACAATTTTGTAAATATTTTTTCATAAATAATATTTTTGTGAATAAGGATATGTAATAAAAATCCTTGAATAATCACAGACATTATGATCATAGTAGAAAAATAACAACATCCGTTGTGTTTGTCTGGAAAATAAAAATATTGGAAAAATGTAAAAACTTTTTATGATTTGGTTTGTGTAATAATATTTATAATTTTTTGCTGATTGTAGCAGATTAATTTGTTACTTTCAATGAACTAAAATTTAGCTCAACTATAACTAAAAATTCTTAGATTTAATAGATTTATTTCTGCTATTCTTATCTTACTTATATTTAGTAAACAATCCTGCAAATTTTAGCAGTTTTTTCGGCAACGTAATTTTTAACTAATTTGTAGAAGTTTCAGAAAAAAATGTTTACTAAATTTTTATTATCAGTGTTGTAATAACTATTTAAATATAATTTTTTTTTTTTGTAAAAATAAGCAATATTCATTTTCATTTGTATTTACCTATTTAATTCAAAAATGTACTTGTATCTATAACAATTAAAAAAAAAAAAAAAAAATACTATCTTGAAGAGAATCTTTAATAAATATAAACAAATTTATTTACATCTGAAACATAAATGATGTTCTTTTATTCTTTTCATTACTTTTAGATTTTAATATCTTTATCTAAAAGTAGACTTTATCCTAAAACAATAATTTGGTTCGTTTTACAAGAAAATCTCGTAAAAAAAAAAGAAAATATTCGGTTGGCTGATAGAAAACGTTATGTGTTTTTAAACGTCATAATCAGAATTTTAGAAATAATTTTATGAACACATTTTTTACGCATTGTATCAACAAAAGGATGAATTTTGTATTTTGTGAAAAATTGCTTTAAAATGTTTATCATGTAGATACAAAATAAAGGCTCTTTTAGGAATCCTTAAAAACACATAGATTATTTTGTCAGCGCAGTGATAGTAGTACATACAGATATCAAAAGTAATAAATTCATAATGAGTTTTCTGTTTAAAATTGAAAGTATCCTTCTTATAACAACTTCTTTTTTTATACTTAAAGATTATGTTAGACCCGAATGCGAAATAACTACAAAAACTAAAATAGCCATAATAAAAATTCTTTCAATAGCAGATAAAAAAAAAACTTCATGATTTCTTTCTTATTAGCAAATAGAAACAAATTTATTTAAAAAAAAACCCCAACCATCAACTTTTAAACTGCTTGTTGTTTCATTTCTTTGGTTCGCTCGATATTTCTTAACACTGCTAAATATTTTGCATTAAATTATTTGTAAAATAAAGGAAATCGAAAAAACAAAAGCAATCAAGTGTAGTCTAAACTTTTATTAATCTCTCTGCTGCGAAAGACGTATGTATACGTTTTATCAAAACTCTATTCTGTTGCGTAAAGGCATCAGTATTCGTACGGATACATTCCGTAATAGTCTAGTCAAATTAGGGTTTCACCTTCGAATTCCAGGTAATAGGCTGGAAACTCGTATATGGCTTTATTTTGGTGCTCTAAATACTGTCTCAAAAGTCTCAAAAAATCTCGTGTCTCCGTCGTGAGTTATTCTAGGTTAAAGGTCACAAAATTCTGTTTTTGGCGATTATCTCGGTTTCTATAGCTACAATGACGTCAACATCTATTATAAAAGTTGTAGGCCATGCAATTTTTAATAAATTTTGTAACAAACATTTTCTCATGCGCTCAACCGTTTTCGAAATCGAGGGCAGACTCCGGAGCGCTCACCCCTACCTGCAATTATTCAAGGTAAACCGTGAATCTCCCTTAATCATATCGCTAAAGAGATTCAATTACTAAAATATCAATAACAATGAATACTCTATATTATTTATTAGATAATACAGTGGAGTACCGTTATAACGAACTCAGAGGGACCGGACAATTTAGTTAGTTTTAAACGAAGTTCTTTATAAGCATGGTAAATATATTAAAAAAATAATACATTGAAAATGAAAATTATTCAAGTTCGAGGCCATAGTCTATATTTCTTCATTAGGATATTGTCCTAACAAATAATCTATAGAGAAAAAAAAAAAAAAAAAAAAAAAAAAAAAAAAAATTTTATTTTTAAAAAAAAATATAACAAACTTGTATAAAAGTCAGAGTACCTCCAAGTTTACTTCCCCTATTTTGTTTACACAATATAGAAAGGAGAGAGAAACGAAAAAACGTGTATTGAATATCCACCAGAGGTGGATCTTGCACATCAAACAAGTTTTCAATTTATTTTTTGATCAATGGTTATAATCTTTAACTTCAAACTCATATGTATATTAGTTCTCATGTAGTGAGTAAACTAGTTCATATGTACATATGTTTGATGTTTGGCATGGAATTGTTACCCGCTTTCAAAACGTGTTCTGATGATGGGAACCTAGAAAATTCCCGAAATAGATCTATCAACACATTCCTGAAAGGGTCAAATAATAAATTTGAAAACAAAAACTCTATAGATTATTTGTTAGGACAATATCCTAATGAAGAAATATAGAGTATGGCCTCGAACTTGAATAATTTTCATTTTCATTGCACAATTAAAGGTCGAAAAAAAAAAGAAAAAAAAAAAAAAAAAAAAAACATAATTTTTATTTTTAATAAAAATTATAACAAACTTAAGATAATACATTCTCAGGATATTTTCTTAAATTCTCTTAATTTGAAAATGTTTGTTTGTAATATGAAAACAATTTAAATTATTTATTAGATAATACATTGTACATCTTATGAATTCATTTAGTAATACTTACTTTACTTACTTTTAAAACAAAACTGAAAACTATTTCTCTTATTAGCAGTTTGCAAATAAAATTTAAGAGAACACTTAAGAGGGCTTGAGTAGCTTCTATCCTCTTTAGTCTATATACACTTTGGTCAAATATTAAATAATATTAAAAATTATTTAAAGAAAAAACTAAGAAAAATGCATTAAAAATGAGTGAAAATATGTAAACAAAATATGCATTTAAAAGCAAAATAAGTAAAAATATGAAATAAAAATATGTATTTATAGCAAAGTCTTTAATTCGCAGAACTCAACGCACACTCTTTAATTCGCAGAAATATTTAGTTTTCACTGTTCTCAGACTTAAGAAAAAAAAACATGCATTGGCATGAACTTCCGGTCCCTGGAAATAACATACAAATCAATAAAATTTTGTGGTTTTCTTGATTTCAGAATTGTTGTAGCTTAAGGTTTTAAAAGGTCAAAAACCTACTTAATGTTAAAAAATACAAAAATACAGGTTGTAATTGATATATGCTAGGTGAGGGATCATGCTTTCGATTCCCACCAGAAACCCTGGTCTGCTTATTAACGAGAACCAAGTTTCTTATGTTAAAGTGTTTCTATCTTTAAAAATAGAATAAAGGAGAGAGAAAGGTGGCGAAAGTTGAATGGCTTTAAACATTGCAACAATGTAATTGCGCGAGAAAATAAATCAAAGAACAGTTGTTAAGCGCCATCTGATGCAGCTTTGACGAACTCGTTGAAGATTTTTAGTTCATAGTCAGGTTATGTTGTTTTTCTTCGGTGAAGTTAAGTATTATGGGAACACCGAGGAAAATAAATTTTGTTTACCGCAAATGTTCTGGCAGTAAAATTTTATTTCAAAGTTCCCCACAATCCACAAGTCGGTTAGTTCTTCTGAAACGCTAATTTAGTGGCATATTTATTTGTGAAATCCGTATGTGCTGTTACCACTTTTGCTCATCGAAATTTTTTAAGAAATTTTAAAGATTGTAGCAAATTTTTTATATTATCACTAAATAAATGGTTGCCCCTACCGTACGCAATTACTAACCAAATTTTATTTAAAAAGTTTATTGTTTTACCAGTAATTGTATAATAGTTTCATTTTAATCTTTTGCAAGTAAAGTGTTTTTGCTTTATTAATCGATTATAGAAAATTCCTAATGAAATAACGTCCTATCAAATAAATGTTAATGAATTTGACAGTTAAAATTTCTAAAATTATTCATTACCCTGTTAAAAATCGACATATATGTATACATACATGAACACACATGCTTCATACATATCCACATGGGTCCATACATGATTCATACCATTATAATATATTCGTATGAGGAATCATATATGTGCATTAACGAAAATTTAAATTATTTTTACATTTATAAACATACATGTCTATACATTTCCATACATATATGAACATTAAAGAAAATTGATGTAATATTTATATATTACATATATCACATATTAACTCTTATGAACATATATGAATGCTATATACTGCAATATGGACATGTATAGCCTCGACTCATTTCATATATGAGCATGATTTCGTTCATAAATGGATGCATATATGTTGATTTTTAACAGGGTAGTCAATATTCTTGTGGACGAAAACTTTTTTTTATCATGCCATGAACAATATTTACACTTAATTTTACTTTTTTGTATAAAGTTTTCTTTAATTTAGTTTTGGTTTTTGCATAAAGTGTTATAAATGAGGCATTTCATATTAAAAATATTATTACCACTACCACAGTGCAAATGAATCAGTGCTCTCTGTGTATCTTTGCCATAAGGCATCGTTACAACTTTAATTACATTTCTTTTTCAATTTAAGCATAATTTACGCTTTTTTGCTTCTTATTGTTACTCCAATGATGGTGGTTCACTGTGGTGTTTTTTGGGAATTGTTTACAATTTAGTAAAAGGTCAGGTACACCTTTCCATCGACTTACACCATACTTTTTTTTTACACGATTTTTTTATTTATTGTGTTATTTGGGGGCTGTGGAAATTATTTCAATTTACACTATTTTTTATTTTTGATAATTTTTTTTTTTCCTAATTCATTTTTTTTTTATTTTCGAAATTTCCAAATGTAATTATAAAGAACAATCTTGAGCGGCTTCTGTTTATAAAAAAATGTATGAACAGAATTATATCTGCCGCTTCTTTTTAAGTATTGGAACACAAAAATTATCAGGGAAAAGTTTCAATGATATCTTAAAAACAATAGCATAAATATTCCGAAGAAAATCTCTGCTAATATTTAAGACAAAACACGGCATGAATCTACTGCAATATAAATTTCAAATTTGTGTGTGCAACATTGCCAAAATGTTAGAGATCTTTACCATTTTTTATTTAAAAGTCAAATCAAGTATTAAATTTATTATATTTTTGAGAGTAGGGTAGACCGACGACCATTCGATACTTTTTTGTTTGAAGCGCTGTCCTTACCAAACCAATACATTTTTTCCCAAAATTATTTTTAATCATCAGATTTACACATTCTGGCTTTCTTCTGAATGCATAAAATTGCAACCTTAAATGGATAAACTGTCCCACCTCATGGGGCACAATTGGATTTACTCTAAAAATGTTAATTTTTATTCGGGTTTCGGAAATAATTACAATATAATTATAAGTCTACATTAGTTTAGAAAAGATTGCGAAAATGAGAGGTTGCTTTAATCCAAGTGTGATTTGATGATTCCCTTGCACCAAACTTGTTCATTAAGGAGAGATATAAGAGTGTCCGTAATTAGTAGGTTTCACTGTATTTCTTGTTCACTGTATATATTGGCAAAGCGCATACTGCTGCACTGGATGTAATTCTGAATATGCAACCGATCAATCTAAGGGCGGAAGGCACCGCTATGAAATCCGCAGTGCGCCTATATGCGACGGGTCAGTTTATCTCGAGTCCATATGGTCTTGGAAGGACTACTTCGAAGATTGGATTCACAGCTAACATTTGTGTTACCTGACCACAGAACCTTCAACTTTTTCACGGATGGTTCAAAGATGGCAGTCGGGGCTGCGGTCTTTTGTCGGGTATCGAGGAGTCGTATAAACTCCCCGATTATTGCACAATTTCTCAGGCGGAAGTTATGGCGGCCAAAATGCTGCCGACTTAGCTCTTGTTCCTGAGATGGAGGAAACTTACGTTAATTTCTTTATTGACAGTCAGGCGGCTACCAAGGCTATAGCTGCCAATTGCACTTACTCTTATATTGTCCAAGTTTGTTGAAAGTCTCTAGGGAGGCTCGGTACCGGAAGGAATGTCCACATCTATTGGGTTCGTGAGCACAGGGACATTGATGGGAATTAGGGTGCTGACGAACTGGCTAGACGCGTGCCACTTCGGTCTATGATAACCTAACATGGGGGTTATCGTTTATTATCTGGTAACGCTAGGGACCTAATGGTCTATGCGAGAGTTTTGACCAGACAGCTCAATGTAATCTAGCCTTAATTGCACCACTGGTTTTAATAAACAGATTTTAACAGTGTCGTCAAAAACATTCTTGCACGAATTAACGTTGCGCCTCCTTAGAAGTTTTTTCTTCGATAGTTCAACCGCATCTCGTTCAAAACACACATTAAGCCTTTTTTAGATTTCCACGATTTTTCATACAAATGTTTTCAAATTCGTTTACACGATTTCTTTAGGAACGTATCTATCTTGTAAATCGATGGATAGGTGTACTGTCCTGTTTTATATATCGACAGCTTCAAGCTTTGACTGTTATATTTGAATATTCTCTTGATTATCATAAGCAAATGTTGGCTTAAATTGATAGACCAATGACTTTTTATGAGAAAAGTCGAAAATTATAAAAAAAAACTTGGTGTTTACCTTATTAAAAGCAACCATCCATCCTGTCAACCACCCGACTAACCAACGGATACTATAAAGAGGCTGTTTAGTGAGTTAACACCAAACCAATGGAAATTGGTTAAGCTTCATTGCACTTCAATTTCAGTTTGGTGAGTGAGTGCAGAATAGGAGAGAATAAATTTACAATTTTTATTAGGCAATAAAAGTTTAGATTTTCAAATATAAAATAAAAAAAAAATATAATTAAATACATTTTTTTTTTTAATTTAAATAATACTCGGGGGATGCCCCCTACTCATGCAGTGCATTGTATTGATCAGGAAAATAGGGTATGGGAAGGAGGAAAAAGGGAGGGTGTTTGTGGATGTTTGATTTAAATTTTTATTAATTGTAAGTAAGTAACGTCTAAATATCGGATGATATCATTCATTCCATAAGAAAACGCAAAAAATCTGAACAGGGGTCTTCTGATTTTGTTTATTTTTTGTACATGAGTACTTTATTGTCCCATTTGTACATTTACTTTTTCAGATCTACAAATTTGTAAAAATAACAAAAATATGCTAAAATTGCATCACTTTTAAGTGCCATAACTTTTTAGTTGTATGTCGCATTAGGGTGGTCCTTATTTTGATTTTTGTTGAATAATATTTTCGAAAATGCAAAAAAGTAACTTTGAGGTACCCCCAAAATATTTATTAATTTTTTTGACACAAAGTTAGGGTAAGTTAGCGATTTTCTGGGAAAGTAATATTTTTTAGCTGAGTAGTTATGATTAAACCCAACACAAAAATTATTTTATATTTTTTTAATTTTGAAGAAAAAAAATTTGTAATTTTTTTTTATATTATGCCCATTTTTCCAAGGGGCCCCGATTTTCAAGAGCGATGCGGGACATCTTCCCGTTGTGCTAGAACTCTAATTTTTTGCATGGTGAATTTTTGTACCCAAACAAATATTTTAAGAGGGGGGTACAGTCAAAATCTCGTTTTTATTTTTCGCCCATACAACGAAAGACCACCCTAATGTCGCATGTTATTAATTTAAAGGATATTTGAATGATGTAATTGTCTACTTTATAGCTGGATGTTTTTAAACAACATGATAAGTAAAAAAGTTAAGTTTTCTAATGCAATTTTCCAAAAATTTCTCCCCTACGATTTTCAAAAAAAAATTACAGTTTACTAAAATATGTAATCTGACCTAAGTATACCTTTTTGGAAACATAATTTTGTCTTTATATCGGTTAATTTATCATATAGAATAAAAACATTACTACATCAAAAATATTTGCAAAAACTGATAAAAAGTAGTTTTCCCCATACAAAACACATCTTAAAGTTTCAATCGAATTTTCTTTATCCGATTGGCTCCAAATTTCATCTTTATATTATTTATTTTTTTTTTTGAAAGCAAAAACCCTGACCCAACCTTTTGCAAAATCCACATTTGTAAAAATTTCAATACAAAAATAACACTTCCTATGTACACATTATAAAGTTTCTGAAGCCATACTTTTATTTCCAATACGTTCAATTTATCATGATTTACAGCAGATTTTACCTATTTTCCCAAAACATTTATGAATTAAACTTTACGGGTAAAAATGAAAATCTTAGACACAAAAAATGGGTTTTTCGGCTTCATCTCTCCCGATTTGTACAAAATTTGGTATACGTATTCTCTTGGCCCTTACAAAGTTTTAAGTTCCTGGTTCTCCCAAATACTTTGTGCTTTCCATTTTATCGCAGTTTATATATGTGACTTCTTAGTAAAATACATGATGTTCAAAACATCATATCTCTTGAACGCGTCATAAAATTGTTATGCACTTAGTGTCGTGTTGAAGCTTATGTAACCTTCTCGAAGCGGTTTTGAGGAATAATAATTTTTTTTTTTTTTTAAATTAAAAATGTCCCTGAACTGCAAATATCTCAGAATGCGTATCCTGATTGTTTTTTTTTTTCTTTGTTCAAAGATAACGTCACATGTAAGAATTTCAGAATAAGTTAAAAATAAGTTCTTAATTTCTGTTAACATTCTTTTTATAAAAAAATTGGGTTTTAAATAAGTAGTATTATTTTAATACAAATTCTGCATTGCAGTTTATAATAAAATATATTATAAGTTATTTTCAATAAGGATTGTAGAGTTTTGGAATGACCTTGATTTTTTAAATAGTGCAAATTGGCATGTTACCATTTTAGAATTACGGTTTAAAATTTGACAAATTTTTGTGGTTTTAGATTATTCAGAAAATTATAGCTTTACAGCACAGGACAAAATTCAATCCTACCACTGGACTGATGGACAGGCTAGACCCAATTGTTGTTTATTACCGGACGGAATCAAGTGTACAATCTGCGTAATGTTTAGCGATATAATGCTGTACAATTCAGTAACTATGAGAACGTTTTATTGAAGCTTTTGTAAACTTCATAATAAAATATTTTAGAAAACTTATTTTTATGATGGATCTGCGGCTCAATATAAAAATATATTCGATTGTTGCGACCCGAGCAAAAAACACTGCTTGCAGTTTCGGCAGGGAAAGTTAACAGCTAAGCGCTTGCAATATTTGTGATATAAGACATGATTTTTGTTTGAGATACTTCGCGTGAAAGCAATTGTTTCGATGTCCAAAATGCGCTTATTTAACAGCTCTAAATAAAGGCATGAATTCACTGATTTTAGCAACTACAGTTTGTTTTAGTCACCATTCTTTCGTGCTTTTGCGACGTTATTGCTTATTTTGGCACACTACTACAAGCTATTAATCTTAAGAGGCAGAAAAGAAGCTAAACAGAAGCATTTATCAATTTTACCGCTTCCAAGTTTCTGCTGGAAACTGTCATTAAAACTAAAAAAAAGGAATTCTGTCACGATAATATAATTTCGATGGACTCAACAGAAATTCGGTGATAACTACCAAAAATTCGATAGGTACAACCGAATTATTCGATTGGCTACAAATACGGTTGCTACTACCGAGTCTGTTTTCTGAGTGCACTTATTATTAGGGCTCAGAACTTCTTGTAAATACACGATTGTTGCCGCTAGCTGCAGAACAAAGTTAACCAAATATCTTTGCGAATTAACAAATTTGCAACAACATTTCATCGATTTGTTAATGCATATATTTGCATATTTAATTATACTAGCATATTTTGCTATTAATTTATATTTTAATGGATATCTTGGCATATTTTGTCACATATTTTTCAACAAAATGCATTTTTTTTAAAAATTGTTTTGAATATTTTACTAAAATCTGCGTTTTTGGAAAGTATATACATTTTTTTACTACTTAATTTATAAATCTTTTTTTGATACGCTTTTTTTATCACAAAGATAAAAATGTACACACACAGAAAAATAGAGTGCCAACCGAATTGAAAAGTGTATTTTAATAGTAACAGATTATAAATTCAGTTCGAACAACGCTATTTAAATTAGATTTCTGAATATTTTAGGTGTTGCAACTAAACTTTGATGTGAAAACTAGTGTGCAGTTCTATCAACCGACTGAAATTCGTAATAACCGAATTTGCGTCGTAGTAACCAAATTTAAGTTGGCAAATAACAAAATTTTTCTTTGTGTGCAGAAAAATACAACTTACTATCTTTCTTAAAGAAAATAAAAATAAAAATGTTTCGACGACATTAATATTATATGAATTTATCAACTTATGTCTGACAGACATAAACTTATAAGCGTGTATGAAATAATGCATTATTATATACAAACGTTTTTACTCTGGTAAATAAAACACGATTATAAATTCGATAACTTTCGAGCCCTACTTATTGTAAACTACAATGGAAAATTTATGTTTAAATAATACTAATTATTTAAAATTAAACATTTTATAAAACGAATGTTTACAAAAATTTTAATTTACAAGGAACGTATTTCGAACTCATTTTGAAATTTTGATATGATGTAGATAGCATGTCAAATTATTGTATGGAAACATGTCGGAGACTAATGAAATTTAGATTGTTTTTAATGCAGGAAAACTTGAAAAAATAAGTACTCGAAAAAAATATAGGTTAGAAACCTCTTCGGAAAAAGTCGCATATAATTCTTTATCAAAACGCCAGTTTTAATATCACATTTTTTTAACAAATAAAAATACTTGAAAGTCACCGGACATGTTTCGTATACGAGTTTATGCGTCTTCGAAAGCTCTTTCAGTTGGTATTCCATTTGTCTAAAATTTCTCTTAAACAATTCGAGATAAGCCGAAAAAAACGAAAAATGCAGTAATTTTTGGCCCCCGGTTTTAACAGCTAAACCTGAGATTGGGCTGTTAAAAAAAAATAAATACGTGTGCCTTATTTTCTTTTCTTTATCACGTATCCAAATTCGATTATTAGTCTTATACTACTTGACATTTAAATGTGTGAAATATAATAAAATATTAAAAAAATGCTTCTAATTGATTGCAATATTGGTAAAAAACTATATTAGCAAAAAATTTTGAGGGTGGGACTGACAAAACACATGGTTTGCAAATAAAATGTGTTTTCCTAGTACAATATTATTTTAACTTTTGGCAATTTTTAACACGGTGGGTCTTACAAAAATAGCAGTGGTTTGCAAGTACTATTTCTTTGGTAAGATCAGAAATTTCTACATGGGTTAATTTATAGAGAAGAATTTACCTACCAAGTCAGAAAAATACAACCATCACAGTGCTGGTAAAGTATCGGCGACAGTCAGTTATGCGTTGGAAGAGCGTTTGATTAATTATCTTGACAGTATTTGTCTGTTACCCAATTGATAGCCACTACCATGAATGAGAACTAATATATGAGCTCGAAGTTAAAGATTATCACTAGTGATCAAAAATAAATTAAAAACTTATTCGTTATGTGCAAGCTCTACCTTTGGTATATATAAAATACACTTTTTTTGATTTTATTCTCCTTTTTATTTTCACACTTGTTTTGTTTGTTTAAAAACAAGATGTAAAGGCGGAGTAAAACAAGATTTTATGTTTAATAACTAAATTTAAATCAATTTTGTTAAATTTGTATTAAAAAACACATATTAAACACACAAGACAGTTCGGTCTCAGTCTTTTATATAAATAATTGCTGAATTAACCTATGAAATACAATAAAATATTAAACAAAGATAGTAGCTTCAATATTTGTGAAAACAACACTGGCAAATAAATGTTGGTGTGCCACTGGCGAAACACAATATTTTTAAACGAAACAGAGTTTCTCTAGTACAATATTAGTTGTACCCTTGGAAGCTTTTAACAAGACTGACTTTATAAAAGTAGCTGTAGTTTGCCAGTTATATGTTTTTTGTACATTTGGCTACCGGTGTAATTATCTCTGCAATGAAAGTTTGTATTTTTGTTTAATAAAAACTGACAAGAAAACGATACAAAGGTGAGGACAACAAAAATTTTGACATGTATTTGTTTTTTAGTTGTCGAATCGCACGTTTAGGGGTTAAAAAGGAGGTCAAAATTACAATACTTTTGTAATAAAGCTCTTTGAGAAAAGTCGTGTTAAAGACGAAGGATTATGAAAATTGAAAATAGCCCAGAAGCTCCTTGATTAAATTGACTAAGCACTGCTATCTGTTAACTAGAGATCAATCCGACAGCAACTTTCCATACATGATACCAGTGGATGCGTCTTCAATACCTTTCTTGTGATACCAAATTTGTCTATACTTTATTAATTTATATACGAAATATATTAAAAAAACATTAAACTGGGTCACTTTTTACCCCATTTTCAACCCCTAAATTTGAGATTGCGCAGCTAAAAAAAAATAAGTGTCTAATATTTTGTAGTCCTTTACAACATATTCAAGTTTTATTAAAATCTGAGGATTCAAATCTGTAGTTTTCTTGCTAGATCTAAATAATAACACGAAAAAGCCGTAATAACTTTCAAATTCGTCAGTTTTAACAATGGTAGGTCATTCCTTGAACATAATATTATTTATATTAAATTAAAAGAATTTATGAATTTTCAAATTTAGATACCATTTATAGTCATATCTAAAAAACCCATTTTGGAATTTTATATATATTTCGTACAGGCAGGTGACTTTTATCAAAACTTTTAGGCATTATTGGTAAATCGTGTAGTGGTTGTCATAACTGTTAAACACATACCCAAATATCTCTCTACTGGTCGAAGTTCTATGAAGTTATTCAGATTCGTTATTTTGACTAAAAACAGGTTTATTATAATGGCACTATCCAAGATCATAGAATTAATTATGAATATCTCGTTATAGCAGTTCCCTATCTAGATTCCTTTGTTTTAAATTTTGATAATAATTGTATGCATTATCAGATCCAAACAGATTTGCTTATATGTGTACAAATGATCCGCCAAATTGAATCATGTTTACAGAAATTTAAATGTTTTTGTATTACTTTTGAATTGATATTTCTCAAGGCTGTAAGGAGTATGCAGCGTACATTTAACTGATACTGTGTAGCACAAAATTGTTTTAAAGAATTTTTCCAAAAACGAGTTGATCCGAGTTTGTACCTTGGTCTCCTTAGACCATTTTTAGTACCTGTTTTAAATGTTTAGCGATTTAGAAATGTCATATTTTGCAACTGTTTTTTTTTTCCAAAAATCACTAGGAAATGGTTATCAGCGACAGTAGGGTTTCAAACTTTATTCACTCGTTGGAACATCAATGCAATGCATTAATAGGGAGTATTTCCTGAATGTTGGTTCAACGTAAAAAAAACATCTATAAAATGATGATCCATCCCTCTGCAATTTTGTAACCCACATTGGACAATTATAGCTTTTAGTACTTGTTTTCAAGTTCGATTAAAAATTTCGTTGCAATTTTTGTAAATGATTTAATGTCTTTTATTTGTTTAGGTTGCCAAAGTAACATAAGCTTCCGATAAGTTTGATTTGTGATACACGATTTTTGACACGTTTTTCAAAAGTAACTTGATTATAAAGTTTTAAATTTTTTACATAAGAGAAAACTTACTAGTGGAAAACCACGTTATAAAGAATGGCCCAGTTATAATCTAAACGCATTCTAACGTTGTTACAGCGCCCCCAGTGCATGCAATTTTAAACCATTTACATATGTTGTTGACAAGACGTGTACCGTTATTTGACATAATTTTCAAGTCTGTCATTCGAATAGTATTTCGTACAGACGCCATGGAACAAAAAAGATGTGAAGAAATTTTGGACACTTTCTTAGAAAATCCAACATTCAGTGGTTCGAAAAACAAACACATGTATCCTCCTAACTGCCCACAATTTCGACCATTCGAAATATATTGGGCAAATGTAAAAAATAAATTGAAGAAGAGTAATAAAGAAGCAAAAAATTAAGTTATAATGTTCCAAAAATGGAACCAGAGTGCTAAAAATGTAAAGCCGAAGGATGTGCATAAATTAATGGGGAGCATCAACAAATAGGTCCGTTCTTTTATTCATAACAAAGAAAATTAATTTATTTGTATGATTTTCCTTAAAGCTGAATAAATTTCCTTTGATTTGGTGTATAATTTATAAAATGTGTCTGTTATTTACAAAGTTATAACTGGGCCATTCTTTACTTATTTCAATCTTAGGATCATTAGGATATTGGTCATTGACAAAAAAAAAAATCGTTATATGCATAGACTGTTCCTTTATCTCAGAAATTAACATAGCTAGAAACTTGAAATGTGCCACGTGGATTCATCTATTTGCCAGAACAAAATCAATTGAATTATTTTTGATTATCTAATGAATTATTGGTAAAACTGGGCTGAGATGTTTCAAAAATTCGATTTTAGGGCCCATTTTTTTGGTGGGTAACAGGACGATGGAGCCTATCTGTGAATCTTTATTTAATTGTCCTAAACAAGAATCGGAGCCAATAAAGAAATCTATCCAAAAACAAATAGTCGGTAGTGAAAGGGTTTAAACATTTTCATGCATTTAGAGTAGGTCTTATAATATGATTATGAATATGGAATGCTTAACTCTTAGGCCATATCATTCGTACACTTATATGCCAGCAAAAACATAATACAATTAAATGCATTGCAATTCACAATAATGCATAATAAAACAAGACAACTGATTGAAAATTCCCAAAGGTCAAATATTTATAATCAAATTAAATGCATTATGGAAATTTAATTCAATTAAAAAGCAAATGCATAGTCAAAACTCTTAAGTATGGATATTTAAAGTAAAACCCCAGTGTAGAAAAGCCATTACCATATAAACAGAAAACAAAAATACATACATATAAGAATTTTTATCATAAACTGTATGAATTGAACATGATTTTTTCAGAAAACATTTTCTTTCGGAGTGCACACAGAGAAAATTTTAGCTATTTGCCAACTGAAATTTCGTTACTACGACTCAAATTCGGTTATTACGAATTTCAGTCGGTTGGTACAAATGATCATTAGTTTTCACAACAAAGTTCGGTCAATTTAATTGAATTTTAGTTGCAGCACCCAAAATATTCAGTCATATAATGTAAATATCGTTGTTCTAACTGAATTTGTAAGATGTTACTACTAAAATACACTTTTCAATACGGTTGGCACATTATTTCTGTGTGTGTGGGAATTTGTTCATATAAATTATGAATATTTTGTTAATCCGTAGTATAGAATAATCTTGTAAATAATAATCTGCAAAGCAAAGCTTCAATAAAAAAATAAAGTGTATATAAAAAATTTCGGGATGTTCTTAATTTGCAGTTCTTTACCCATTTCTTTTATTAATAATATGTTTTTTTTTTTTAACCGAGTTTTTAAAACATTTAATTGCAGATGATATTTTGCATATTTCAAATCAAAAACTACAAATTTAAATTTATGGTTTCTAAATTTTATTACTTTTCCCTAAAAAGGAAAAATTTATTTTCACAAAGTTTGTAAAACTTTTGATAAAATGATGAAGGTCTATGAAACATTTGTCATAAATTTGTGTGAAACTCTTGATGACAAACGATTTATGAAACAATTTCATCAATATGATGAAACCTTATTTTCCTGAGTGTAGTAAGAATTTAAATCAATAAACGGCATACATACTATTTATGAACGAATTTTGTTCTGTGTAACTGTACGTACAAGAATTTCACTTAGACGGGAATTGAACTCAGTCACTTCAGGTTTCGTTAAAAATTTTAATGATAGACTTGCTTGCACAAAACGTCATTGCTTTCCAGCATACAAAACATCCAAAAATTATTCTTACTGAAGTTGAATAGAATAGATTTTCAAAAAGTTTTGAGTTATTTACTTTTAATTTAAAATAATGATACAATAAGAACTTTTGGGTAACACATTATTTTTTGTGTTAAAATAATGGGAAATTGAACTAGTCATTAGTAAGTCCTTTTTATTTGTGTTAAAGTAATGCAGAGAGTAATCTGATGTATTAAATGGTAGTGAGAAAATTCATGACATGTCATTACCGTTTCTACACTGGGGGAAATGTACGTTTAAAAATAATGGACAATTTTGTATATCATTAAATCATTTTCACTGTCAAGAAGAAGAATTTATCCTTCAAACCCTAAATATACTTTGCAAATATCAACACAAACGGCTTTAAATAGACTTTAATATAATTATTTTAATGGCAAAACAAATTATATTTATGTCATAATATTAACTATGTATTTCACCAACCTATGTATGTATGTAGTTGCATGTGGTGTACCTTGAAACGAGTGTAGCTTGAAATGTTAAATTTCTTCGTATATTTTGTACATTTTTTGTATATTTAGACTTATGTCCATGTTTACCTTATATCTAGATCCATAAGTTAAATATATGCAAAGAAAAATAATGAGGTAAACGTTGATTTGCCCAAAGTAAATTTTCTGGAAAATTTTGCAGTCAATGAAAATTGTATAAGTGAAATATTTCTTTGCTGTATAGGTTATGAAAAAGCTTTTCACCGAATGCAACACGACAAGCTAATATAAATATTAAGATTTATTAATTTCGATAGTAAAGAAATCATCTGCATGAAATCGTTATATTGGACTCAAAATGCTAAGGTACGGTTTGGAGATATTGTGACAAAAAACATTTCCATCAATAGGGGGTATTCGCCAGGGAAGTATTCTGTCACACTGCTTTTAAATGCTTACTCGAAATGCATATCTCAAGAAGCTATAAATTATTAAAAATAAAAATTATGTTTTTTCGACCTTTAATTTTGAGATGAAAATTAAAATAATTCAAGCATGTCAAATTTGTAAAAATAACAGAGTTCGGTCTTAGTTTACTTCCCTTTTACACCTCGTTTACCGTTATACCGTTATACCGTATTGTGAAAGGCATTTTGCTCACTCGGTGAAGGAATTTAAGAGAAATTAATTTCACATTTATGAATTCGTTGAATCATTATGTTGGTAGTGGATACTATAAAACAGGAGTGCCCAAAAGTTCCTTCTGGAAGAGCAAACACCAATACATTTAAAGAAAAACTAATTTTTATTCAATATTTTTTGTTGTAAAAACCAATACATACAAAGAAAAAAGAAAAAAATATTTCAATGTTTACCAGCAAAGCATACGAAAGTGTTGTTGCTATGCGCTTTCGTGTATACAGTGAAGAATGACAAAAAAAACTAATAAGACAAAGTTGTTTGTGTATTTCGTATTTCTAGTGCTGAGCGCTCTATATGTGTATTAAAACACACAGCCTATAGCTAAGTGTTTTTACAAAAACAAATGAGCACCAAGCGCATAGGCCTTGGGCACCCCTGCTATAAAAGATGTGTGACAAAAGACAACATAAATTTTAATACATTTTTATTGAAACATTTCCATATCCATAGTTAGGGTTAAGTTAACATAAGTTCTTTATTTAGAAAATAATTTAAATACTTATAATTTAAGGTAATTACAAATTGTATGTGCCATTTGAACAACTATGTAATCGTTTTGGCCTAATGGGCTTATAGATTTTGAATAAATAAAATTGAAATTGAAATTGAAATTGTTTGTATGTAAAATAAAACAAGTGTAAAAATAAAAAGGAGAATAAGAACAAAAAGCGTATATTGTATATCTACCAAAGGTTTGGCTAGCACAAAACACGTTTTTTATAACTTCAAGCTCATATATTAGTTCACATTTAGTGGGGTAACTAGATTATATAAATGTTTGACGTTTGCATAAGGTTGCCACTTCATTCAAAACGTATTCAGAAGATGGGAACATGTAAAATTCCCGAAATAGATCAATGTCAAAGTTCCAAAAGAAAGAAATAGTCAATTGATAAATTTCAAAACAAAAACTCTAGAATTATTGTTAGGACAATATCCTAATAAAGAATATATAGAGTATGGCCTCGAACTTGAATAATTTTATAGCATTGATTTTTAATTCTTTCTTACCCAGTAAAATAGTAAAATCCAAATAACATGTTCAAGCACAACTTATAATTTCTCTTCCGATTCTTTTTATATGGAGTTTGTCCTATTTGCAATAAGTTCTTTCTCTCGGAAGAAAACCCGGTAGATTTAGAACTGGTTCTAGAAACAGTTATAGAACTAGTTCTGGGACAGTAGACCTTTACATTTTGACTCCCAGGAACCTTTTATAGAACCTGTTCTATGCGACCGAGCTATTCTAGAATAGACACAGAGGTAACCAATTCTAAAAAAAATTGCTGGTGAGTTATAGTATGCAAATTCTTAAAGTATTAAAAATGTAAATGCATGATCGTTAAATAATAGTTTTTTAATTTTTGGTTTTATTCTGACACTTTCAAAAAACTAACTAGGTCATGGTAGTTGAATAATATTGTTAAAGAAATAAAAATATTTTATCATAAACCAAAAAGTTTAAAAAAATAATATTATAAATACATACGAGTAATATTGGATACCAATTATAAATGTGTGGCTGATGCTTTAAAACAGGAGTGCCCAAAAGTTCCTTCTGGAAGAGCAAACACCAATACATTTAAAGAAAAACTAATTTTTATTCAATATTTTTTGTTGTAAAAACCAATCCATACAAAGAAAAAAGAAAAAAATATTTCAATGTTTACCAGCAAAGCATACGAAAGTGTTGTTGCTTTGCGCTTGCGTGTATAAAGTGAAGAACGACAAAAAAAAACTAATAAGACAAAGTTGTTTGTGTATTTCGTATTTCTAGTGCTGAGCGCTCTATATGTGTATTAAAACACACAGCCTATAGCTAAGTGTTTTTACAAAAACAATTGAGTACCAAGCGCATAGGCCGTGGGCACCCCTGCTTTAAAAAGTCATTAAACAATTGCAATTTATATTTTTTGTTTTTTTAAATGACTTAAATTTTCCAAACTTTTTGAAATGCTTATTTTATGTTTTATCCAAATTTAACAATCAATTGCCAAAACTGTATGCATGACACGGTATAAGTTTAATTTATTTTTTGAGATGGGAGGTTTCTTAACATGTTTTTTTTTAACTTTTTTTCATTAAATTAAGTTATGGAACAAAGTAATACGTTTGAGTGTACGTAGTTTAAAGTTAGATTGTAGTGTAAATTAACTGAAAATGTTATTTAACATCAATGATAAATCACTTAAAAGCCGGTCGATTTACTTTTCATTTAAATCAAATGTTTCTTCTTATTTATTTTTAAATGTCGTTTAAATAACTAACAAATTCGTTAGAAAAAATGAATAGCAAATTAAAAATTATATGTTAAGTCTTAACTACAGATCATTAAAAATAAATGTATTATTCAGTGGAGTAACAAATCCGTAAAAACAAAAGAATAGTAAGTTAAAAATAAATGTTCAAATTCTAACTACATTTCAGTTGAAATAAAAGTTCTATTCAGTTATTTGAAATTATTTCAGTTTTTTGTTTTTGTTTGGTTTTTGTTACACACACACATTTGTGGAAACTTTTTCAATTTCTTGTAATTGGAGTTGAAATTATTTTGTTTATAAACAACCATTTTAAGAAAAGAAACAAACAAACACGAATTTTTCAATGTTTTTTTGAAAAAAAAATTATCTAAATTTATTAATAACTGAATTAAGCAAATAAACTACAATATTCCGTTCTTGTGGTTAGGTTTTTGTGAAACTTTAAATAAATAAAAATAATAAAGGAACTAAAAAATTAGTAAATAGTTGTAAATTATTTTGAAAAATGCATAAATGCAAGTTCCGTTATTTTTAACTCAACTGATTTTTTTATTGAGGTTAAGACAAATAATAATAATAACACTGTTCGACAAAATCAAATTTTTTCCAAAATTACAAAAATTACAATTTTTGTAAAATGTTACGGAGAACATTTTTGTAGAATATGTTAACCCTCTAACTCCTCAAGGTAAGGGTATTTTTTGTCCTTCTTTTAAAAAAGAGCAAAAACACCATTAAAACAGGTATTTAAGGGGTTAAAATGTTCCGCAAAATAATTTGCCGTGAAATTTTACTATAAGTCCCTGAATACACCAAAATCAAACATTTTTATAGAATATGCTAACCCTCTAACTCCTCAAGGTAAAGGACTTTTAAAAAAGAGCAAAAAACACCATTAAAACAGGGATTTAAGGGATTAAAATGTTCCGCAAAAATATTTGCCGTGAAATTTTACTATAAGTTCCTGAATACACCAAAACGGAAAACTCAACCAGAAAGTCATAAATAAGACACAACAAAAGAGAGCTTAGGGTTAATTTCGCATTTATTAAAATTTTTATTTTAAAGTACCGTGTCTTTTTTTTTTGTTTTTCTATCAAAATGTATAGGTCGGACCTTGTAATTTTGGAAAAAATTTGATTTTGTTGAACAGTATTATTAACATTTTGTCTATTTATTCTTAACTATATTGTAGTTAATTTGAATTAACACTTTTACAATACAAATTAACTAGCAATTTTAAGTACGCTTGAAAACATATATATCTCACTTTAAGTAGGACTTTTGCATGTCTTTTCAGCGTAGGTAGAGCTGCCTGTATATCAAGCGTTCCATGGTACACCACATTCTCCTATGCATAAATATTGTATTAAAGATGATAAATAACTTTTATACTTAATAGAAATTACTTTTCATCAACACACAATAAACTATATAGTTGTGAAGGTAGGTTGGTATGTCCTTACGTTCCATAAAAATTAAGTGGTCCTTTGAAATTGTTTTACTTAGATTGATAACTTTGTCAACTTTTTGATTGAATCAATTTAATAACAGCATATATAAGCAATTATTATTGATTTATTAAAAAAACAAATATATTTATTCTTACATCTTAAACATTATCGTCGTCATAATGTATATCTGTCAGATATTAATAATAATGACTTGTTAGAAAACAACTCTTCCACCTTGGTACAGTGAAATAACTCCCAAATGAAATAAGTCCCAATGAAATAACTCCCAATGAAATAAGTCCCATCAAAAATGAAATAACACCCAATGTAAAAAAATGAAATATCTCCCAATGAGAAAAATGAAATAAGTCCCAATTTTTGGGAGTTATTTCAAAATTTAAAAATAAATCCCAAAAAAAATGAATTAACTCCCAATGAAATAAGTCCCAACAAAAATGAATTAACTCCCAATTTTCGTTTGTTTTGTTTTTCTGTTAGAGAACACTTTTTATTTCATAAGTATATGTAAGCATAGGTGGAGTGCAATAATGCCTTACGAAATAAGGCCTTTAAGGCTTTATTTCACTTTCAATTGAGAAATAAGGCCTTTATTTGCAAAAAGGCTTTATTGCACTTTGAAAGTGAAATAAAGCCGTAAAGGCCTTATTTCACTTAAATTTTTTTTTAAATGAAGCAATTAAATTTCTTATTCTTATTCTTCTTATATTTTATTGAACAATTATAAAAAAATTTCATATTAACAAAAATTAATAGAACATTAATAATTCAACAAAAAATTTAACTGCAACAATATTGAAAATCTTTGCTTTATAAAGTTTTTCTGCGTGGCGGCCTGCGGCCGCTCTTAGGGGGTTTCTCCTCCATGGGACGCGGCAGGTGGCTTCGCTGAATAAAGTTTCCCTGCGCGCGTCACACTAGGGAAGATAATGAGACGGGCGCAGGAAAACTGTATTCAGCGAAGCCACCTGCCGCGTCCTATGGAGGAGAAAACCCCTAAGATCGGCCGCAGGCCGCCACGCAGAAAAACTGAACAGTGTAACAAAAGAATCAAAAAATACAAAATATAGGCTTTATTGCACCATTGGCCAATCGTAAAATTGTGTTTGCAATTAAAATGAAATAAGTCCCAACTGCGATAAAATAAGTGCCAATGGTAACTCCCAAATGAAATAACTCCCAACAAAAAAACTGTTGGGACTTATTTCATTTGGGAGTTATTTCATAATAAATTAACTCCCAACAAAAATTATGAAATAAGTCCCAACGCATTGGGACTTATTTCATAATGAAATAAGTCCCAATTTACATGAAAAATTTTTTGGGACTTATTTCATTTTTCCATTGGGACTTATTTCATTTGGGAGTTATTTCACTGTACCTTCCACCTTATACAGTGGAAATAGAGTAGCCCGAATAAAAACGTTTGTATATAACTATACATTATTTTGTATGCGTATGTTTTTGCCTGTCACTTTATTTAACCGGTCATAATTATTTAAATTCATATTTAAAATAATTTTTGGCAAACAATTTTAATATGATGTTATATAGCTGCGTCATATCGCATTTCGATCAATCAATCAATTTTTTTTTTTTTTTGTAAAAGATAAGCACCACTCAGGAAATTTTTCTATTTATTAATGTGTTGCGTTCTTATAGTGGAGAGTTGAAAGGTGGATGAAATCTCTCAAACATGGCAACACTGTAATTGCGCGAGATGATAAGTCTTAGAACAGTTGTTGCTCGCCTCCTGATGGAGATTTGGCGATTTTATAAAAGCTTTTTTGTTCATAGCCCAGATTCATTATTTTACTTCGATAGGGTTAAGTGCTATGGGAACATCAAAGGTGGACGCTGCAATACATAAAAGGAATAGAAAACTCATACTTATAATTTTTTGTAAATTTATGTTGTCGTCACCGGGAATCGAACCCGGTACCATTTGTTAAACGCGCTAACCATTACACCACAACGCTCTAAAACATATAAACAATTCAACTTGGAGAACCGATTTTCACGATTTTACTACTATTTTATAAAATAAAAATAAAAATATTTTAGAATTTTTATGTAATGAGTTCAAAAATCACTGTATTTTTAAATTTATTTTATAAATATTATTTTCAAATTTAATATTTTTTCAAAGTTTTGGAACTGTGTGTTGCTTTATATTGAATATAATCGTAGTTAGATAGAAAAAATGGTTTTTCTAAAGAACATATTGTTTCTAAAATCTGATTTAATTATATGTTTTAGAAAACAAATTTATCAATTTACAAATAAAATTTAAGAAAAAAAAGAGATGAATTTTGAGATATTTGCGAAAAAAGAAAATTTTTAAAATTTTATCCTCTTTCAAAAGCGTATAAACTAAAGTTTCACATATATATCAGGGAAGAAAAAGTACGCTTTGAAATGAGATATTATTTTTAAAATCGTTCAATAATTACGATTTTAATAATAATTTTTTTAAAAATAATAATGATACTACTTAAGAGAATACATTTTCCAAGTTTCATGCACATCGGAAGGGGACGAGCTGATGACTACCAATGTCGCTTTTGGAACGACCATATTACACCAAAGCACTTAAAGAGTTTTCTATCGCACTTTGTGTATAATTATATATGTGGACCTTTGATAAAACATCTTCAGCAGACTTAAGAAACTTCAACTGACCTTTGTGTTTTTACTTTCTGGTTCCTAAATTTCTGTACCTATAGAAACTATATCTAGGATCACTAAAATTAACTTATTTCGAAAAATTATTAATTTTTGTTTGAAAAAGGACTTGTTTCTTTGTATCATTAGTAGTTTTTACTTTTGTTTTAGATTTTTAAAATTTAAAAAGCGAATTTATGTTCTATCTTTTTTCGTGTTAGTTATTAAATGCTGTAAGTTAGGTTATGTTAAAATTGTTGCGCCTGTAATGATGTTATAACCAACGCCCATGGAGACGCAAATAGGTCTATTATGATTCCCGACGTCCTTCTTCCTCCTCGAAAACAATACACCCAATCATGCATTCCAATTTGAAGGTCTGATAAAAGTCAACAATGTCCAGGGGTTCATTCTGCGGATATCGTAGAGGTCATGAAAGATATAAGAACACAAAATATTAAATCGTTTAAACGAAAGTGCAGGACATTCACATAAAAAGTGACAGCTGTCTTCCACAGCCGCCCTCCACCATCTGAAAATTGATGCGCCTGTAATGATGTTATAACCAGCGCCCATGGAGACGCAAATAGGTCTATTATGATTCCCGTCGTCCTTCTTCCTCCTCGAAAACAATACACCCAATCATGCATTCCAATTTGAAGGTCTGATAAAAGTCAACAATGTCCAGGGGTTCATTCTGCGAATATCGTAGAGGTCATGAAAGATATAGGAACACAAAATATTAAATCGTTTAAACGAAAGTGCAGGACATTCACATAAAAGTGACAGCTGTCTTCCACAGCCGCCCTCCACCATCGTTTTTTTTTTACCAATCTTAACCATATGCTTACCTAAGGTGCCGTGACCCGTTATTACCACGTTAGTGCAAATAACAAAAGTAGTCGTTATATTTTGCGATTGCCGGGTCGTTAAAAATAACAGAACCGCCCAACTGGTTTTGTGTTAAAGCATTGGCAAATCGTACAAATAATATTAATTTTAACGAATTTCGCGCAACAGTCAACATTGCCGGAGCAAAAACATTTTTATATAAAAGAGTAAATTGTTTAGCACACAGTCCCATTTGGAAAAAATACAAAAATGCCTTATTTTTGCACAATTTCAAAAACCCCACACAAATTTTTCATTTAAAATTTTTTATTTCCTCGTCTGATTGCTGTAAAATAAAAAAAAAAAAAAATCAGTTCACGCATCTAACTGGCCTATTTAAAACTACACAGCGAATGTGACTTGGGAAAACTGCGTTTTGAACAAAATTCACGCTCACGTTTTTCAACTTTTGTGACTGTCCTACTCAACACTTTGAATTGTGCAGAATTACAATATGAACGAATAACTATTTCAAAGTTTTATTGATTGAAGGGGCGTCAGTGCCCGGAAAGAAAAACAAAAATTATTTAAAAACTGAAAAAAAATATTGGTTTAAATTTTCGTCTATCATATATTCATTTGTTAGGTAAATGGTGTTTTCTATACAGATATAGAACTTCAAGTTGGCAACACATTTTTAACTGGTTTCCATTTTGTCAGCTGTCAAATGAGTTAGTTTATGTTTAGTTTGGTTTGGCATTTCAATATGAACAACGCTTTCAAATGGTGCAAATTTATTTTGAAAATCATGGTTCTGTTCGAAATACTTATCGCGCACTATGCCCATTTTACGGTCAACATAATCGTCCATCAGAGTAATGAATTCGATTACCTATGGTACGTTTTCGCACCATGTTTACTCCAAATGATAATATGCATTCACAGATACGTCGTACAGTGCGTACAGGAGAAGTCGTTGCTGCTGTAGAGAGGAAGTCTATCCGGTGTCGTGCACAGGAATTGTATATGTGTGTAGTATTCTAAGAGTTGGAGTTGGTACAAGCTACGACTGTATTTCTTTGAAGAAAATTACAAGTTCTAAAATAGGTTTCAGCTTAGATATTGGCCGGACTACACACAAAAAAAGCATGGTTGAGTGAACCATGTCCGATGAGCATTATACATACATGTTTGGATTTATGATTGCGACAACCATATTTCTGTGGTTATAACAACCGTACTCTTTTCTTTTTCTGTATCATAATATGATAATTAGATTACCATATTATTATTCCAAATCGATCCCAATATTATCGTATTATGGTTTTGTAAATTTTTATGAATTATCATAATATGGGACATACATATTCTCCCAGTATTCTGTTAAAACTGAATTAAAAAGTTAGGCATTTAATAACATTTAATAATTCACACATTTAAATAAACTTAGGTTTAAAATAATTTAAGTAATCAAATTGTCTTTGCTCTGAATAATAATCTTTGTGAAATATTCTTTTTGCTATACAGGCTATACATGTGAATACAGCATAAAGCACGCATAAAATTATTGTTAAGAATACAATTTCACAATACATGTTTGCAGCAATCATAATATGTTTGCAGCAATCATAATATTTGCATTAAAACCATAGTATGGTCCTAGTTATCATATAATGATCACGGACAAGAATTTCGCCATCATTTATTACCATATTATGATTATTGTATTTTGCTATTATATTTCTTTATATTTTTTTTTCTTTATCAATATTTTATAGCTTAATTGCGAACAATTAAAAAAAAATCACTTTTTTTATCACTTTATACTTAATATGTAACACTTTTATGTACATAAAATAAGCAATAACTTTATTTAAGGGGTGCGTAACTTTTAAACTATTTCTTGGACTTCCAGAGTAGACCGGGTTGAGACTACGAATTTATTCCTTCTTCCACAAAACAAATCACCATTACAATTAGTTAACACCACTAAGTTGTCTGTCTAAAATGAAAAAAAGTGAAATTTTTACTAAAACCTGATGAAAGGAACCATATTATTGGTAAAATATAATTGACACAAAAATAACTTTGATGCAAACAACCATTTATGGCTGTACGAAACATAATTTTGTCACCGCAATCATATTACAAACATATTTTTTTTCTCTGCGTGTAAGTCATTGATATTTGCAATTAAGTTTATCAGAGATAAAATAACGCGTTATGGTTTTGCCAGATCGCTAAATGTAGTATTCAAAAAGAGAGTTTATCGAAAAAGTGATAACAACACTTAGAACTCCGCATAATCTTTTATAATTTATAGAAATCATATTTTCCATCTTAATAAAGCTTTTGCCCTGTGTATAATGGAGTCTATACTTTCCTGTTCACAAAAGTCCTTTTTTTTTTTAAATGAAATTTTTTCAAACTGAAGTTTTCGCACCATTCTAATGGTTAAAATCCACGATGTTTTGGCATGTTAAAATTTACTATACTTTAAGTTGGATAAAATCAACTGAAAAAATGCTTACAATCTCTTAAAGGTATATTTTCCCCCCGAAATTTCTATATATAGTCGATCATTTTTTTATGATTTTGATATGGAATTCGGTATTTTTGGGAAACATTGAAACAGTTTTTATATATTTTGCCGTTGATACAGTTGCTTATACAATTCATACATCAAGTTATTTCATAAATTCGAATGATATTTCAATATTACGCAGCAAAACACCCGTCATTTTAAAGTAATTTGTCTTAAAAAAAAAAACAAATTATTTATTTAATCTAATTTGTGGTACGTTATAATTATTTCTTTAAAAGCTGTGTCTTTAAAAATAAAACACCGCGAATAATCAAAGGGAGTTTCAAAGGTAGTTTTACGGCTTCAATATAACAAATAAACACCTAACAGTTTTATGAATACAAACATTTATTAAATATAAGGCCAAGTTTTCGCGAGAGACGCATAAATAACTTTGTATGCTATAATTTTTTCGTGAGATGAAGTGGACTTTTAATAAAAAAACTTAATCCCTAAACAAATAAAAGAAAACTAACAGTGTCAGTTAGATGTAATATTTTATATGCTTCTTCTCAATGTACAAAAGAAAAAAAAAAATTATCAAGCCAACAGCAGTACTACAGGCAAGTTAAAGCAGGCAGGTAACATTTGCCTTAACCATATTTACTTAGTATTATACTAGTTTCAAAACACTTACTAACCCTACACACACAAATGAACACTTAAACTCACATATATATTGTTGTCTTATATTAAAACGGAGTTATCTACATTTTTTTTTTTTTAGAAAATAAGGCTTTGATGTAAAAAATATTCACTGACGTAGCTGTCGCCTGTGGTATTAATTTCAAATTTGAAAGATCACTGGTTTTTTCAAATTAGATTGAGCTATCAATGTTTTGTTTTTGAAAGGAAATGAGCTATCTACAGTACTTTTTGATTTTATAATTACTAGCAAGGCGAGTCCGTTGGTTCCATGGTTTCCCACTGATTGCAATGAAATTTGGATATCTTGTAAAGAATCCAAAATTTTTTAGCTGCCTCAATCTCAGATGTAGGGGTTCAAAAATGACCCCATTTTCTGTTTTTTGTTTTTTTTTATATTTCTTTCAAAGAAGTAATGTTTAAACTTGAAATCTAATGAAAAGTATATGCATGCTCAAATTTTCATGGTATTCGAAAAATCACAACAATTTTGAGGATTACCTATTAGTATAACAAGGAGGTAAGGGCGGGTCAAATATATATTAGGCTCAAATATATATTAGTTTCTTTTAAGTTTTACTGGACCCGTATTTTCTATTTTTTCGATGTTCGTACTCCCTTAGAATTTAGGCAAAGTTTCCCGAAGCAATATATTATGCCACAGGGTTGCAACTCTATGTAAAAACCATAGGTCATATGTTCAAACTTCATATTTTTGAAAATACATTACTGCTATGACAAAATAATTTCAAATATCTCAGTTTTAAGATATGCTCCTGTACAAAATTTTGTGAAAATAGTGTGTTTTTACAGGGTTTTTCGTTTTTTTTTATATGTAACTATATAAAGGGTCCGCCATCTAACGTATTTTTTTCAACTAGTGCTTATTTCGTGAATGGTAACACTTAGCTTTGACAGATAAATAGTTGTATCCTTCCGCTGAACGAATATGGTTGTGTATACGCAACAGGTTTCCACAGGAAGCGCTTCGTGCCACACAGCCGAAGCTTCACTCGATATTTTGCGCCCTGTTTTTGAAGATCGCATTATCAGCCGCAGAGCTGATGTCGTTTGGACATCTCGGAGCTGCGATTTGACACCGTTGGACTATTATTTGTGTTGGTGCCGTCAAAGATAAGTGTTACGCCAACAAGCCAGAGACAATTGACGCTTTAAAGGACAATATTCGTGAAGCCATTGGTGAAATACAGCTGCACACAATCGATAATGTGCTTAAAAATTGGACCGATCGTGTAGGCTACTGCAAATCCAGCCGAGGCAGCCATTTGAATGATTTTTATTTTCCATTATTAACCGGAAGGATTGCACTTTCAAATAAAAAAAGAAATTTGAGAAAATATTCAGTAGTTTTTTTTTATAGCATTTTCAAAAAAAAAAAAGTTATAAATCCGATTTTATTACACTTAACAAACATAAATGTGATAAAAGCCAAAAAAAATTTTAAAAGACGTATATCATGTATTTATTATTTTATTTTTTTCATCAAGTTATTATTTTGAATATATTTCACAATATAGTGAAATATTACCAATACTGTGTGTCCAGGGTTGCATTTTTAAATATTTAAAATATGGGCTATAAAATCTCTTCGTGGAAAGTCGTGTTAAAGTCGAACTATTGCAATAATTTAAAAAAGCTTAGACACCCCTCGATAAAACAAAATAATGATTATTATATGTTTATTTGAATTCAAACATACAAACATACAACAACTTCTCATACAAATGTGGTAAAAATTGTTTTGTGAATAACGAAAATGTTGGTACATATTTTGTATACTAGTGGATGCATCTTTTAAATATATTTTATTTGATAACCAATTTGAATATAATTTAATAACTTATATATTAAATATTTAAAAAAAAAAAAAACGTCAAATGGGTAATTTTTAACCCCACATTTTAATCCCTAAACTTGAGGTTGCGCTCCTAAACTTTAGGTTGTTGCCCTTTACAACATATCCACTTTTCATTCAAATCCGAGGATGCACCACTATGTAGTTTCCTTGTAAGAAAAAAAAAATTGCGGTAATTGATTCTAATACGGTTTTTCGTAAATAATTCCCAAACCCGATCAAATGTAACTCAAATACAAAATCAGAACTTTTTTGATATACATAGATCGATATTTATTCTTATCCAAGTTTATCTCAAAATTGGGGTATCCACTAATATCCGATTAGATTCGTGAAACATATTAGATCAAAATTTATCTCAAAATTGGGATGTCCATTAATATGTAATTTAAGATCCTGATAGATCCCAAAATATCACACGGGATTAATTTATATATACTTGGATCCACTTAGATCCAAAAAGATAAGTAATTTTCGGTGTATCGAATGTGATACTTAAATCATATGACATATATTATTTCGATAAAATTTAAAAAAAATTTAAGAAAAATAATTAAGACATCTGCGCTTATAAATCATGTATGGAGTTATATATAAAAATATATAATTATTTGGTATACGCATACAAAATATTAATGATGTTTGTGTCATATATGGTATCTTACATATTTATATCTTACATCATGCCATATCCCAGCAAAAAATTTCCAAAAAGGTAATCGGGTTTGTAAACAAGCATTTTGGGCAGAACGCATTTCTTACTAGATTACCTACTCGATTGTTTTAACAGGGCGTGAGACTAAAATAATTGATTCTTTAGAATTGATTATTTTTTTTACCGAAGAACCATTTACTTTATATTTTGAAGAACTACATACATTTTTTAATAAAGAAATAGTTCCATTGTAAAACTACGAAGTTCTTACACAAAAAAAATAAATAAATAGTTCCCTAGAAAAAATAAGAAGTATAAGAATCACACGTGATTCTCCTAGGTCACTCAAATATAACGATCAAAACTCATACGGAAATAAAATCCTAAAATCGAATTGTTATGATAACATGGGTTTGTCATAATTTTGGATCTATAAACCACGAAAATATAAATTTTTCTAAAAAAAAGAACAATTCAAAATTGAAAAACAAAAATATGACTCACGCACAATCACCCTCGACAATTTCTTTTACACTCACTCACGATAACGTCAGTAATTTCAACTTCCACTCACACTTTTCTGCTCAAGTGCGCTTCCCTAATTTGTACCTAACCACAGTTTAACAAAATTTAGGCAACATGCAATTTCTGTTTTTAGTATTATTTTCCTGCAAATAAAAATTAGTTTGAAAAAATATATGAGATAAATTCTTTAAAATTGAATAACATCTTTTTTCAAAATTAGGAACTACTTCCAATAACGTCCTTTTATTAAGAAAAAGTATATGATTACTTCTTGAGTACAAAAAGTTATACATATAAGTTAATAACAATGTTATTTTCTTTTAAGTAAATAATTACTTTGTTATTGAGTTCATGCTTTCTGGTTTAAATTTAAAGAATTGATTACAATACTACTTGCTTTTTTGACTCTATCGTTGGAATGAGTTTGGTATTGCAGTTACTAAATTTGGCATTGAGATATGTAAGCAAGTGTGGGCATCACCTTCTTTTTGGAATGTGTAATTTTTTCCTGGGATATTATACATATGGCAAACATAATTAAAATATCTTTAGCCCTTTTCTTTAAACAATTTTTTAAAAATAGCTAAAATTCTGCAATTTATGCAAGAAGACTTCCTTAAATATTTATTTCAATGCTATAATTGCCACAGTGAACCAATATTGAAATATATATATTAAAATACAATAATTATTATTAAAATTGTTTATTTAACCACAAATTTCTTCTTTAAATTCCTCAATAAGTACTCAATCGATTTTAATGAAACTTAAAGTGGATATAATCTGTCCATTAAAAAATATTAACTTGTCAATAACAATCGTTTCAGAAGTTACAGAGTTTTTGCTAACGATTTTGAGCCACAGTGAGCCGCTAATATTACGAATTATTAAAAAAAAAAATACATGAAGTATTCAGTAGCAGTTTTTAATTAATATTTTGTAAGTTCGATTTACAAATATATTTAATTTGAGCATATTAAACTTTTTTCACTCTTCTGGACACTTGTATAGAATTAGATAGCTCCGTTTGTATATAATTCAACGATATTATAAATAAAATGTTCTGTAGTGTCAAAATATAACAATAATTTTATAAATGTTAAGAAAGCAAAAGAACAAACCCAGAAATAATAGAAAAATAAAAGGAAACTGAAGCCAAGAAATTCAATCCCTTAAGGCACAAACACTTATCGCACACATTCACTCATTCATGTGGTCTTTCTTTCAAGCATTCATTCAACTAACAACCATCCATTCCATTCATCCTGCAGAAAGTAATAATGTATTTACTTAGGATTGAAAATACTATTATTTGTTTTTGTATACTATACATAATATATGGTGGGTTTATTGATAATTTCTTTCAGATTTAAAATTTACAAACGTAAAGAAAAAAAAAAGAAAATAAGACAAATTTGTTAAGATTCAAAATTTGTTCACTGGTAAATTACTAATCTTATATAGATTACACTTGTGGATAAAGTACAACTGCCTGTTATAAGCCAATAATATATTTGTGGTTCAAAACAAATTTACAAATACACTCAGGGAACTTCTGCTTTAAAAATATGTAGTTGTATGGATTGTAATACAATTTCTTTATTTTTAATGTAAATATCCGTCATTTGAAGAACAAACAAAATTTTTACTAACCTTGTAGTTCATTTAAAAAAAAAAAAAAAAAACAAACCACAACAAATACCTGTTTTATGATTTTACATTCATGTTTTACATTCGTTTTTTGATATTTAAAAAAAAAATAAAAATTAATGTTTGTTTATTTTTTACTAACATATGTGGTTCGTTTTTACTACAATTGTGGTTCATTTTTTGAACATTAAAAAACAAATGACAATATTAGTTGAATTTACTGAAATGTAAGTCATCCTTTCTTTAAGTGGAATTTCATTTGTTTTTAACTACATTTGCAGTGGTCTTTACCTACATAGTATTCTAAGTGTGCAAATCAGTATGGTCATTAACTAAATAAATATTATTTTTGAAATTCTACTAAAGATCGTTCGAAGGAACTAGAAATTGTGATATAAAACCCATAATATATATAGCTCTTAATATATTCGACTTTCTTTTTGCACATGCTCATACTAATTTGGCAAATTATATCCAAAGAGCTAGCTGCTACACAAGACAGTCTGTAAATTGCGTGATATTGGTGGCCAAAGACTGTTGTCAAATTGAAAGAGTAAAATTTTAATATATTTGAGTTTTTCTTAAGTCTTTCTTAAATCAATAAAGTTTTCTATATAAAAAATTTATCTCTGGCATTCAAGTTATTTTTCAATGCGTCCACATAAAATTTCTAACCACTTTTAACCCACATATACTTTTTACTAACAAGAGGTGAGAATAAAATGTATTTGGTATACAATAAGTATGTAATCCATATACATATGTAGATAAAAGCATAGATAATATCTGGAAGGCATTTTCTATACATATACACTGAAACATACAATTACAAGGAAGGTATCTATGTGGTCAAGAACCGATTTCGCCTAAATTTAGGCATGATATAAAATAGTGGAAATTAATGGATATGTATTTTTTAATCGGTCAAATCACATATCTAGGGAGTTAAAAAGAAGGATGACTCTGGGCATACGTTCTATGTGCCCTGAGTATATATAAATACAGTCAGGGCACTTCTGCTGTAAATATTTGTAAGGCCTGTCCACGAAAAAAATAAATGTATACTTTTAAATTTCAACTTAAACTTTATTTCATGCATATTTAGTTTAAAGAAAAACTTAAAATTAGGTGAGTATGCTTTAATTTTATAAAATGCTCGGACCTTTTTCTTAACACCAGTCATTAACATTTGTACACTAGGCCTGTCAACATAGGATTATGCTCTTTGCCACTTATTCTAGAAATATTGATGGCTTCGCGATTCGTTTTTGGACTTCTTAAAGGATTCGTTTTTGGATTTCATTTCATCAACGGCCAATATCTCTCAATTGGGCCGTGCTCCGGATAATATGGTAGATTTACTTAATTGGGAACGAAATTGATATTGTTTGTATTGAACCATTTTAATGTGTCTCTGGTATAGTGGCTGGTTGCTTAATCTGGCCAAAATAACTCAGAACAATTGTGTTGTTGAATAACCTTCTTTTTGATTTTATTGATCATTTTACGAAAACCTCGCTTCGTAGGTCACAGACACGAATTACCTGCCAAATCATATACTTTTCGGGATATTTTCTTATCTGTTTTGACGAATATTTTGCACTAACACCTCCTCTTTTTCCGCACTACACTTCCTCTTTTAAATCCAGTTAATTGATTAAAATTAGCCTTGCAGTAAGTTTCATCGTCCATCATAATACAATCGAATTTGTAATATGTTGAGAATAAAGTTTTATTTTATTATTGCTTATCGATCGACCGATCTGGCACAGTCTTCAATTTGTATGTCTTAAGATTATAATATTTTTTTCGAACCGTGATGTTATTATATCGATCCAATCGTTGAACTATTTTTGACGTCATCATTTTTTACTGGGTATACCCCAAGTTTATAATCCTTCTCTGGATCGACGTAGTACCCTCCTTACTGTCCTTATTAAAACACTTACATCCCGAGCTACAGCACTATGTCATGCATTTGAACATGGGACTATTTTGCACAAAACCTGGGTTTTTTCTTGATGCTACGACATTTCGCAACAAATAATATTTTTTTTTTAATTTGAAACTACGCCTGTTTTTAATGGCATAATCTGTTTCGACGCTTCCCCGCCAAAAAAAAAAAATCGAACGGCAAAGCGTTGGCCCTGTGCTTTCAACCCAAAATGATAGCACCGATCAGTTATTGGTCATTTCTTTTTTCAAACGTTGGCAAAGCACTGACAATGAGTGCTTTGCCAGTACCAAAATCATAATTATAAAACGTTGGCAAAGCATTGGTAATAAACTACCCAGCAAAACCTCACATTACCAAATGAAGTAATGTAAAATGTAACGAGGTATCATTACAAGGTAATCCATGAGTGTTCAATTATCGGTAACTCATTACTTCTTGTTGGAGAATAATCAAACAGGTAAAGAGTACACATTACAAGGTAATGCATTACTTTATCGCACCCATTACCAAATAAATAAATTAATAAAATAAATAAATAAATTAATAAAAAAAAAGTTTACTAATTATATTTTTTTTTATAAAGTTTTGTTGTTAATATTTTAATTAAAAAAATTATATAAAAACAAGAAACATACAAATTTAATTTCTGCAATGTAAATTGAAAAAAAAAATCATTTTTATTCTGACTTCTAATTTGTATTTCTTCACAGAGAAAATTGGAATGTTTAAATATTGTTTTGTAAAATTAGGTAAATTAAAAATTGGGAAGCTTTGGAAATAAAAATTGATTTTAGCGTTGTAAATCAGTGCTTTGCAAGCAGTTTATTTGTTGGACCACTGGATAACAGTGCTCTGCCAGTACTTGATTTTTGAAACCATCGGAAGTTTCTGGCTGGGTTGTTTTGTATCAATAGCGCATAGGGTTGCCAAGTAATCTTACATTTAAACGGGGTTACATTTTTCGTGGATATGCTTTAGTTGCTTGAATTTTAATAGAGTATTTTTATTTGTAAGTGAAAAAACAGTAATTTGTAAAAGAAATTAAATTTTTTTACATTTGTAGTTGATTTAAAGAAATAACATACTGATTACTGTATTATCCCACAAAATAACTGCATCACACATTATACATTCATTTAATACAGTAGTTTTTTTATTTAACAAAATTAAGCAAATAACTGTTTGTATATATTTTACTACATTCGTGTTTAATGTTGACTACAATTGTAATTCATTTTTGAAACAGTGAAAAACAAGTGACAATGTTAGTTGAATTAACTGAAATGTCGGCTTTTTTTCAAGTGAAATTTCAATTGTTTGTAACTACATTGACAGTGTTCTTTACCTACATAGTATTCTAAGTGTACTACAATAACACATTTAAGACCTTCAAAGGTAAGCAATTTTAAAAATAATATCTAGATCGTATGAAGTACAGGATGCGAAAACGTAACAAGGAATTATTATTTAACAACAAAAGGTTAAAAAGATAAACAAATGTTAAAAGTAAATATTTAAAGGTAAATAGTAAATAAAGTTACAAAAAGATAAAAAAAGAAGTTTTGTCTTAAACTAAACTTAAATTTTATATATTCGTTTATTTGACTTTTTAAGTGCAACTTATTTATATGTTTTTCTCAGTAAAGTGCGAATGTATTTGTCATCAAATTATAGCAAGTTCAACAACGTGAAATAGCTTAAAGTTAAATTATACAAATCGTTAAGAAAATATTACAGATTTTAAAATGTTTAAAGAAAAAATGTGTTTGTTACATTATGTATACATTTACCATCGAAATCCAGTTTAAACTAGATTTAGATAGAATGTGATAGATTTAGATAATATGATAGTGTGAATGTTATAGTGTGAATGTGATAGTGTGGAAACAAGAGTATGAAATCTAGTTTAATCTGCATTTCAAAGCTTCTATAATAGAAATACATATGGAAGTTAGTAGATAAATTCACTATATGACGTATGAGTAATATACTTAGTGCTTATTGTTAATATCACTCATACTCGCTTTTAACAGAGTTGGCATTTTTTTAAGGGGTTTTATTTCGCTACTATTATTATTGAAATTTAATAAATAATGTTTAAACGATGCAATTGTTGCAAATTTTTTTAATATAATGGATACACGATGTTGAATTCCAGTTATTATTGGTTGGCTGACGCTTGAGAACGTCACTAAGCAATTGAAATTTCTAGTTTTGTGGCTTTTGAAATGATTTCAATTCTCCAACCTTTATAAAATGCTTATTTTATGTTTTATCCAACTTTGACAAATTGTTAAACTTTTATTATTAAACAATCAATACTCTTAATTTCATACTCTTTTTGCCAAATAAGCTCGAAATCATTAAATAAATCTGTTTTAAAACATAACACGTCAAGTAAAAGCCATGGAAATCATTTTGAAAGTCATTAGTTCATACTTTACTTGTCCAGAACCATCTCTAACGATGATGGCCTTTCGTATTTATGCGGATACAATTCATTTATATACAATACGAAATGTCAAGGAACAAAATTTTGATATATACGGAAATCTGTTATATTACTATCATTTGTTTTAAATCTTTAAATTTCATTAGGAAACAACGCCTGAAAATGGTCGACGATCATTTTTAAAGCTAGCTTTCGTCAAACAAATTATAAATAAAGTTATTTCAAATGAAATTTCAATAATATATATTTAAAATAAAGTCAAAAAATCATAGTCAAAAAAACATAAAGATCTAAATTTAAAGGTACACTTTTCTTTTATATGTTAATGGTAAAATCAATAAAAAATTGAAAAAGCGCCTTCAAATTTTTTTCGAAACAATAAATAATCAAATGTTTGCCTTTTTGCACAAGAGTCAAAAATTTCAACTTTGTGTTACTTTTTTCATATGGTTTTCTAGTTTTGGTTCTTTAAATATAAAGTCACTAAACCAGAAGTTAATTTAGGTATTTTCGACCTATAGCATTTTTTAAACTAAAAAATATATATGAACAGCTTATTGTAAAAACTTCATAAGCCACATTTACTATTTTCAAGCTTTCGCTGTTTTCTAGACATCCATTGACTAAATACTAGGGCTTCCAATCGGGACTGGTTTTTCTGAATCCCGGGATTCGGGATTGAAGAAAAATTTTCGGGATCCCGATTTCGGGATCCCGGGTTTTTCGAGATATTTTGAATCCCGGGATTCGCGGGATTGTTTGAAAAGTTTCGGGATTCGCGGGATTGTTTGAAAAATTTCGGGATTTTTGAATTATTTTTCTATTTATACCAAATATATAAAAACTATTTGAAAAATTACGTAATTTTCCAGTAAAAATACATATTTCATGTTTATTATTTATTTGTATAAAATATAATAAAAACAAACTTAAATTATTAATCGATCATAATTCATTTAGATCATATAATAAAAAACGTAACAAAAAAAAAACATAAAAATCTTATTTTTATCCATATTTGATTATTGCTATAAAACATTTGTTCAAACTTTTAAAAGTCGTGTATTTAATACTAAGTTGAGAAGAATACATTTCATGGCTTCAAGTAGCTTCGTAAGAATATTAAAGCATCCAATGTTGTATCTGCTAAGCTCGAACGAATTTTGTTGTTAATATATGATGCAGTTGAAAAGCATCTTTCGCACTCAACACTCGTTGGTAGAATTGTGGGTAAATATTTATAAGTGACTTGTAGATATTTGCCTCTTACTCCTCCAGTCATATAAAGCTCAATTTCTTTGCTAATAAGTGTTTCTAAATCGGCATCAATTTGAGTTATTACTTTTTTGGGACTCTTACAGTTTTCAATAGCATCTTTTAATTTTTGTTCAATTGAAATATGTTGGATCTCATCTATATCATCATCTGTTAAGCTCACATCGATTTCGATTGGTATAGAATCCTTAGAGTCACTTTTTTCGTTTAAACGGGCAATTAAGAGTTTTATTTCGACTTTAATTTGTATCATGTCCAAACTGCTGTCAAAGTCAGACTTATTACTTGGATTTTTCAAAAAGTTTAGAATAGTAGAGAACACTGTTCTTCGTTCTTGTATTCTTTTTTGAAGAGATTTGTATAAATCTCTACTCAAATCACTTTTCATTGTGGAAATTTCATTTAGCATGACTTCCAATGCGGCATCAGCTTTAAAGAGCGTCATGTCACTGCGGCACAGAGCCTCTAGAGTAAGTTTCATCGGTTTTAAAAGCTTAATAATTTCTTTTAGTAAAAGAAACTCGTCATCAATAAATGGTTCCAATTTTAAATCAATAACAGCTTTCTTTATTGGAATTTCTAATTCCGAAAAGCGATGGATCATGTCATACAGTGTATTCCATCTAATTTGACAATCCAATAATAATTTCAATTCCCTTTTTTTGTCTTCTTTTACGTACTTTTGTAGTTTATCGTTTTTAGTTGAAGACTTTCTGAATGCTCTTACTATTTTCCGAACCTTTTCTATTACAGGTTTTATCTTGTACTTGTCAGTAATTTCTACCCGGTTTTCATTTAAACAATCTACAAATTCAAATAAACCAACATTTTCATCATCGTCATCATCCTCATCTGAAGAAAATTGGTTGTCTGTTATTGGAGTGTGCTTGTAAAATACATCTATCAAAGCTAGATGTAAACCATGAGCGTAGCATAGCTGCTGTTTTGGCGATATCAGCTTCCCAATTTTTTTCATGGTGGACGCCCCATCTGTAGTGAAGCCGACGATATCTGAAGACATTGTCAGTCCGAATTCTTTTAGTCTCTCATCGATGTATTCAATGCAATTGGTAGCGGTTCCTGAACTTTTAATTCTTACTAACCCGACGTTAAGTAGTTTACTGTTTGCATGTACAATAATATTAATAAACCGTTTGTTTGAGGTGGATGTCCACTCGTCAAAAGTAATGCTAAACTTTTCACCTTGTTGCTTGAGATCATCAATTTCAAGTTTCATATGTTCCTTACATTTTTTATAAAACCCATGAAATGACTTTTAATGGTTTCTTGGGACTTTGGCACTTCAAATCCACGCGTTCGTAAAGATTTGCGAAGTTCCGTTGAAGTTATGAACTTCGAAAAAGGAAAACCATCGAGAGCAGTCATCCGGGCAATAACTGCAGGTAGAGAGTCCTCCTGTGAAGGATATCCATATTCGGTTATCTTTCTTACCTTTCGGTGTGGCTCACCGTTATGAACTTTTTGCAGCTTCACCTTATGAACCTTTTAAAACAATTTGATTTAGAAAAACATAAAACGAAAACAGTATACAACTTACGGAGTTAAGATGTGTCAAAAGCCCTTTCGTCGAACCACCATTAGTTTTTAGAATCTTTTTGCAAACTTTGCATTTGGCATACGGTTCACCTTTTGCTTCCACAAAAAAAATGGTACCAGACGGAACTTTTGTCGGATTGTTTTGTTTTGTGTTCTACAAAATTCATAATTTATTTATATAAAAGTATTTAAAACTTATTCAATGAACATTTTTTGTACACAAAACACTTTCTTTCATTTACAAATAATATTGTAATTATTTTTTCACAAATGAAACGTAGCAGAATTTTTCTTTTGGTATGTTTTGTTTGTTTCTTAACAACAGGGTGTATCAAAAACTTTTTCTTTTGTCAACAAATACACGTACAAAAAACTTTATACAAATTATTGAAAAAAATATAAAAATTAATAAAAAAAATATTAAAAAAAATCGGGATCCCGAAAATCCCGGGATTGAAAATCCGAAATCCCGAGATTCGGGATTCGTCTGGTCCCGAAAATCCCGGGATTTCCGGGATCGGGATTTCGGGATTGGAAGCCCTACTAAATACTGATTAAACACTGGTCACACTTACATAACGTATAAAAGTCCTGCAATAGCCATATTTCTTAAATTTATTCACTTTTTAAAAGGCGTAATCTAACCAAAAACTAAATTTGGTCTATCAAGTTTTTACAATAAGCCCTTCATATGTACTTTAACCCATGCTTTGGATTCTTTCATTAGCATTGAAATTTCTTCAGCATTAGTCTACTCATGCTGATGCCAAAAAAATGTCATTAGGTTAAAGGCTTACCAATTGCTTGCAAGTTGACAAACCACCCAACCCCACCCACTCCAAACCACGGTTGTATATCGTTATTCCAGCGGTGTAATGCACTAAACTTCGACTGGAATCAACATAACAAGAGCAGTTAATGCTTTTAATCTACTTCTTGAGCGTATAGAGGCAATAACGCAGTGTTTGCTGAACAAAGTATAAAATACTATTGCTTAAAAATTTGTGTTTTTTGTCCTGCACACTGATCAACTTAAAGTTTTTAGCGAAAATTCAAGGCCAATATTTTTTCTGTGTTTAAACAAATATTGCTGTATTAGACCCAAAAGGCGCAGAAAAACCACTATATTTATAAAAAGTGAAAAAGTTTACCGATTTTTACGCTAGATGAACAAAAATAATTATAAATCCATTTTTACAAAGTCCTAACCAATTCAGACAAAAATATTTTCTTTTCAACTATTTCGATAGTGGCAAAAAAATGCTGTAAGGGAGTATGCCAAGAAGAATCCCTTAGAAACCTCCTTACATATGCCATGATTTTTATATGGCAAAATAGTGTTTCATCGCTTATAAAAGGTTGTGATGTCATGGCTTTCAGTAAAATCAGTAATAATATGAATAGTATATAATTTAGTTTACATAAAAATCTACAGTTATTAATTTTAGACATATTAATATAAAAATTTTATTTTTTTACCTCACCACGTGGTAGTTCTTCGAAAACACAAAACACAATCCGAAATTACTCGGGAGAACTGGTACAGATCGTTTATAATACACGATATGAAACGTTCTGCCTTACAACCTGCATCCCTGTAAGGGATTAGCGTTAGCTGCTTACAATCTGCATCCTTGTAAGAGAAAACAGTAAGCTGAACAAAATTTTTTTATTTTTATTCGAACATTATTCATTTGCTGCTTCGCAGTACTATTATCTTGTACTGCGAAGCAGCAAAAGATAATAATAAGCACTTACATCAGCGCATTTATTTTATCCTGCTTCTAAAAACACGATCATTTTTAACTGGGAATAGCTTTTAAGCCATTATAATTACAAGTTTGTTACAATAATCAAATTTGTATAACTAATGTTTACTAATGCCCCAGTAAAAAAACGCTGCTTACCTGCAAGCAGGTTCGTAAGGGAGTAAGACAAAAAGAATCTATTACAAACCTGCTTACATATGCTATGATTTTTATATGGCGAATTCCCACTTGGAAGCATTACTTTTAGACAAAATAAGCGCGGTTTTTAGCGGTTAAAAAAAATGCTGTGATTTCATGGCTTTCAGTAAAATCATATTTCATGTCTACATTTTTACGTTTAAAAGTAATAATATGAATGTACATAATTTAGTTTACATAAAATTCTACAGATATTAATTTTTTCTTGTTAAAATTATTGACATATAATTTAATCACTTTTTTTTTTTTACAGCTCCACATGCTAGCTCTTCAGAAGCAGTTAAATGACTAATTATTTTTTGTAACATACTCGAAAATACCAAATATCATTGGAAATCATTCGGAAAAACTGGTACAGATCGATTACAATCCACGATATGAAACTTTCTGCATTACAACCTGAATCCGTGGTAAGGGAAAACAGTAAGCTCAAAATTTTTTTTGTTTATTTTTATATGAAAATTATTCGTTCATTTTTCTAATTCTCAGTATAATGTTATAGTAAGCATTTGTAGCAGCGCATTAGTTTTATCCTGCTTCCAAAAACACCACTATCGATGTTTCATACAAAAATAAACACTCGTAATCTTTACCGAACCTAGCCTTTGGTAAGATCAAAACACCTGGGAATTAAAATGAATTCCACAAATCGGGGTTTGAAGACAAAAATCTTTTTAAAAATACTTAAAACTTTTTGAAATTTTTTTTTGTTATTATTTGCCATTTCATAAGCGTAAATTATTCTATTGGAATGTGTGACCGCCGTTAGTGTGTTTGAGAAAAACAAAAATTTCTGCTTTTGGAAGTGCTAAAAGAAAAGTATTTCTAAAAAGTGAAATCTTTTTTTTTCTTAAAAGTGCAAAATTTAAACCTGAAAACACATGAAAAGATTTTCCAACGAAAACAACATGTGTATAATATTTATCTTTTAAAGCAAATCTATTTCATCGGCTACACAGTCTACACAAAAATATTTTTCTTTATCGAATTCTGAAGATCAGTTTTATTTATTTTTGTCATTAATGTGATATGAATGGCCTTCTAAAATAATTAAATGTTTTTTGAACCAAAATTTTATATATAATAAATTATTTCAGGACATATTTGACTCACACAATCATATGTGCTACAGTATGTTTTAAATAGAAAAATGCATATGAAAGAAAGAATAAAACACTGAATATTGATCGTTAATTGCAATCATATAACCTCATTAGTTTTCTGGTAAAATTTGATATTAATTGGTTTAATGTGAGGACCGGTAGAATGGTTCATGTGGGTTATAGGAGAAATATACTAAAAATTGGTGAACGCCACTTGTCCAAAACCGTACATGGCTTCGTCTCGCTAAGAGTGGCAAAGATTTTTCCTAGTTTAAAAACTTTATAAAATCTTCTTTCATTTGACTTATCAACTTTATTTTTCATACTCAATAAAACTATGTACTGTTATATAAAGATTAGAGCTCGTCACGAAAATTTGTTTTTCTGATATCATAATTTTTGTACGGGCTTTTCTTCACGTGTGGCCAAAAACGCTTATTTAGTGTCCCTCGTACTATAGAGAAAAATTAATCTGTTTATATGAAATGTGAACTCGACATTTTATTCTACTCCAAAAATAATTAAAAAAAAAATAATTTTCCCAGTTCTTAAGGAGCACCGTTTAGGCTATAGTGGACAAAAAACTCTCTTATTTCAAAAACTTTCAAAAATAATAAATTTAATTACACATAATAAAAATGTCTTGCCAACTTAGAATAATGGTAAAAATTTTCGAAATATCGCGAACCGATTAAATGTTATTAAGGTATCAATTTTGTAATAAATAATAAAAAAAAAATTTTTACACACACAATGAAAACGTATTTTGAGCTACGAAAGATTTTCGACATAGCGCGACCCAATAGATTGCGTTTTTATATCGAGCATTTTTCTCAACTAAAAATTCGTTTTGATTGTGTGTCATAAAAAATACAAGTTTTTCGAAAAAATTTGGTTTTCCTGACCACTCTATTTCTTAAATCGTGCACATAAAAAACGGGAAAATTAGTTTTCTTAACTTCGTTTTTTTTAATCGGATTGTGGAGACATGTTCCGAATATCCACCACACACCCTCCCCCACCCCCCTGGGACACTCACCCCCCCCCCCCCCCCCCCAAAACCTCTGACAACTTAAGTTAACCATAATATATATAAAGACATGTCTGATATATTAAGTTTTAAAACGCAATGTAAAATATTTTCTTTAATAATTATATGTCTGTATGGAAATGTATTATTAAAACATTTTATACCATAAATTTTCATAACAATTTGGTTTTGTAGAAAATATATTTTTTAAAAAGGAGGAATAAACAAAAAGCGTGTATTGAATATCCACCAGAGGTGGACCTTGCAGATAACAAACAAGTTTTCAATTTATTTTTGATCAATGGTGATAATCTTTAGCCTCGAATTCATATATTAATTAGTTCTCATGTAGTCATAAAACTAGTGTATATGAATGTTGATGTTTTGCATGGGATTGTTACTTTTTTCAAAACGTGTTCTGATGATGGGAACCTAGAACATTCCCTAAACAGATCTATCAACACATTTCTGAAAGTGGTCAAGGAATAAATTTAAAAACAAAAACACAATAGATTATTTATTAGGACAATATCCTAATAAAGAAATAAAGAGTATGGCCTCGAACTTGAATTATTTTCATTGAAAATATATTTATACACACAGAGAAATATTTAGCTATTTGCCAACTGAAATTTGGTTACTACGACTCAAATTCGGTTAATACAAATTTCAGTCCGTTGGTACAACTGATCATTAGTTTTCACAACAAAGTTCGATTAATTTCAATGAATTCCAGTTGCAGCTCCCAAAATATTCAGTCATATAATGTAAATATCGTTATTCTAACTGAATTTATAAGTTGTTGCTATTAAAATACACTTTTCAATTCGGTTGGCACTTTATTTCTCTGTGTGTATTGTTCTCTTTTTTTTTGTTACATTTTCTTTTAAATTTCTTTAATAATTTTCTATTGGTTTATTCCATTTAACCACAGAAACCGCTTACAACTACTAACATATTTCAATGGAAATTCGAACATTTATAGTTATTACGCAGCCACATGTACATATACATGTAGTATGTTATAATAAACACACACAAATACATATACAGATACAAATCTTGTTAACCACATAATCAGCCATACATATTTACGAAATTGTACACGTACAGAGAGAGAATAATATCTTATGGTCTAATATTGGAACAAAAAGACTACATGCTGAATGTACAATTCAATACAGTATAACACAGTGCAGTTTAATATAACGTACATCCACTAAGTACGTACATTCAGCGAACTTCTACTTTAAAAATATGTAATTGTTTGGTTTGTAATACAGTTCCTTTATTTTCAATATAAATCTCAGTCATTTGTAGAACAAATTAAAATTTTTTCTAACCTTGTAGTTCATTTAAAAAACAAACCATATCAAATAACTGTTTACTGATTTTATATTCATTTTTTACGGTAGTTTTTTGTTATTAAAAAAAAATAAATAACAAAAAACTATCTTTAGCCAGATCGAAATACTAGTATCAACCTAGCTAATATGTTTGATTTGCTTTATTTTTGTAAATATACGGAGGTTGAAAGCTTGTTATAAATGGAAAATGTTTGTTTATTTTTGACCAACATATGTGGTTCATTTTAACTACAAATGTGGTTAATTTTTTGAACATTAAAAACAAAAGACAATGTTAGTTAAATTTACTAAAATGTATGTCCTTTCTTTAAGTGAAATTTCATTTGTTTTTAACTACATTTGCAGTGGCCTTTAGCTACATAGTATTCTACAGTACGTATGCATGAATGTATGTGTGTGGTATTAGGGTAGTCTTTCGTTGTATGGGCGAAAAATAAAAAAGAGATTTTGATTGTACACCCCTCTTAAAATATTTGTTTGGGTACAAAAATTCATCATGCAAAAAATTAGAGTTCTAGCATAACGGGAAGATGTCCCGCATCGCCCTTGAAAATTGGGCCCCTTGGAAAAATGGGCATAATTTAAAAACAAATTACAAATTTTTTTCTTCAAAATTTAAAAAATATAAAATAATTTTTGTGTTGGGTTTAATCATAACTACTCAGATAAAAAATATTACTTTCCCAGAAAATCGCTAACTTACCCTAACTTTGTGTCAAAGAAATTAATAAATATTTTGGGGGTACCTCAAAGTGACTTTTTGCATTTTTGAAAATTTTATTCAACAAAAATCAAAAACCTAGTGTTTGCTGTCAAGTATTTCATTAAGCACATTTCAAGTATTAAACAAGCCAGGTATTACGGATATCCGTTGGCAAATTTTTTTTTTAGGGCATTTTGATTCTCGGGGATTTCAAGGTTTTTTTTTATTTTTATACATTTTTACTTTAAAACAAGGTTTTAATAATATTTCATTAATACTTTTGTATATGCCTTTTTATATGATTGTAATAACTTTATTTTAAAATACTATATTTTCTGTTGATAGTTAACCCATGTTAACCTGGGGTCAAATATGACCCACGTAAGAAAAATGCAGCTTTGTGGCAAAATTTATAAATAGAATAAAAAAAGGAATAATTCAATTTATATTTATTCGTTAACCGTTTCTAGTCTTCGAGTAGGTCAATTAAGTAAAAATTAGAACGTAAAACTTTTCCATAATAATAATTTTGAGGGAAAAAAATTTACAGTATTAAAATAAAAATACGTTTTTCGAAAATACTCCTGAATATGTACAAAAAAATCAATTTTAATATGAATACAAGTATCTGAATTTATACTAAATAATTAATTTTAATTAATTTTAAAATGTAAATAAATTACAATTAGAAACATAAACAAAAAATTATTTTGTCATCTTTGTGATTTTTGACTCTTTAAAATACGAGGGTCAATTGTGACCCCATGAAAACACAGGTTAACTATGAACACGAAAAATTATACTTTATAATAAAGTTATTACAATTATAAAAAATAGCATACACAATAACATTGATGAAATATTACAAAAATCTTATTAAAAAAAAAGTCTATACAAATTTAAAAAAACGTAGAAATCCGCTAGAATCAAAATGCTCTAACAAAAATTTTTGCCAACGGATATCCGTAATACTTGGCTTATTTAATACTTGAGATGTGTTTAATAAAATACTTGACAGCAAACACCAAGTTTTTGATTTTTGTTGAATAAAATTTTTAAAAATGCAAAGAAGTCACTTTGAGGTACCCCCAAAATATTTATTAATTTTTTTGACACAAAGTTAGGGTAAGTTATCGATTTTCTGGGAAAGTAATATTTTTTATCTGAGTAGTTATGATTAAACCCAACACAAAAATTATTTTATATATTTCTAATTTTGAAGAAAAAAAATTTGAATTTTTTTTTAAATTATGACCATTTTTCCAAGGGGCCGATTTTCAAGGGCGATACGGGACATCTTCCCGTTATGCTAGAACTCTAATTTTTTGCATGGTGAATTTTTGTACCCAAACAAATATTTTAAGAGGGGGGCAGCCCCAAAAATCGCAAGTTGAAAAATAAGGACCACCCTAGCGTGGTATACATATCGACAGCATATTATTGGTTTGACCAGAAAGCCGTTATCGATAAAATTAATAAAGTAGAATACTAAAGAGGAGCACAAACATATTCACATCGCCACTACTACAGTACATGCTTCTGCGAACCTGACAATACCGTAATTATCTTCTCTACTGCGCACGACAACAGATAATGGTGTTAAGGAGAGCTATCATTGTACACGACAACAAAAAAACGAAGTTCTGTTAGGTTGATGTTTGATCCTTCAATAGCATAACACTAGGAATATTTGTTTTTTTAAGTTCATGTATTAATCTAACATGTGAACGAATGTTTTGGTGTCATTGCTTTTATTTTTTAATATGATGAATTTCATATCAAAACCTATAAAAAAAAGCACATTTTGAACCCGACCCTCTCAGATTTTGATGCAATTTTGCATACAACTACATTTTATCTATGCAACACAACCTCATTTTTAAAAATTGCATTTTCGAAAAATTGTGGGTTTGGCAAGGTATCGTAATTTTTGAAAAATGACGATAATATGTAAAGGGTCCGCCATCTAACGTTTTTTTTCAACTAGTGCTTATTTCGTGAATGGTAACACTTAGCTCATGTCTGATTTGACAGATAATTAGTTTTATCCTTCCGCTGAAGGACTATGGTTGTGTATACGCTTGAACAACGCTGGGAAATATTGCGACATTACTTTGAACATCATGGTAATGTTGCAGAATGTGTGCGAAAATTGCATACGGCGATCAATGGGGTCAATGGCGTTCGTTATCGGGCCATGTTGAACGAATTTTTGTTCACAAAAATTGAAGAGGAGAATATTGGCAACATTTGGTTTCAACAAGACGGCGCTACGTGCCACAAAGCCGAAGCTACACTCGCTGTTTCGCGCCCTGTTTTTGAAGATCGCATTATCAAAAAAAATTGGACCGATCGTGTGGGCTACTGCATGGCCAGCCGAGGCAGCCATTTGAATGAAATTATTTTCCATTATTAATCGGAAGGATTGTACTTTCAAATAAAAAAAGAAATTTGAGAAAATATTCAGTAGTTTTTTTTATAGCATTTTCAAAAAAAAGTTATTTGGCGGACCCTTTACTTTCAAGCTGCGATTACTACGGAGTGGCTGAACCGATTTAAAAGATCTGGGTACCATTATAAAGGTATATAAATTAGCTTTCGAAAACACACACTGGCAAAAATAAAATTTTAAACTTTGAAAACACTTCAAAGGCCAAGTTTTTTTTTCCAAAAAAATTTTTTTTAGAAAGGTCTATTTAATATATATAACATGTCTAAAAACTAAAATGGCTCTTTTTTATCTTTTTTTTTAAATTTTTTTAAGTAAATGCATCTCTTGTTAACTTCCTTATATTTTGATATCATTGTGTGGTATATATAGGTATATTTTGAAAGTTATACAGATTTTTTTGTAATTCTAATAGATTAGATCAAGAATCGTATTATCAAATTTTTCAGACGCCCCCAAAATATGGACTTACTCTTTGTAAGGTTTTTCTTATTTTCATTTTTTTTAGATTTAATATATAATTTTGCGCAGCTCATACTGTTAACTTTAGGAATATTTGCTAACTTTTAGTGAAGTTTCATCTAAAGGTATGGAAGCTTTGAGTTCTTGTTATAGTTTTAGCATTTTTATACCTTGAAAATAGCTCTTTTTGTTGTAGTCGTCACGTTTGCATATGTAACTTCTATGGAGGTCTTATAAGTTTGTGAAGCCCAATTATGAAGGTCTTTCGGCGATTGAATTTGGTTTTTATTTGCAACGCTTTAATTCCGAGTAATTTACGGTGTATGCCAATTTAAATACCTTTCTAATGGTACCAAGATCTCTGAAATCGGTTCAGCCATTCCGTAGTAATCACAGCTTGAAAATACATATTATCGTAAGTTTTCAAAAACTTCGATACCTTGCCACGCCCACATAGTTTCAAAAATGTAATTTCTAAAAATGAGGTTGTGTTTATATAGGTAAAATGTAGCTGTATGCAAAATTTCATCAAAATCTGAGAGGGTCGGGTTCAATGCATATCGGTTTTGATATGAAATTCATCATATGTCAAGTATATTTGTATTTTGTGGCTTCATAACATACAGAACTAAGAGACAATATTATAACATTCACACACAGAGAAAAATTTAGCTGTTTGCTAATTGAAATTCGGTTACTACTACTTAAATTCGGTTATTACGAATTTTAGTCGGTTGGTGCAACTGACATTAGCTGTCACAACACAGTTCAATGCATTCAACTGAATTTTATTTCAAACATCCAAAATAATCACAAATCTAATGCAAATATCGTTATACTAACTGAATTTATAAGTTGAAACCATTAAAATACACTTTCAGTTGTCACTTTATTTTTTTGTGTGGACATAAATAAATTTGTTAATATCATAATGAAAAGACGTTATTACAATATTTGTTAATAATAGTTTCATATTACATATGAGTATGTATACTTGTATGCAAGCCAAAAAAAAAAAACGCTAGTAAAAATTTCTTTAAATTTTGTTACAAAAAAAAAATGTTAAATTTGATTTTTTGGTCTTTACTTTAAAAATTATTTTATTCTTTTGAGATTTATCTTTCACTAAATATAAAAAATAAAAAATCGCATTTGTTTTTCAAAAAACAGCAATTGTAATTTAAAAATCCCTTTTTGAAATTCAAACAATACCATTTACACTGTGTGTAATTTTTTAAGTCATGGCAAAATAACCATATACGGACACCACTACGTGATAAAAGACTAAAAAAAAAAGACCCGTGTCTCCCAATTTTTCCCAAAGTCATCTCCTTTTTTGTTTATGGGCCGCCAAAGATTTGGGGCCTCGGTATCATTTTCGCAAAAAAGTGATCATTTTCTCAGGCTCATATCTTGCAAACCCTTCAGAATTTCGATTTACTCTCTATGGCAAAGTTGTAGCTCTTGTCGTGTTCAGGTCCATAGGTAGCAAACCGTTCAAAATTCAAGGAAACAATCAACTACAAAAATTTACCTACGTTCTCAATAAACAAATTTCTAGAACATATAAACTTCCTGGGAATTGGGTTTGCTACCTATGCACCTGAACAGGAGAAAAAAGGAAAAAAAATGAAATTTAAAAATTTTTCACTTTTGCGCGCTACCTAAACAGTGTTAAGAATCATCTCTAGGAAGTCTATATGTTCTAGAAATTTTTTTATTGAGATCTTAGGTAAATTTTTGTAGTTGATTGTTTCCTTTAATTTTGAACGGTTTGCTACCTATGGACCTGAACACGGGAAAAAAGGTAAAAAAAAAATCGAATTTTTTTAAGTTTTTTGCGATTTTGATCTGGAAGGTGAAGTTTTTTTGATCTTATATGTTCGCAAGTTTTGTTCTTTATGACAAGAGCTACAACTTTGCCATAGAGAGTAAATCAAAATTCTGAACGGTTTGCAAGATATGAGCCTGAGAAAATGATCACTTTTTTGCGAAAATGATACTTTGGCGGCCCATAAACAAAAGAGGAGATGACTTTGGGAAAAATTGGGAGAAACGGGTCTTTTTTTTTTTTAGTCTTTTATCACGTAGTGGTGTCCGTATATGGTTACTTTTTTTTCGTGTTGCACTGTGTTATTATACAAAAACATTCCAAGTGCTATTCAAAAACTACCATTTGATATACAAAAAATACCAAATGTTATTCAAAAAATACCAATTGGAATTGAAAAAAAAATCTTGGACACAATTTATTTTGTAAAGAAACTCTAAAAAAAAATAGCTTTTTCTCAAAATTTTAAAGCTTGATTTTGTGGTACGATAAATAACCTTTCTTTTGGTAGCAGCAATTTGACTTTGAATCAGTTGGCGCAAAAAACTGGTTTTTGAGATTTTAAAAAATCTCGGGGTATTTTTTTTTTTTTTTATTAATTAATAATCATATAATTACAAATTATATACTATTACCCTAACCGAGCACTAGCTACTATAGCCTTCGGCGCGATGTAGCGAAAACAGACCAGTGTCTCTGGTGGGAATCGAACCCGTGACAACCGCACTAATAAGCTAGCACGCTACCAACTAGCCTACCAGGGCGCACATCTCGGGGTATTATTGGACAGTTTTGTAAATCGATAAAAAATGAATTTTACTGCTGGAAAACTTTTTTTTTGTAAATGAAAATGTAAGAATATGTTATAATGAATAAAATAAAGTGAAAAATATCTATGAAAATTATTGAGAATCGCAGTTAAGGCACGTGAAAGTGTTCGGGTTTGCTCCGCCACAACTCAAGTTAACACCTCGATCACAAGTAATACAATTGGTTGTGTTTCGGCGATGTTCTTTCTTGGGCATATGCAAAATTATGCAAAAATCAATATCTTCCTCCTCGTCAGTTTCGTTCGGAGACCGGTTCTCGAATGTTCTGTCAGCAAATTCTCCATCACATTAATATTAGCAACATCAAATTTTGCCTTATCGAAATTCGCAATATGCCAAGCCAAAGTGCTTTTCGGAATGTTGTGCGCCATTGCAGCTTGCCGGATTGAGTTCTTATGGATTTTCACCTGCTTAATCGCCTTCAAAATATTGTCATAGTCACTTAATTTGTCCTTTTTGGCATAATAATGCAGCATTCTGTCAAAAAAATTTAAACGGACAAAAAAACGATTAGAAATTGCCGAAATCAAATCAAATCAAATCAAATTTTGAATTTGATTTGTTAGTTTTTTCTTTGAATTTGGTATTTTTTAATTTCTAATTATATATTTTGCATTACATTTAGAATTTTTTTAATTTCAAATGTTATTTTTTAAAATTCAAAAGTCATTTTTTGATTTGCATGTGCTATTTTTTTAAAAATAAATGCAACTTTTTGAAAAACTAATATGATTTTTTGAACAACCTATGATATTTTTTGAAAATCAACTGCAGTTTTATAATTACGATTGGTATTTTTTATATGATTTTTTTAATAGCATGTGGAAATGGTGTAGTTTTACTCAAAAATACGTTCAAGTACAAAAAGTCTACTAAAAGCTTAAAAAAAAAACTTGAAGGAAAAATTTTACTAGTTTTAATGTTTTACAAATGATAAAATTGAAGACATTTTTTATGCGAATCGTTATTAAATGAATTACTTTTAGAGATTAGCAATAAAGTTTGAACTTCACGAATAATTTTTCCCGCTGTTTGTAATTATTTGTGTTTGTTTACTATTTTTACCATTATTTTGATCGTTTACTTTTGAATATTGCAACAACTTTATAATTTTTTTTTTTACGAGAAAATTAAGTTATTTACGAATCTACAAATCTATATAAAGCCCAGAACATTTGTCAGCATTTATGTCTCACAATGAAATGTTTTTAAAACATTTATTCTTTTGGTCCTACTTTAAGTTTCTTTTTCAAAGAAAACATATGAATTTAAATAAAATTTGTGTATTACCAACAATATAAAGAAAATCTCGTAAAAAAAATATTAGACCGTTAAAAAGTTTAACATTTTTGATCACTTAATGCACTATTGCAACAAACTTTGTGCGGTTACAAACAAAAATCTTAAAACAAAAATCGCTACTCACTGTTGAAATGTGCAATGGTTCTATTGTCATTTTGCCTGTGTCTCAAGACCTGTCTTAATTTTGTTATTCTCTTTGTTTGTTATCGTTGTTAACATACGAAACATTATGCAAAGAGAAAAGTAGACTACATGAAGAAGTACCTGTTATGATATAAATTGTCTGGATGGTCATTTAAATGGCCTTGCGCTACCCTTTAATTTTTGCATGTAAAATTGACGGGTAGATTAAAGTTGATACTGGATATATCATATATGAAACGGTATATCGCGAAACCGACATCCCGATACGAACTATTCCAAACTCAATTTTCACAAAAATTGTCGGTGGGTCAAACCAGAAATAAGCTGACTATATGTGCATGTATATTTGTGTTTAATCACTGCTGTAGTACTATACATATAAAATAGTAAAGAGAATTATTATTATTAAATAGTTACAAATGTAGTTATATTTTCTTTAGTTTTGCTTTGAAAAGTAACATTTTCCACAAAAAGATGAAAATGAAAAATGATATGGAAAGCGAGTATGGTGCACCCGTTTTCAATTAGAGATAATTTAGAAAATTAAATTAATTTTTACAAAATAAAAGCGGTAGCTATTGGTACAAGAAAAAATTCTAAAATGTGCCGAATTGTATAATACCTACACACAGAGAAATAAAGTGCCAACCGAATTAAAAAGTGTAAATTCAGTTAGTACAATGATATTTACTTTAAAGTCCTGAATATTTTGGGTGACTAAAATTCAGTTGAATTAGCCGAACTTTTTTTTTTTTTTTGTTTTTTTTTTAAAAAAGAGAGGCAACACTCAGGAAATACTTCCTATATTTAGTGTGTTGCTTTCTTTGGAAAGGGATAGTATAGAGATGAAAGGTGGGGAAAGATGAAGGGCTTCAGACATGGCAACACTGTAATTGCGCGAGATGATAAGTCTTAGAACAGTTGTTGCTCGCCACCTGATGAAGAGCTGGCGAACTTATTGAAGCTTTTTGGTTCATAGCCCTGATTCATTATTTTACTTCGGTGGGGTTAATTGCTATGGGAACACCGAAGGTGGACATTGCGATACGTATGAGGGATAGAAAAAACTCATACATATTATTTTGATGTTGCCGGCACCGGGGATCGAACCCGTCACCTTCTGTGTAAAAGTCCAACGCGCTAACCATTACACCACAACGCCCACCAACAGACTGTAATTCTTAATAACAGAGTTTGAGTCGTATTAACCAATTTTCAGTTGGCAAATAGCTAAATTTTTCTCTATGTGTAGGTTTTTAAAATTTTTTCTAAACTAAAAATAAATACAGTTTTGTTAGTTTTTTGTTTTTATATACATCGAGATTATTTTTATGTTATTGTTACTTTATATCGAGCTTTCTACCTCCGTATATTTACAAAAATAAAGCAAATCAAACATATTAGCTAGGTTGATACTAGTATTTCGATCTGGATAAAGATCTCATCAGGACCCGAAGTTTTAGAAAAATTAGAGCCTCCATAATAGGCAGAACTTTAACAAAAAACCTATTGATCATTAATTTAGCTCCATTCTTGTCTTCTTAGTAATCAAGCTCGTGGTTAGGGTCTTTTCCTAACAAACATCATGACGTTACTAAACTTTGAAGACCAAAAATGTTCTATTTATATAAAACATTTTTAGTTTTTACTCTGACTCAAGTAAAATTTTTTACAGTTTTCTAAGTATTTTTTTTTTTTCTATACATCGAGATTATTTTCATGAAATTTTTAATTTATAATGAGCTTCCAACCTCCGTATATTTACAAAAATAAAGAAAATCAAACATATTAGCTAGGTTGATACTAGTATTTTGATATGGCTAAATATCTACAGTGGACTCGCAGAAACGTGAACATCCAGTAATATGAACGTCCCAGAAACATGAACACTTTTTTTTTACATTGACTATTTCAAAACGTGAGCAAAGTTCGATAGCTCTAAATCGTGAACACATTTTTTTTTTATAAGAAATGTTTCTTGTTCTTCAATATGTTAGTAATTTGGGGAATCCCCGAATAATAATTTCAGCACGTTCTTATAGTGAACACCTTTCCTAACGTGTACAGAAAAACTCTTTTCCTGTATCTCCGAATTTAAGAATTTTTGATACCAAAATTGTTTTTAAAACATATAGAATAAAATTTAAAATCAATAATTTTGGCATGCAAAAATTTTTTTAGATTCTAAATTTGGTCTATTTTAAAAAATCCCAGAATCAGAAAGTTTTCTGATAGCAAAAATTTCTTAAAATGTTAATATTTTTTTAAAGGCAAGTGTCTGAATATTTAAAAAATTTGTATAAGAATGTATGTATGAGGAGAAAATATTTAAAATCTTTTCATATTTTATTTTTTGTTAAAAAATCATTATATTGATTATTATAATGATTGTTTCTGAGGAAATTGGAATAGAATTTATTCTAAGTGGATCAATTCTGTGGTAAAATAGTTATAACAAATTCCAATCACAAACGTGAACAAAATCAGAAACGCGAACACCCCTTGCAAAAATTAGTTCCCCTTTTGGAGAGTTCACTGTATATATCCCACACAGTAGGGCTCTAGCAGCTTTGAATATTTACATTAGATTACAAAAATTTTATTTTCTTTAAAATCAGACTATGGCAAAGTGCATATATTTGGGGCAACGGATACTACAGATATAATTAATTATATCATTGCTATAATTTTAAGATTATTCGTGCAAGCCAACATAAATTTTATAACAGTATAGTTATTTTTTTACTCATAACTTTTGAACCGCTGCATCGATTTTGCACAACCAAACTGTTTGGAAAAATATTAAAAAATTTCGGTTATAATTACACAGCTCAACAAAATTAAAAAAAAAAATGTTATGCATCGGTTGTTGCGATCTAGCGACACTAATTGACACTGATCATGAATATGTTCTTTGAATTTTAAAAGTTAAAGAAATATTTGTAAAAAACTTTTTGTATGAAATTGAATTTTTTGATAAACTTTTGGCAAGAATGTTCAAAATTAATACTTTTTTGTAACATTAAAATAGAACTCGTAGGGTACTACACTTTTGATTTATATATAATTCACTTTTCGAAAGTTGCAATAGTTTTTAAATTCAAAATTTCTAGTTTTTCACAATTTCGTTAAGAAAAAATCTACAATGAAGAGAAGAACAAACATTTTAATATGTAAGGGAATGTACCCTAATGTGGCCCTTCACTTGATATTTGGGCTATATAAGAAAACTAAAGCTTTACCCGCAATTGACTTTTGCTAATTTGTTTCAACAAATTTTGGAGGGTACTTTTAGGTTCCGACATTCTTTTTAAGATATCAGAAGTGATACGTTTTATTCCAAAAAAGTTGTATTACTTTTTTTTCGAAATAGGGCTACAAACTTTTCATTAATTTAAGCAGTTTTTCATAAAATTTAATAAAAAATCTCATTTCAGTTATTAAATACTTCATACGACTAATGAAAAAGTTTCCTTAAAAATAGTTTCATTAAAACTATTAACCTTTTTCAAGAATTTGAAAAAAAATGTTATTCATATGGTACAGAAAACTTCATTAGTTAAGAGAAAATATTTCATTAAAACTAGTCCAAGAAATTCTTTCTGTGTGTTGACCTTGGTAAAGTGCCATTTAAGACTTTGTGTGACTATTCCTTAATTTTTGCTGATGGTTAAAATTATTGATATTTTTTGGTTTTTTTGTATAAAAATATGTATTTAAATGTAATCTGTATGGGGTTTTAACCCAATAGATGAAATAAATATATAAATATACTGTGTTATAATAGGTTATCATTTCTGTTCTACAACCGATTCCTTTTATATGAAGATTGTCCTATTTGCAATAGGTTCTTTACCTATAAACAAAAACAGGTTGCTTTAGAACTGGTTATAGAACCGCAAACAGGGCAACGTCATTTTAAAGAAATTTTTTGTAGTTTTACCAAAAATGTTTACTAATTTCTAATAGTAAACATTGAGAGTTAAATATTTTTTCTGACCAAAATAAATTATTATAAGTTTTTGCTTTTTGTATAAAAAATTACAAATGTTGTAAAATATTATTTGTTCTTAAGTTTCAAATGAATATTAACGTTAATTTAACACTGTACGAACATTTTTAACGTTTAATTGCTTTTGTTATCATAATCCCCTTAAAATTAGAGCGTTTTGTTGCTTAATATGGGTTTTAATTATATTAGCTTTTTGTCAATATTAAAAATTTCACTAGACTAAACCCAGGACTATAATGATTTAAAACGTATAAGAATTTTATGCTGCAGTATACTGAATCCAATACTGAATTCAAAAAATAATTTTGGAAATGATCGGCACAGTGAGAGAATAATTATATACTGAGAGAATTCCCAGCAAAAAGTAGTGCTTCAAAGAAGCTCTTCCTGAAGGCATTATGCAATTACTAAGCGCTTCCGGAAGGCATTCCAGAAGGCATGATTTTTGTTCGCGTTGTCCCACTTGGTATGTCTCTTTTAAAGTGCTTCTCTCATGCCTTCTTAGGCACTAAGAAGCCCTTTTTTGTAAGTTGACAATATTAGTGCTTCATGGTATGCATACTTTATTGCTTCAAAGAAGGCATTTTGGGAAGCACTACAGAATGTCTTAAATAATTGCTTTATAGTATGCATGGCGGTGAATCGCTTTTTTGGAAGCATATAAAGGCAGCAACTGCTTACCAAATCGAGTTTTTTTTTGCTGGGTTATATTATGAATGAAACTATTTATAAATTAAATGACAGTTTTTTTTAAAAAATTTTTGGCAATTTAAAATACCCCGCCTGACGGCGGGTTTGCCGGTTAGAGGATTAATAATGCAACGTCTTATATATCAAGCAATTTTATGAAATTTAATTTTTCTGTGAGATTTTATTCGTTCGGTTTGAGATCATGACAAATTTTTCTCTAAATTAACAAAAAAATTATAGTTTTTATATGATAATTTACTTTGACTATTAGAAAAAACACAGAGTAATGTGGGATTTAAAGTTGGGTAACACCCAATTTCTTTAACGTGTGAGTTAAATAGAAGATATTTACGATTACCACTAAAATGGCACGAAGAATGTTGACGAAGACCGTAGTGGGTCAGAAAATGCATTCCATTCATGCTAGTGTCTCATAACATTTTCTGTGTTTTTTCTTATAGTCAAAGTAAATTATCATATAAAAATTATAATTTTTCTGTTAATTTAGAGAAAAATGTATCATGATCTCAAACCGAACAAATAAAATCTCACACATAAACTTATAGATCAACGATAAAATTCGGCTCTATGAAACAAGACCCCAATGAAATAAGTCCCCAAACCAAAAATGAAATAAGGCCCCAAAAATTTCTAATAAAAAAAAATTGGGGACTTATTTCATTTTTTTTTTTGGGACTTTATTTCATAATGAAATAAGGCCCCAATATGAGAAATGAAATAAGACCCCAAATAATATTTTTGGGGGTGTTATTTGATTTTCTTAAAAATCAAAATTTTTAAGTAATGTAAGCAACCAATCTCATTCAAAGCACGCAGAAAAAACTTTATTTCGCGAAGCCGAAAGAGCGGCCGAAGGCCTCCACCCAGAAGAACTTGTTTTTTAAATCAGAAGTCAAATCCGTTGAAATCTTATATTTTTTTTTTTTTTTTTTTTTATTTTACCTGTCATAACTTTTTATGTCCCAAAATACCAACCCACACCAAGATTTATGGTTTTTTAATGATTATTTTTTTAAAAGTCTATTTTATTAAAAATTTTACGTATATATTAGTGTCTAAACGTTAAATAAACTGAAGATAAAAAGCAATCAATTAGCTGTTTAAATGACAAAGCTATGACTGGTAAAATTATATTGCTTATTGTCTGAAAAATAAGATTTCAACGGATTCGACATTGGATTTGTAAAAACAAGTTTTTCTGTGTGGCGGCCTTCGACCGCTCTTAGGGTTTTTTTTCCTCCGTAGAACGCGGCAGGCGGCTACGCGAAATAAAGTTTTTTCTGCGTGAAACACAACAAACAAACTATCAATTCGTTTGCTATATTTTTTTTAGGGTACAAGAATAATCTTATTTAAAGTATTCATAAAATTAATATAACGTATACGCCAGAGTAGGCAAGCAGATCATAGCATAACACCACTACGAGATTCAAATATTGAAATATATGTGCTACTTGACCTTAACTGACGAAAGTAATACTTTAATATGTCCACTACTATATATCACACATGGATAATATTAATAAGTTGGACAAATAAATACACAATATAATATATTGTTAGATTTAGATAAACATTAAATATTTTATTTTTAAATCCATATTTAAATATGCTTAATAATATAAATAAAATTTTCAAAGTGAAACTTCAGATATTTAGAAAAATTAATTTATATTTACCAATGACAAAACCCAACACAATATTAAAAACAGGAAATAATCTCAAAATCACAGAACCGATTGTATTAAACTCTGACATAAAATGTAAATAAATTCAATTTTGATAATAAATATCAATAATTTAACGGAAGTCCAAAATTAATAACTTAAGAATATAATATAGCTAAAGAGTTTTCAAATGTTGTAAATGAATTTAAGATTCAATAAACTGTGCTGGAGAAAATTTTTTCACAAAATTTTGAAGAGGTAAGTTGCAGATTAAGTGTTAAGGTGCCATCGTTGTAAAATGTCACGATTTAAAAAGTTTAAAAGATAGACAAGGGAAAAAATCGTGAAATAATACAACAATATCACGTTTGCTCTTAAAATGAGAATTACATTATTGTCTTCTATTATTTTTTCAAACTTTCTTCCACTTTTAATAAATATTTGTCATTTTGAAGATTTTTTATAAATTTTTCTAATATGATGACGACTTTATGCTCAATAAATCTGGCAACACTAACTCCTGCTTTTTAATATAATTTTACTTAAACAACATGTCTACCTGTTGGTGACATCAACGTGAAATATGTCTTTTCATTTAACTAAAAAAAAAAAAAACTAAATTATATATTCACACAATTCTGAAAACGTGCAGTCATATACAATAACTACCCAGCCAGAAATTTAAGACGGTAAAAAATATAAAGGCCTGTCAAAGCGTCAGTTTTCTATGGTACAAAAAAGCATTTTCGAAGCGTTGGTTGTCAGCGGTATGAGAAAAAGCTTTATTTTGGAATGCTTTATGAACGTCCGAAAAAAGTACTTTGAGAGTTCTTTGCATACAAAATTTACTGTGGTTTATGAAATAAAAACACTGTAAAACATTGCATTAAAGCGCTTTTCTAACGTTTGCAAAAAGTACTTTGATAGTATTTCTTTTACAAAATATATATCTATTTATTTAAAAAACACTGTCAAAATATTGGTTTAAAACGCTTTCACAATGTTCTTTAAAAGTAATTCCCACATCTTTTTTTTAGAAAATTGTTTTTGTTAATAAAACGCATATCGTTAAAGTAACCCAGGTAGAAAAAAAACGATCGCTAAAGCTCTTTAAAAATATTTTAAAAGGCATTATAATCGATACCAGAATATTTTACAATAATGCACCAAAATTAAAAAAAACAGAAATTATTTTACAAAATGCAATATAAACAACTTTAAAATTAAATATCCTTTATAAAATTTATATTTCTTTTTTCAAAATCCGAAATCAAGCCTTAAATGTGAAGATAATACTTTGATTACGAAAAATTTATTTTAATTAAATTTACTTTAATGCAGTTTTTACCTAGTTTTAAAATATTCGTAAATTATAAGAAGCTATTTAATAACTAATATATGAATATATATGAACATGCATGATTCCGTGTATCAGCATATATTGTTCCATATTCAGCATGTATGAAGACGCATGCCATGTACACTCAAAAAAAATAAGTTAGTAAAAAGTCAGTAAAACGTCTTGTAAATCATGGATACCATTTTTCATCAAATTTTTTGTTCAAATTATGTTTTCAGCTAAAATGTTAGTTATACTTATTGAAGACTTAACTGTTTTGAAATAATGTTTTACTAATATTTTAATAATTAATTTTGCTAAAAAAATTGTGCTGATTACCACATTAATAGTGTGGACGACAGCCAGATTGAAAGATATAAGCAGAATGTCAACATGTAGTAGTGACGAGGAAAATGATACTACACTGATAATAATTCATGTGTAAAATTACGGAAAAATGTCAAAATAACCAAATTTTTTGTAAAATAAACGAAAATTTGTATATTGTACGAAATTTTTTGTAGTTTTGACAATAATTTCGTATTTTTATGCATGGATTATTATAAGTGTATAAAGTACAACTCTAGAAAGACATATAAAAAAAATCAACCATGGAAGATTTTTGTATCTGTGTTTCATACATAAAACAAAATTGTGGATTGAAACAACTTAAATTTTGCGTTGTCACCGGCTTCTGAAAGTAATTGTCTATTAATTAAGTAAAAGACAAACTAAGATAATTAAATTTAATAAACACTAAATGTTTATAGATAATTATAATCTAGTGTGGTCAAATTGCAAACAAATACACAGCAGGTAGACAGCCTAAAGCGAAAGATTTTTATGTTTCCATTTTCCTATTGCAAAAAAGGTTTGTATATGTTATAGTTTGTTATTTTTTTTCGTTCCGTTTCTATAAATCTATATTCGTTTTTCTGCGGCATTTGTGTTCCTTTAAAAGACAGCATCATTTAGACAACCATTTATGTGAGTAGTGGAAAGAAAATTTTATTTGTGTTATATATAATTATTTCTATTTTTTTTTTTTAGATATTACAGTGAACTCGTGAAAACGTGAACTAATTTTTACCAAGGGCGTTCACGTTATCAAATTTGTTCACGTTTTCGGTTGCGAAAATTAAAAAAAAAAAAATCACAATTTAACCTCAGAAATAAACTTTAACAATCATACCAATAAACAGTACTTCTCAAATACACATTTCATCAACTTTGTATAAAAATTAAATTTTTTTATCATTATTTTTTCTAAACTTTTATTTAACCCTTTTACTACACTTGTACACATTTTTAAAATAATATAAAAAATGCGATAAAGCCGATTAACTTTATATTTTTGCTCAAATGTGTTCGTTAGGATATTGGTCATTGAAAAAAAAAAATATTTTGTGCATAAACTAATCTAATCATGGCAATGTAGTCGCTTCCTTTGTTAGCTTTATCTCCGAAAAAGGGTCGTTTGGCGTATCTCCTAAACTAACAAAGCTAGAATCTCTACATCTGGCACGAATCCAATCATTTAATCATAAGAAATTTGAATGAAAAAATTAACAATATTAATTTTTATTCAGTTAATGAAATTATTCATTAAATCAATTAATTAATTTTAATGAAATCGGATCATTAATACAATTAATGTTATCTTTTATAAAAAGCAAAAAAAATACTCTTTAATTTTGTTCACGTTTTAGAGCTTTCAGGCTTTGTTCACGTTTTTGAGTAGTCTGCATAAAAATAAAGTTGTTCACGTTTCCAAATCGTTCACACTGCCGGGTGTTCACGTTATCGCGAGTGCTCATACTCTCACATGTCGTCAATGTGAGAGTATGAGCATTTTTATATTTTGTAACGTATTGTAAATTATTTTTAAAAAATCCCAAAAATATGCTATATGATTTTCAGCAAATACATTAACTAAAGTATAATTTTTCTACAAATTTTTTGAGTTTTCTTCAGCAAAAATTTTATTAATTTTTAGCAATGGTTTTTTAATTTCTGAGCCACTAAGTGTTAGCAAAAATTTTGCTGAATCTACTAATTTTGTTGCTAAAAACCAGCTCGCTGATTTTCAGCCAAAGATTTTGCTGACATAAGCATTTTTTTTGCAAGCACCCTTCTGACTAAAATTCTGCCTACTCAGCAAAATTTTTTGCTGACTTTACTAACTTTTTTTTGAGTGTATATAAGCATATATGATGTCATAACTGCAAACCAAAAGTTCATACAATGCATGAAATCATGCATATTATATACTAAATATTGTTTCAATATTGTTACAAAAATTCAATTAATATGTTCATGTATCATTGGCTTAGAAGTAGACAATTATTTATTCTTATATTTATCGAAAGTCAAATGTTTAATTCGCGGAATATAAAACTGATTTTATTTTTAAAAAGTCTAATGACCTCTAATACTGCAAATAGACTAACCAGGTAGAAATTGCCAGCCGCGCCAATAAATTGTACCACTAATATTTTTGTAAAACCCACCGTCTTAAAAATTACCATTTTTAGAACCATTTAGTATTTAGCAAATTTTTTTTTTAATATTTTATTACATTTCACATATTTTAATAAGACTAAGACCGAACTGTATCGCTGCTTTTTAAATGTGTTTTATTATTCATATTTCTCAAATTTTATATAATTTAAGCAATTTCAAAATCACCAGATTTTTTGAACTACCAACGTTATGTCAATGATGGCAAGTTCGATAAATTTACTGTCATCAATCGGGCAACAAGACAATACTGTCCAAATTGTTAATCCCACGTTCTGCCAATCCATAACCGACTTTAACAGTGTGCCGATTTTATTTTTTTGCCTAACTGTAACTATTTTCTGTTATTAAGCGATTTGCTTAACCAATAAGCTTTTATGTAATGTATTGTATTGTGTATTTAAAAATATCAATAAAAACACTAACCACGTGCTTGATTACTAAAAAGACAAGAATGGAGCAACATTGATGTTTAATAGGTTTTTTGTAAAAATTCTGCCTATTATGGAGGCTCTAGCTTTTCTAAAACTTCGTATTCTGATAATATCTTTAGCCAGAGCGAAATACTAGTATCAACCTAGCTAATATGTTTGATTTGCTTTATTTTTGTAAATATACGGAGGTTGAAAGCTCGTTATAAATTGAAAATAACATAAAAATAATCTCGATGTATATCAAATCAAAAAACTAATATAACTGCAAAAACACTTGTCATTGTGAGTTCTTAAATTTTCTTTAATAGTTTTTGTTTGTTGTTGTTTTTTCAAAACAAAATAAAAATATTTGAAATTTCTGTCGAAACAAAAAAAAAAAAAAAGTTTGAAGAAATAATTGTGTTTGGCTCTGAAGTCTGATTAAATAATACTCTTGGTATTCAACTAATGAATGTGAATAAAGCGCATCATAATGTGATAATTACTTGTAAAAAGGGGAAGCATTCTAGTTGAAAAATAAATTGTTCATAGGTATTAGCTAACATTATGTCTTTTCTGATTAAAACAATACATTGTGGATGCGGTGATTGAGAAAACTCCACTTAGCTACACTCATCGCTGTGTCGACCGTGGCTCAACTAGCTAAGAGGTGATGCTAAGAGTTATAGCCTGCATGACTGTGGGTTTGAAACTCACTACGACACAAAGGAAAAAGTTTTTCATACTGATACATAAATTACCAACCACTGACGCAGTCCTTGGCGGTTACGAAACTGCATCACTATGGCCACCATTGTGTGCGTTAAATGTTTCAATTAAAAGAAAATATTCATCCTGTAAAAATCTAACTTAAAAAATCTTCATTAATTAACTTTAATAAAACTAATTACGATTGTCATTATATGACGGTTACATAGAATAAAAATCATTTAATAGTTTTTAATTTAATCGGATCTCAGAGACAAACAACAAATATCATATAAATATATGAATAATATTCGAAATATCCAAATATGAACATATATGTATGAGCCATGAACATATATGTATGAGCCATATATGGCCATATACCTCAATTTTCGGATACAAACATATATGTGGGCGCTGTGGTGTAATTGTTAGCGCGTTGGACTGTTACACAGATGGTCCCGGGTTCGATTCCCGGTGACGGCAACATCAATTTAGAAAAATAATATGTTAGAGTTTTCTATCCCTCATATGTATCGCAGCTCCCACCTTCGGTGTTCTCATAGCACTTAACCACACCGAAGTAAAGTAATGAATCAGGGATATGAACCAAAAAAAAAGCTTCAATAAGTTCGCCAACTCTACATCAGGTGGCGAGCAACAACTGTTCTAAGACTTATCATCTCATGCAGTTACAGTGTTGCCATGTTTGAATCCCTTCATCTTTCCCCACCTTTCATCTCTCCACTATCCAATTTCCAAAGAAAGCAACACATTAATAAATAGGAAGAATTTCCTGAGTGTTGCTTCTCATTTTTCAAAAAAAAAAAATAAAATATATATATATATATATAAAGGGTCCGCCATCTAACGTTTTTTTTTTCAACTAGTGCTTATTTCGTAAATGGTTACACTTAGTTCATGTCTGATTTGACAGATAATTAGTCCTATCCTTCCGCTGAACGAATATGGTTGTGTATACGCTTGAACAACGCTAGGAAATATTGCGACATTACTTTGAAAATCATGGTAATGCTGCAGAATGTGTGCGAAAATTGCGTACTGATTTTGGAAGAAGAGAAGCACCGTCAGCTCCGTATGTTCGTTATCTTGTGAAAAAAGTGAAAGAAACTGACATCCTCACCGATAAACCAAAGCGTGAAAAGCCAAAAACAGTGCGTACACCCCAGAATATTGCTGCTGTGGCAGAAAGTGTGCGTGAAGCGCCATCAACATCAATTCACCGTCGTTCTCAACAATTGAACATTTCGGAGACATCATTGAGACGAATTTTGCATAAAGACCTTCGTTTGACGCCATACAAAGTCCAATTGGTTCAGGAGTTGAAACCAACTGACCATCCAATGCGTTTTCGCTTCGCGAAGTGGGACGGCGCTACGTGCCACACAGCCGAAGCTACACTCGATGTTTTGCACCCTGTTTTTGAAGATCGCATTATCAGCCCGCAGAGCTGATGTCGTTTGGCCACCTCGGAGCTGCGATTTCACAATGTTGGACTATTATTTGTGGGGTGCCGTCAAAGATAAGTGTTACGCCAACAAGCCAGAGACAATTGACGCTTTAAAGGACAATATTCGTGAAGCCATTGGTGAAATACAGCTGCACACAATCGATAATGTGCTTAAAAATTAAACCGATCGTGTAGGCTACTGCATGGCCAGTCGAGGCAGCCATTTGAATGAAATTATTTTCCATTATTAACCGGAAGGATTGTACTATCAAATAAAAAAAGAAATTTGAGAAAATATTCAGTAGTTTTTTTTATAGCATTTTCAAAAAAAAAAAAGTTATTTGGCGGAACCTTTATATTCATTTTCACATGGGAACTCATTTAACTAAACATTTTTCCAATTTTACTTTATTAAAATATTGTATGTCCTGGATTGTCCTACAACATTTGTCTTTATTTTTTATTTTTGTTTTTATTTTGACATTTTAATCTAAATTTCTATTACTTGGTAACCCCATTCCTATTTTATAAATAACCGCAGTTCACGTTATGCATGACTATAAAATCTTAGATGATAATATTTCAACAAGAAAATTTTAATATTTAATTTTCTTTTGTTAGAATATATTCTCCTGCTTAATATATAAAGAATTAGGAAAAAAACTAATATTTTTCCTTTATTATCTCTATTGTAAAAGAAATACATAAAATTACAATTTGTCTTCCGTTTGTATAACATTTTAATGACATATTTTGCCACTTTTCTTACATGGTTTACAGATGTCTAACAAATTTTTTTTTTCTAAATCTGACAGAACACACAATTTTTTGTTACACCAAGATAAAGAATGGAATTCATTTAAAAACATTAATATTTATTTGATATGACAATATTTTATTTTTTAAGCAGCTGTATTGCCTTTATTAATTAAAAAAAATATACACTCCAAAAAATGTTTGTAAAATTACTGATATAATGGGTGTAAATTTTTATGTAAAATCAAGGACAATGCGTAATTTTAAACGCAAACTGCTTAAAAAAATAATTTACTTAATTTTGTTAGCAACAACGCAGTCAATTTTTATGTAAAATCAAGCACAATGCGTAATTTTAAACAAAAACTGCTTAAAAAAAATAGTTTACTGAATTTTGTTAGCAATAACGCACACGAATTGTAGTATGTTGGTAAACATGTTTCTGCATTTTAAGCACTTAAATAGGTAAACTTACATTAAATGTATGCAATATATGTTTTTATTTATTTGAAAAAATTGTCAAACTTTTTTCAAACAGAAGAACAAAATGTTTAATTAAATATAATTTTTATTTTTGGAAAAAAATATAAAAGAATAGCTGTGGTAAATATCTAAAAATAAATTAAAAATTATAATTAAAAATAATTAAAGAATGTGTCCGTGTTTTATTTTTAGTGGTTTTGGTCAGAGATAAGATTTTTATAAAATCGAGTCATTGTTCAGAACATCTATCATGTTCAAAAGCGATGCTTCTCCCAGTCTTTTCTTTATTGAATCAACAAAATTTGAGATTTTTGGTTATTTTTTTCCAATAAAAGGGATTTGTATTGGTCTTGCTTTTTCTATCCAGCTAATCTTGATATTCTCTTTTATAAGGCCAAGTTGCGCGTATTGGCATTTTTTCTTTTTCATATTGTTGGATACAGTTTCAGATTTACAATAATTGTAATTGGTTACCGGGAATGAAAACCCGGTGTGAATATTTTATAACGCCGCAGCATTTAGTGGTATTTTCCTTTCTTTACTTTGCAATTTTAATTATATCAATTTTTTATTAAATAAATATAGCAAAATAATAAATAATTGCATTACTTTACTGAAAGCTTTATTAGGCACATTAAAACTTAAATTTACACGCATTATGCGTAATATAGAATGTTGCTGTAGATTTTTTACACTTTTGTGTGTACCAATGTACATACGTAGAGTAAATTTACTCAATTTATAGTAAGAGTACAGTTTCCTACTATAAGTTGGGTAAATTTAAACAGAATTAAATTAGAGTGTAGAACCGTTCAGATTTTAGAACAAAGTAGTCGAATATGGTTAAATATTTAGACTTACTTATTGGCTGTCGATTGGTGATATTAAAAAAAAAAATGCAGAGCTATGTCTGAATATAACTTGGATTACCCAATTACCCATGTTTAGAACCGAACACATCAGAATCTATTCTAAGACAAGCCCTTTTACTTCTAGTTCTAAAATTGAGTTCTGGTAGTTGAAATGTAACGTTTCACCGTCTCAGTTCTAAAACTATTTCTAAAACCGATTCAAACGCAGCTTTATACGGCATACTCCATACAATATGATACGGTTGCAGAGCATATATTAAAACCTAAGTATGCTAATGCGGTATGATCTGTTCTGGACTTTTTTTTAATGATCATTTTTATTTGTGTACTAAAATACAATTTCAACTTTAATTAGTATCTCTTTTTGAAAATGATTTATAGCCTTTCAAACACAGAAGTGTAAATGAAGTTTTTATATTAACCCACTTTTTTTTTTGCTAAACTGGGTGAAAGATACCAAGGTTTTCCAGTAAAAATTTTCAGTCAATTTTATAACCTAATCGCGCCCTCTAGCATTGCACGGTAGGGTATTTGAAAAGAATAATGGTAATAAATATAGAACTTCTAAACTAATAATCCGATCGGTACGAATCAAATTGGAAATTGTAAAAGAGGTGTTAATCTTTTTTAAAATTGTGTATGTGTCGCCCCGTTTTAGTACAAGGTGTACTTACACGTTGTCATAGTTGACTACCTCAAATTCTTTTGGAGGGCGTAACTTTTGTAAATGTGCACTGACTCCTAACATTTATCCTGTAGTAATGTACGTTGTCAGATAAAGAAAGAAAATGCATATAGTTAAAGTTTAGGAGATAAACTTAAAAAGTTATTTATGTTTAAAATAAAAATTTTGGTTTTTTTGCTATGAGTTTTTGTGGTTCGTCTACCAAAAAAAAAATCGATTTAAAAACAAAAAAATATTTGTGTTAATAATACTTCATTATAAAAGAAACAAATTTCCATTTTTTTTTGGAATTTTGTTACAATACCAATACAAATTTTAATATTTTCTGAAAGACTGGGCTTTGGCAAAATGTTGAAATGTAATTTCACTAGCTTTTGGACATGCACCCTATGTCAATCATTGATTGAAAATGATAAACTTTTTGAGAAAAAAATAATTTTTACAGTGTGGTAAAAAAGTGCACGCTGATTTCAGAAGTTTTTTGTTCAGAACATGGCACAAAGTGTTCTGAATATTTGGTAGTAATATCTAGAAATATGGCTTATAATTAAAGTCAGGATGGAAGATTTTGTAAAAAATTACCAATTGTCAAAATAAAATTTTGTGATCCCAAAAAAAAAAAAGAAAATATTGTAATTAGTTTTTCTAACTGATGTTATTTTTTTTTTTCGTTTTATTATCATTTACAGGCATTAAGATATTAAAAGCTTAACTCAAACAAAGAAAGATATTTTAATTTATTTTTGTTTGTATTGGTCTATTTGTACAAAACTGCTCAAGTTTTTGTATATTTTTTTTTTTATAATTTGTGTTAAGAAAGACATATTTTCTTATGTGTCGGTAGTTTTGGATTTTTTTGATTTACAAAATTGATCAACGTTTTTTAAATTAAAATTTTTTTATACCATGTGGTAAAAGAAGACATATTTTCTGATCTGTCGGCATGAATAAGGCATTTGTATTTTTTAAAAGATGACATCATTTAGACAACCATTGATGTAAGTAAAGCGTGTTTTTATACATGTATAGAACTTTAAGTTGGCAACACATTTTTAACAGGCGGCCATTTTGTCAGCTGTCAAGTGATTTATGTTTAGTTTGGTTTGGCATTTCAACATGAATAGACTGACGAATGAACAACGCTTCCAAATTGTGCAAATTTATTTTGAAAATAATGGTTCTGTTCGAAATATGTATCGCGCACTAAATGATAATATGCATCCACAGAGACGTCGTGCAGTGCGTACAGAAGTCAATCCTGCTGTAGACCCTAGCGTAGAGGAAGACCCTAATCAGTGTATCCGCCATCGTGGACTGGAATTAGATATGTGTCCATCCATTTTATGGAAGATTTTGCGGAAAGATCTTGGTTTGCGTGCTTACAAAATCTTACTAGTGCAGCAATTGAAGCCGTACTATCACCTAGCAAGGCGTAGATTCGGTGAATGGGCCATTGACCCCGATTTTCATAAACGAATTTTGTTTAGCGATGAAGCTCACTTTTGGTTAACTGGATACGTCAATAATCAAAACTGCCATATTTGGAGTGATAATAATCTTCAAGTATATGGTGAGACACCGTTACATCCAGAAAAACTGACTGTTTGGTATGCTTTATGGGCTGGTGAAATCATTGGTCCTTACTTCTTTAAAAACGATGCTGGTCAGAACGTTACAGTCAATGGTGATGGCTGTAGAGCCATGATTACCCACTTTTTCGCTTATCAATTGAACAACCATGATGTTCAAGAGCTGTGGTTTCAGCAAGACGGCGCACCGTATCACACAGCTCGTGCCACAATTGATTTATTGAAGGAAATGTTTAGTAAACACACAGTTTCACGTTTCGGACCCGTGAATTGGCCACCAAGATCGTGCGATCTAACGCCGCTGGACTATTTTCTGTGGGGATATGTGAAGTTGCTTGTCGATGCCGATAACCCCGAAACGATTGAAAACTTGGAGGACAATATTCGCCGCGATAATGCCAATATACGGCCACAACTGTTGGAAAAAGTCATCGATAATTGGACCTCCAGATAGACTACGTCCGAGCCAGCAGTGGCGGTCATACGCCAGAAGTCATATTTAAATTATAATGCCAGAAGTTTTTCAGCAAACTTCATGACAGTTTAAAAAATGTATCTTTATTTCATTTCAAAGTTTTATACCTCTATAAAAAAACACCCTTTACTTGAAACATAATTTTGTTTATATATGATTATTTCTGAATATTTTCATATAGTACATTAATGCATGTCTAATGACTTATTGCAAAATTATTTTTAAAAGATTCAGATACATTTCTTGGATTTGCAGCAAATAAATTAACTAAAATATATTTTTCTACAGTTTGTTTTTTCTTTTTTTTTCAGTCCACTAATATTCAGCAAAAAAGTTGTTAACTTTTAGCAAGGATTTTTAAATTTTTAACCAACTAAGTGTTAGGAAAGTTTTTGCTTAATCTACTCATTTTGTTGCCAAAAAAACAGCTTGCTGAATTTCCTCCTGACTAAGAAGCAAAATTTTTTTTCTGACAATACTAACTGTTTTTTGAGTGTACAAAAAAAAATATGAGAATTCATAATATGAGAAGTCATACTATTATATACTATAGATTTTAAGACAAATTAATATTTTGTCCGTTACTTTCAATCTAAGCTTCGCTAATACTCGTAGTAACCAAATATCAGAATTTCATTGTATTTACACTAACGAACGGGAATGCTTTCAAAGAATTTTATTTAACCTAAAATTTTTAAAAAATATTAATTTGTTTCGTTTTAGGGTACCAATTACAGTCTTATGCCCGTAATTTCAAGCAATAGATACCTATCGGTGCTTCGATATCTACCCGTATACACGAACAAAATCGGGTAGGTATCTAAGCACCGATAGGTAAATATTGCTTGAAATTACGGGCATTAGTAGAAGAAAATTTAAGCTTAACATGGGAGTTAGGAGAAATAAAACACCTTGTAGAATAAAACTATTATATAAAGCGTAAGAAAGGTACAATTTGAATACTATGTAGGTAAAGACCACTGCAAATGTAGTTGAAAACAAATGAAATTCCATTTATAGAAAGGACGACTTACATTACAGTAAATTCAACTAACATTGTCATTTGTTTTTTAATGTTCAAAAAATGACTAACAATTGTAGTAAAAATGAACCACATGGTAGTAAAAAATAAACAAACATTTATTTTGTTTATTTTTTTAAATAACAAAAAACAAATGTAAAACATGAATGTAAAATCATAAAACAGTTATTTGATGTGGTTTGTTTTTTTTTTTTTTAAATGAACTACTAGGTTAGTAAACATTTAATTTTTTCTACAAATGACTGGCATTTACATTAAAAATAAAGAAACTGTATTACAACCCAAACAACTACATATTTTTAAAACAGAAGTTCCCTGAGTGTAATATAAAATTAAACATTTCAAAGTGCAACCGTTTCAAAGTACTTACAGTGTTATTATATGTCTTGTTGGCTCAGTTCGACTCCCGGCTGGACTATAAGATCATAAATATCCTTTTTTTTAATTTTTTTGGAAAATAACTTTATACTTACTACCTATTTCGTGGTTTTGCCAACATTTTGGCACACATTTTGTTTCCAATGTGCTTTCTCGACACTTTTTGAACAGTTGGATTTTTTGTGCAAAAATGTTGGGGTAGTACTTGTTGACAGCACCACTACCATCTTAGCACAGGTTCGAATTTTAAATTTATCAAGCTTTTAAATTTAAGAATTACGAAGAACAATTTAAAATTTTTTAAATTGTCTTACAATTTTAATGCATTTTTAAAACACTCCTCTTAGAGCAAAATATTCCCTACAATGCTATTAAAAATTCCAATAATAGCTATACAGTGGAGTATGGTTATACCGAACTCGTAACGACCTGACAATTTAGTTCGTTATAAGCTAAGTTCGATATAAGCGTGGTAAACATTTTGCAAAAATTAATAAAACTAAACGATTTTTTTCATAAATTTTAAGGTATTGCTTGTAATATTGAATCAATTCTTTCATTAAATTACGTTTCAAATATTTTTTAATTAAAAGTTTAAGTAAAAAGCTAAAATTTTCAAATTTCTTGATTTTTGAGCGTAAATATTTGTATGAAAATTTGTAGAATGGTCCAAAAAATTTGTTCGTTATATAAAAAGTTCGCTAAAAATAATGTTCGTTATAATCGTATTATTTTGTATGAACTATGTGATGGTACCAGAAAAATCGTTCGTTATAAAAAAGTTCATAATAAACGGTGTTTGTTATAAACGAACTCCACTGTAATGAAAATAATAAAAATAATAATGCACGTACAAATTCTAAATGTACGTATAAAAGACATACAAATTGGAAGATATCTATACTAAATGGAGCGCGTAATTGGATTTTAAATTTATTGTAAATTATTTGGTTTGTATTTATTTTTTTCTTTATAATTCCTTCGTTTTGGAGCAATGCACTTTTAAGGCGTTTTTAACGAAAAAGAAAATCAATAGTTAAGAGAGAGAAATTGTTACACAATTATCTATTGATGATATAAATTGTTAATTATTGGAATAATGTATTTTATCTACTTATATATTGGATACTGTTTGTAATATGTTCACAAATTCTGCTTACAAGCAAACTTACTGGTTTGGTTGTGAGAAGCGAATTTTTTAGTTGCGACTACCGAATTATTGTTCAGACAAATGAGGTTTTGTTTTCAAAATTCAAATAATATTAACTAGCAAGGGGAATCTCCAGATGGGTTCTCTTTGGTCTTAATCAAATTTGGATGTGATAAAAAAAATAAAAGAACGGACTAGTTTTTTTTTATTCCCCCAATCTCACGTTTAACGGATAAAAGGTGGGCCCAAAGTTACGAGGGTGGATCAATAAGTCCGTGACTTTTTGAATGAAACACAGTTTTTTTTTTCAAAAAAAAATAATTTTTCAACATCTCCTTTTCGCTCAATACACATAGTCCAACGTTTCTCAAATTTTTATTTCCCTCCACAAAATAGGATTTTTCGAGGTTCATGAAATAGGTATTTGTTTTCTGCGACCACAACAAAAGTCAGTAAACCACTGTTTTTACCATTGAAATCGATGGAGCAGAGTCTCCATAGTATTTATAGAGATTTTCCTTGGTTTGATTGACGGTTTTTTTTCGCAAAAAATAATGTTTAATGAGCACTCGTAATTCACTTTTTCCAATTTTTAAAACTATCCACTAGTTTGTATGTTTTAAACAGCTGTTAAACGCAATGTAAATGACTGAACTTGCTCAAAATTTGACAGTATTCTATTAACAGGTGGTTCTTTATGTGAGCAGTGTTGGATTTCACATAACTACGAGGGCAGTTCGAAAAGTCACGGACTTATTGAGCCGCTCTCGTAATATATATTTCTAAAGAAACATGTCTGAAACTCGAATTTGTTTTAACGCAGTTTTGATGTACTTATACCAATATAAACTATGTAGTGTGTATGGGTTCTCATTTATTTAAAATATTTAAATTATAGGTTAAACAGCTCTTAAGAAAAAGTCGCAAAAAAGCCGAACACTTACGTTTATCGAAAAAAGCTCAGACACCCTCTCGATTCAATCAAATAGGCTATAGTAAACATGCTTCTTTTACTTAAATCAACTATAATTTTTTAATAAAATGGTAGTTTTAACATCACTTAAAACAATTTTTTTTTTTTTTAAACAAAAATACTTGAGAGGGCAAATTTCGTATACTAGTCAGTGCGTCTCCAACAGCTTTTTCATTCTCTGTAATAATTCGAAATAAGCCAAAATCTAAAAATAGGATAATTTTTACCCTTCTTTTTAACTCATAAACATAAGACTGGGCTGTTAAAAAAATCCTTTTTTGCTTTATCACTTATCCAAATTTTATTTAGATCGAAGAGAATCCTTTGGGAGACTCCGCTTGTAAGATGATTTTCAATTATCAAAACAGAAATACTCTGTTACCGCCACTGAACCATTCGATTGTAAATAATCTCGGTTGTAGCAATGAGTCTGTTCTTTGTGTGTACTTACAAGGTAGGTAGCCAGACCCGGACCGGCATATCATAATGATCCTTAGATATGTTGTAGAGAACAAAAATTTAAGTGAAACGTATTTTTTTTTTCAGCTGTCCAACTTCATGGTTAGGCGTTACTAGGTGTGTCAAAAATTACCCCATTTTACGTTTTTTATTCTGTTTAGTTATTTCGTTATATATCTATATATATAAAATGGAATGTTTGTTTGTTTATTTGTTTGTTTGTGCCTCATAGGAGACCAGACCTCTGGACCGATCTTCCTGAAATTTTTACAGCATTTAACTGGGACTCTGGCATGTTTAATAGGCACTTTGACGCCCACTTTTTCTGAATAATGTAATTACTTCCATACAGTTTTTAACACATTTACTTGAAATTGTATACACACATTATATACTCCAGCCTAGGTAGATATAAACGTTTCGTACGCCACGCCTCCTTTCACGCCCCATTTTTTTAAAATTTTAATCTTTTTGTCCTTTGTACAAATTTATTCCTTCCAATGGATTTTTTTTTCAAATAATGTATATGGCAATTAATTTAACTTTGATGGCGTTTATTTGAAGCATATATTTTTTTAAATAACAAAAACGAATGTAAAAAGTTAATGTAAAATCATAAGGCAGTCATTTGACGTGGTTTGTTTTTTTAAATGAACTACAAGTTTACTGAAATATTCAATTTGCTCTACAAATGACTGACATTTATATTAAAAATAAAGAAACTGTATTACAACCCAAACATCTACATATTTTTAAAGCAGAAGTTCCTTGAGTGCACCTTTGGGCAATATGCAAGCATTTTGGGCTACATGATTTTTCGTTTTATGGGCTTTATGGTCTTAAAAGTCTTAAGATCTCTGAGGTCGGGGCGGGATACCGCCCTTGTTAGAAATTTATGTACACAAAGTGAATATATTCGTTGTAATAATCATTTTCCATATCAATTGAATGGAATTTTGTTGCTGTCAAATGTTTTCCTAGGTCAATGGAAATATAGTTTTTTTTTTTTTTTATCAAATTCTGTTTTTTTTAACTAGTGCTTATTTCGTGAATGTAACACTTAGCTCGTGTCTGATTTGACAGATAATTAGTTTTATCCTTCTGCTGAACGAATATGGTCCGTATGTTCGTTAACTTGTGAAAAAAGTGAAAGAAACTGGCATCCTCATCGATAAACCAAAGCGTGAAAAGCCAAAAACAGTGCGTACACCCGAGAATATTGCTGCTGTGGCAGAAAGTGTGCGTGAAGCGCCATCAACATCAATTCACCGTCGTTCTCAACAATTTAACATTTCGGAGACCTCATTGAGACGAATTTTGAATAAAGACCTTGGTATGACGCCATAAAAAGTCCAATTGGTTCAGGAGTTGATTGTGTTTTTGTTACTGAAAATGCTCAAGTTTTATATGCCAAAATATTTTATTTGCATATTTTGTGCATTTTCTTTAGTAAAACTAAAATGTATCATAAAATCCCCGAACTACATGACACATCAAATCCTTTTACTTTAAAGGAAAAGCTAAATCTATAGAGTATTGTTAATGGTTTTGGTTTTCAATATTTTTGTTGCATTCCTTCTCTTTATCTTAAGTTTTATTGTTAGATTTTTAAGCAAATAATAGTGAGACGTATATAGTGTTTAAAAACATGCATGTGTTTACACATTGCACAAAAATACGTGTACATTACTCGAATAGAATTTGCTTCAGTTTTTTTCGTTTTATTTTCTTTTATTTGCTGTTTTTTATATGGCTGAAACTCTTTAACCAAAGAGTATATACAAATGGAGAGACTATACTTGCCATGCCTCTCAGCAACAATATACTGAACTCTGGCAAGCAAATAAAAACAGTTTTTTTATACTTTTCATTTTCTCGGTGCGAGTTTACGAACAAATAAAAAGAGGGCAGATTGAGGGAGACTGAGTTGGATAGAAACCCACTGCTTTAACTTAAAGTAGAATTAAAATGATAAAGAAGACCAAATTCATTGTTAAGAAAAACTATATAGTATAGTAAATGTTGTGCATAGCAAACACCACACTCTGAAATATCACACATACTGAATATAGGATATAATTGAGCTTCGAAATGGCATTTTTCATAATAACAAATAGTGCTGATTTATGTTACAAATATTAAGTTTGTAATAGAATTAATAAAAATGTAAAGTTATTAGTAATATATACATAAAGTGTATTTAGGTGTTATTATTATTGCCGATATAGATTGACAAGATTTTTTTTTTTAAATAAACTTAAAATAATGAATATAAAAATTATTGAAGTTCGAGGCCACACTGTATATTTCTTTATTATGATATTATACTAATAAAGAAAGAAAGTACGGTCTTGCCTACTCCCCCCTTTACATCTTCTTTTTAAACAAAACAAAATAAAACAAGTGTGCAAATAAAAAGGAGAAAAAAGCTAAAAGCGTGTTTTTTATATCTACCAAAGGTAGAGGATGCACATAACAAAAGAAGTTTTCAATTTATTTTTAATCAATGGTTATAATCTTTAACTTCGCGCTCATATATTAGTTCTCATTTAGTGAGAAAACTAGCTTATATGAATGTTTGCTGTTTTGCATGGGATTGTCACTTCTTTCAAAACGAGTTTTGATGATAGGAACCTAAAAAATTCCCAAAATAGATCTATCAACACATTCCTGAAAGTGGTCAATTAATAAATTTGGAAACAAAAACTCTATAGACTACACTGTTCAATAAAATCAAATTGTTTCCAAAATTACAAGGTCTGACCTATAAATTTTGTTAGAAGAGACAAAAAAAAAAAAAAGACACGTGTATCGGCGTTTTGAAAGTTTACATCTGGGTTTCATTTTAGGGGAGGTAAAGTTTCCACTAAATGCAAAATTTTGTATTGTCAATAGGCATAGAAAATCGAGTAAAGCTTACGTTTAAAGTATATGGTGTGTTCAGCAAATGTTATGTACAATGTTACGGAGAACATTTTTGTAGAATATGTTAACCCTCTAACTCCTCAAGGAGTTGTCCTTCTTTTAAAAAAATACCAAAAAACACCATTAAAACAGGGATTTAAGGAGTTAAAATGTTAAAATTTTACTATAAGGCCCTGAATACACAAAAATCAAACATTTTGGGTAGAGTATGTTAACCCTCTAACTCCTCAAAGTAAGGGTCTGTTTTGTCCTTCTTTAAAAAAGAGCAAAAAAAAACACCTAAAATGTTCCGCAAAAATATTCGCCGCGAAATTTTACTATAAGCCCCTGAATACACCAAAATCAAACATTTATATAGAATATGTTAACCCTCTAACTCCTCAAGGTAAGGAACTTTTTTGTCCTCCTTTTAAAAAAGAGCAAAAAACACCATTAAAACAGGGATTTAAGGGATTAAAATGCTCCGCAAAAATATTCTTTTTTAAAAGAAGGACAAGAAAGACGCGTATCTTGAGGAGTTAGAGAGTTAACATATTCTACAAAAATATTTGATTTTGGTGTATTCAGGGACTTATAGTTAAATTTTAACTTTTTAACCCCTTAAATCCCTGTTTTAAAGGTGTTTTTTGGTCTTTTCTAAAAGAAGGACAAAAAAGATCGTTACCTTGAGAAGTTAGACCATTGCTAATATCGAGTCTGTTTTCTGGCTGTACTTCCAAACACAATAAGTCTAAGCGCAACTAAGAGTACATAGCATTTGATCGTTTGCCATTGCTGCAGTAACTAGCAGTGAAATTTGCAAAAATAATAATTTTCCTGCTAAGTTTTACAAAAAATCTTTGTATTGTATTTATTTGTAGTACATATTTAATTTTTTGTAATTGTTTTTATTTTTTTTTATTTTATAGTCTATATATTGTATTTTGTCCCCGTTTTTTGGCAACATATTATTGTTGCAAGCGACATTTTATATGTCTTAAAACATTTTCGAGTACACATCGAAGGTTATAGTTGTAAATAAAAAATCCAAATATCATTTGTGTGACGAAGAAGTTCAGTATATTACACTGAGAAAATCATCTGCATGGTATTAATGAATTTTTGCATTAGATCTAACCCAGTAACAAATGTTCGTGTTTTTGGAAGCAGGATATAACAAATGCGCTGATGTAAGTGCTTACTATTACTTAATACTGAGATGCAGCAAAAGAAACGAATAATTTTCGTATAAAAATAAATAAACAGAAATGTTGAGCTTACTGTATTACCTAACCAGGATGCAGGTTGTAATCAGGTCATCCTAATCCCTTATAAGGCTGCGATATGTACCAATATTGCCGAGTGATTTCCGATTGTATTTGGTATTTTCGAGTATGTAATAAAAAATAATTAGTCATTTAACTGTTTCTGAAGAGCTAGCATGTGGAGCGGTAAAACCAAAATAAAGTGATTATATTATATGTAAAAAATTTTAACAAGAAAAAATTAATAGCTATCTGTAGAATTTTATGTAAAACAAATTATGTATATTCATATTATTACTTTTAAACATAATAATGTAGACATGAAATATGATTTTACTGAAAGCCATGAAATCACAGTTTATTTTAAGGGCTAACATCCACGATTACTATGCCCAAAAGTAATGCTTCCAATTGGGAATTCGCCATATAAAAATCATTGAATATGTAAGCTGGTTTGTAAATGATTCTTTTGCGCTCACTCCCTTACAAGCCTGCTTGCATGTAAGCAGGAAGGCAGTGTATTCTAAGTGGGTTTTGAACCCAAAGATGACCCATTTTTCAGAGCGATTATGACATATGTGGCCATTTTGTGGTGGCCTTCGATCCTGAAGAAATGTTATATCGGGAGACTGCATAAGGTACAGCCTCTGTGTTGTTTGATCAATAAAGGTGCGGTTCTTGAAGCCCGGCGTACCCAACATCAGAGGGTCCTTGATAATCTGCCAGGCTACCATGTTTCGGATGATTAGTGTGATAAGATAGCAGAACAGAGGGTTTTGGCGAACTGGGAGTTTCTTGTTCCGGACACTTCTTGGGCGCCTTTCCGGTATCAGGGAGAGTTGCTGGCTATGGGACGTTTTACCGTTGCTGGAGTGGTTTCTGGGTACTGATTTAGGGAATTTAATGGGATACTTGCAGGGTACTGAATTCTTCTAGGACGGAGCGTTTTCGTGCCTAAATGGAAGAACGCACAACATGCCGATCGTATGGATGATCATGAAGGGTGGGAAATCTCCCTTTCTCTTGTCAACCTAACCTAACTATATAAGTACCACTGATATTTAATATAATTATTTTTTAAAGAGAAAAGGAAATTGTACCTAGAGGATTTGTTTACTACTTATACACTCAAAATAGTTTGTAGTTTAAATTATCAGAAAATGTAGTAAAACATGAATGATAAATCACTTAAAATCTGGTCTACTTACTTTTCAATTACTGTTATTTTTTTAAATATTGATTAAATAACTAACAAATCCATAAGAAGAAATAAATAGTAAGTAAAAAAAAAAAATGTTAAAACTGTAATTCCAGATCATTATTTAAGTTTTTTGTTTGTTTTTTTTTCTACAACACACTAGATGTTTAAATTTTTTCAATTCCTTGTAATTTGAATTGACATAATTTTGTATGTGAACAAACTGTTTTAATAAAAAAGCAGACACGAATTTTTTGAATATTTAAAAAAAAAATTATTTATTGTAACGGAAACAAATAAACAACAATATTTTGTTGTTTATTTGTTTTTTGGTTATATATGAAAATAAATTTTAAAAAATTAATATAATAAATTAAACTGAAAATCGGTAAATGGTAGTAAATTATTTTGAACAAATGTGTAAAAACGCTGAAATAAATATTTATTTAATGTTTCTTTATGCATGTTTCTTTATTTTTAACGCAACTGAAAACTTTTTTTGATTAAACTGCAAACAGTAAACTACTAATATTCTGAGTGTATACTCGCATTTGTAATTTCAACCTGGCACTTACCAATCAATTTACAACTTTCTTACCTTTGCCTTATACAAAATACCAACAAAAAGTGTAAAAGAACCAACCTTCTTCCCATACTTTTAGTTTCTTACATTTATGTCTCATTTCTATTTTATAATATTATTTGAATAGCCTAAAGTTCAATAATTTTAGGGAAAAATAGATACTGCCTTAAATTAAATACTCTTATTTTATAATTGTGAATATAAATTTTGTCACGTACTTGTTTTTCATTTACATTCAGATTATTTAAGGATTTTATATTTCCCTTCCCCTTATATTTCCCTTGCCTTTGTAAGCTTTTACAGAATTTTAGCATAACATATAATAGGGTTCTACAAGCTTCTTTTCTAGTGCTTCAAGGTCCAATCAATGTGACTTCCAATCTGCATTACTGAAATTTTTGTATATGTAATTTGATTGTACCTTAGTTTTGGTTCAGTTTGTGCCAAAACTATGGATTTTCTTAAAATTCAACCAAATTAAAGTCGAGACTTGAATTTTTCTCAATAAGCCTCATTGCTAGATGGAAGGCAAAAAAGTTTGATTAAAACATAGTTGGCCCGATTCTGTGTTTTTAGCTATAAACCCATTTTTAAAGAAACAGCTGCAAAAACATGTGTAAAATAAGTATTTTTGGAACTATAACGTGCCAATAAGTTAACAAAAAATACTTAATTTTCTGAGTTATAGCAGTGAAATTTGTTGGTCAAACTTCACCTTCCAAATATCATACTCTCCGGGAACTTCTGCTGCAAATATTTGTAGTTGCTTCAGTTGTAATACAGTGTCTTTATTTTTAAGTGGAAAAACAGACATTTGTAGAATAAATTTCTGTTTTTAATACAATTGTAGGTTATTTAAAAAAAACAAACCACATCAATTTACTGTATTTATTTAAAAAATTTATTTAAAAAAAAACAAACCACATCAATTTACTGTATTATGATTTTACATACATATTTTTATTTAAAAAAATAACACACATAAATGTTTGTTTATTTTTTGCTAACATATGTTTTTCATTTTTACTACAATTTTTAGTAATTTTTTTAACAGTAAAAACAAATTTATTGAAATATTAGTCGTCCTTTCCTCAATTGAAATTTTATTTGTTTTTAACTAGTACATATGCAGTTGTATTTACCTACATAGTATTCTCAAGAAGATTTACCAAATATAATTATATATTATATTGCAACAAAATCAATTTTTTTTTTGTCGATATTAAATAGAATACATACAATATTAGAAAAATTGGATACGTATTTTAGGTGTATGGTTCTAAAGTCAAATCCACTTTGCGGTGATAATAAAATATGGACAGTTTCGATAAACACTTTCCAAAATGACCTGATTAACCAAGGATTTTGAAGCAGTTCCTCTAATTAAGGTCTTATAAGTCCAAATAACAGAATCGGATGTGGCCGAAATGATTCTAATATTATATACTTGTCGCGGCAAATTAATTTTTATCTACCAAATATTTTTGTCTTTCATTTCACAAAGAGGATTATTGAGAAAAGATCAAGTCCCTTCAGATTTTGATATAAAAAGCGCCGAAAGGAATTTTTTTTTTGCCACAAACTGATAAATATGCTATCAAATCAAATAAACAAAAATTTGTTTTTTGATTATTAATTTTTACCCAAAGCTTTTATCACTTACTGATTATTTATATAATTTTCTTAAAATGACGTTAAAATTATGAAACACTAGATAATTTAACATTTTCAGCGACACTTAAAAAAAATATTTTAAGTTGCATCAATCGAAAAATAATACACAGTTCTTTCGAAGGCACCTAAGCGATCGTTTCAGTAGTTTAGGAAATATTTAGAAAACAAAATTTTTGATTTATATTTATATTTATATAACTTTATTTTTACACTTTTTTGTTAAAGCATTTGTGATGATAGAACAATATATTAGAAAGTAGTTTTAATTTTATTTTTGTTCTTTTTTATTGTTATTTACGTGTATGAGTATCTTAAATTTAATTTTTTCTTTTTTTATATTTAACTTGCAATATTATATTTTACCCAAACTGCTTTCCTGTACTTTAACTATAAGATTTAATCTTGTTGTACAGGATATGTGAATGTAAATAAATAAATAAATAAATAAATAAACAAAAAATTGACGTTAAAGCTTAAAACACAAAATATGAAGTTTTTTACGAAAATGTGTTTAAAAATTTGTTCATTTTCTAAAAAGTGATTAAGGAAAAGATAAAATAACTTATATTTCATTAAAAATTCCCTAGGCTAACTTTATCCTTTCTGCAATGTGTATGACATTAATTTTTATTTTAATCATTGGGGAAAAGGATTAAAAACATTTGTTGAATTAACTATTTTTTCGTGCACTCTTAAAGTAAAAATTATAATTAATTTTTTTTTCAAAATTAGAAAAAACTCGATATCTTTGAATACATTTAAAAATTGCTTAAAGGTTTGTATTACAATCGTAAAGGTAATAGAGCTTTGATTTAGAATTCATGAAGCGGTCCTATATTACGTAATTATAAATCATTACAAATTATTTGTAATTTTACAAAATGTTTTTTTTCTTATACTATTTAGCGATCTTAAAATGGCATTCCATTTCGCTGAAATTTGAAACATTGCTGTTGTCCATATACATCGATTCAGCTTTGAATAGCACAAATCGGCCTACGTCTAGTTTGCTCATATGATTTTAAACTCCCTAATGTATAAATAAAATCGTATATATTTTTCGATTTCACACATAATTTTACATAATCGTACAGTACATATTAAAAGGACATTTTCTTTTTAGTGATTTCTCTAGAAGGTAATACAGAGTATTGTCAGATGTTGTGACGTTTAATCAATGTGCGTGTGTGTTACAGTGCTAGTGAAAAAAATAAAAAAAGTTTAAATTCTGTTAACAGCCTTTAAGGCATTTAACAAAATTGAATATTATTACTTTCTTGGGGCTGATTACACATAACAGATTTTTTGCTTTAATTTCCGTTGCAGTGTTTTTGTTTGTTCAAGCAATATAATAATATAATACATTTGCGTCATTCCATGTCAAACCAAACGATTTTTTACATCATGATTTTTGTTTTCTTTGGAAGTGGTATTCTTATTTCAATAATATTTGACACGTATTTTTGGAAAAAATTATTTTTATTTTTAATTATTTGTAAAACGTAAAAATGTTCCGACATGTCTGTATTTAGATTGATGTATTTAAATATTTATTTTAGTGATTGATGGTTTGTTTTTAAGTTATTGTTCTCTATTTTATTTAAATATCTAAGCTGCCATATAACATTTTTTTTTAAAGTTTTTACTTTCGTTTGTATCTTTTACCAAGTTTGTTTGACCCCACTTAAAAAGTAGTATACTATTTCAGCGTCTATACTTATTTCTAAATAAATACTGAATTGTTTAAAGTGGGACAGCGACGGGTTCCACAAAAGTTTTAAAATGACTGGAAGCATATCATCTTCTCGATTTCCACCACACCCGATTTCAATCAGACTTGGAATATAAGTCATGTAAAAATAACATGGCCCAAGTTTAGGAGAGCTAGTCATAGAGGATATTGAAATAATGCAATACAAATTTAAAATACCTTCGAAAATTTTACTAAAGAAGTCGTACATAAACGTCCAAATCTTTTTAAAGGAGATATAACTTTAACGGAGAAATTTAATACCTTAGTTTAAAACTTTTGCTATAATCATTTGAATAAAATCAGAAAAAAATAATTGTTTGAAGATATAATGCATTTTTTTCAAAATCCGCGGTATAAACCGATGTATTTTAAAAAGTTCTTTAAATAAATGTGCCAACTATAAACTATTCCCCTATGCCGTTGCCAAATCCCTATATGGAACTCTTACGGGATCCAAAGTCATGATTAAAAATCTTAAAAAAACATAATTAAAAGACGATAACTCAGGAACCCGCAGGAGTACCATTTTGCAACGATATATTGGAATGATTTATAAATTGTTGATGGAAAAGGTATTTTGAAAAAAATTCACTTTGAAATCAAAAAAATGAATTAGTTTTCTGCACCATTAAAACCGCTACTTAAACTGATGTATCAACGACTCAAGCAGCTCAAGCCGATATGGCCAATTAACTGCAACTACTTTTATACAAATTTTATTATTTTTCTCTTAAATAAAAATTTTTTTTTATTAATCTTTTTTTATCTACTACATTAAGTATTTTTTTTTCAGATTTTTATTCATAACTTTTGCATTCCGTAAGACTTAAATAAAGGGTAATATATAACGAACATATTTTCTTTAAAAATTAAAAATAAAAAAACAGTTGTTTGACGAAAGGCGGTTTGAACCGAGGCTTTTGATAAGAATGAATTTTAACTTCATGAGGTACCAATGAATCAAGACGCTTTAACCGTTAACAAGATGTATACGATTATTTGCGACTACTTTTGTTAAATTTTAAATTTTTTTTCCAAATTTTAAAACGCAATATTATCACAAATATACCAAGTTTGATTAACATTGAGGGGGATGATGGTAAAAAATTTGAATTTCTTTTTATGGTTTTATATGGAATGAGTCAAATATTTTAAAATATTTAAAAACAGTATCTATTTTTAAATATTTTCAACAAGCAAATAAAAAATACAAATTTTTGTGGTATTTTTGGTAGAAAATTCTTAAAAAATAGAACCCATCAGCGTCCCAATCTGAAAATATCAGTGTTTATTTAGTAGAAGTGTGTGTAGACGCTGACACATTATTCTAATTTTTAGGTGGGGTTGAAAGTGGCGAAAAATACAAACGAAAGTTAAACACTAAAACAAACAGCTTTCAAAATATGACAACATAGATATATAAATATATGCAGAAAAAGCAGAGTACATGACTATTAAAATAAGCTATCAACCATTACAAACGGACAACTAGTTTTAAACTATAACTATTTAAACATTGACAAATATTTAATATTTAAACAAAAATAACTCGTTTAAAATAATTTACTTTTTTCCAAAAATATTTGCACTAAATATATTATGTAGGCAAAGACGACCGCAATTGTAGTCAAAAACAAGTTAAATTTCACTTGAAGAAAGGACGAATAACATTTCATTAAACTCAACTTACATTTGTTATAAGTGTTACTGTTAAAAAAAAAATACTAACAATTGTGGCAAAAATGAGCCACATATTGTACAACCAGTTCAAAAGTGACTCAACTCAAAATTTTAATTTTTTGGTTTTATATGCTTAAACTATGTACAATACACTTGTTTATCTAAAAAAAAAATATTAGTGTATTTTTTTTTGTAAACTGTTGCTAAAAAAGAGTTATGTCTTTCTTTATGTTTCAATTGGTATAAAGTTGCAAACATTTTTTTTTCGATTTCTCAAAAATTAAAAATTTTGAGGAAAGTCACTTTTGAACTAGGTGTGCAACATGTTAGTAAAAAATAAACAAACATTGATTTTTTTATTTTCTTTAAATAACAAAAACGACTATAAAAAATTAATGTAAAATCATAAAACAGTCATTTGATGGTTTGTTTTTTTTTAAATGAACTACAAGGTTAGTAAAAAATTAAATTTGTTCTACAAATGACTGACATTTATATTAAAAATAAAGAAACTGTATTACAACCAAAATAACTACAACATTTTTAAAGCAGAAGTTTCCAGAGTGTGCCAAATATTTCTGCAATAAGAATACCTCGGCCAAATTTCAAAGTGAACAAATGTCGTTATGTTAAACTTCGTTCGGTTTTACATAGAATGACGCATATAAAATTATAAGAAAATATAATAAAGTTATATAAATACTAATTAAGTAAATTATACAGAGAGGTTAAATGGTGTTGAAATTTAAGTTGACTTAACTTAAAGTATAGAATTTGGATTAATGAGGTCAAATTAAGGCGTACAACCTTTTTTATATTTGCTTGGAAAAACCTATCAACTTAACACACAAAAATTAGTTACTTTTAAAAAACTTTGTTCGATCTTATTAAAATTATTCAGATGGATCACAGCTTCAAAAAAAGTTCCTAAAGGTCATGGCGAAGAACCACTGGATGGACCACAAAGCGCAAAATAACCCCATTTTTGAAAACAAAAAAATATGAAATAGCGTAACTTTTATTTCCGTTGATGAATTTCCATTTTTTTTTGCCATTTGTAATCGTGCATAATGTATAACGAAACTTCATATTAACATTGTCCTAAACATTTTACCGTCGCAATCTTATTTCACATCATCGTTTTGAAAAAGTACCTTTGTTTCAAATCAGATTTCTTTAAAGTTGTTGGCAGTTTTTATAAATTGTATAAACAAAATTTAAAAAATTTTTTTTTGTTGAAATGTGTGGTTTCATATTGTGTACATCTCAAACTACATTTATTCTATAAATAAACAAAACAAATAGAATTGGACTGTCCAAAGTAACTTTTTCTTAAATGTTTATGAAACTGTTTCATAACAATATTGCTTAGTTGATGCATTTTGCCATCCCACCCGGATCCAGCTCAAATTTTGACACAGAAGTGTGTTAGTACTCCACTAGACTAAACAAATTTTGCTATTGTTATGAAGAATGTTTCATAAATATTTATGAAAAATTTCATCATTAAATGAAATCTTTAATGTTTGTTGATATGCTTTGCTAATGTAGAAGGATAGTATATGATGACATTAGATAAAAGAACTGCCATTTAAAGTTTTAACTGAAAGTTAAACTGGCAACTATGATAATGACTAGAGAAAAAACAAACACACTATAAATAGAAATCGTTCGTGGTAAATTTCATTCTAACTCAACACACAGAGTAATGTGGGATTTAACGTTACCCAATTTCTTTAACATGTGAGTTAAATAGATGATATTAACGATTAACACTAAATGGCACGAAGAATGTTGATGAAGACCGTAGTGGGTCAGAAAATGCATTCCATTCATGCTAGTGTCTAATAACTTTTTCTTTTACAAATACCCAATTTTTTTTTTCTCCAAATTTCAAATTTTTGTCTAAAAAATTAAATAAATTATATAATTAACACAAAACGCACGGATAGAGCTATTTTGAAAAAATACAACTTTACAAACTTTTTTTTTTAATGTAGGAAAACATAAGTTTCAAGATAATTCCTAGTAAAATATTTATAAATTTTCGTAAAAAATATATTATATATATTATTAATTATGTAAATTTGAATAAAAATACTACTTTTGTAATTAATAATTAACCCCTTAAACGCCACCAACAAACATGTTCGATGCATTAATCAAGAATCCAAGCAAGAGATTGCTACCCTTATCTTGGATAAGCTCCTCCTACTGACTGAGATATTGCCATCCCACCTAGAGCGTCTTCACCTTAAGGTGAGGTTACTTTCCCCCACAACCTAAAAATGTGGTTTTCATTAAAAAAAGTAGGCCTCCTCTAAAGAGGAGGTTACTTCCATTCAAAATGAAAGTAAACATGGAAATTAAAAAAAAAAAAAAAAAATGCAATATATTTTACAAGAAATTTGTAAAACTAACTTGAAACTTATGTAGTTGTATAATTACTAATTACACTTCAATAATATTCCCCCAGTCTAAGTGTTAATTTAGTTCAGAATATTTTTTTAACGAACTCCAAACTAATTGTTTTTATATACAAAGAAACCAAATTAGACCATTCGTTGACTTTAGAATTCACTATATTTAATTTTTGTAACACCTCTAATATATAGAGTATTACTCAAAGCAAAGCATTTTTTTCAACATAAAGTTTTTTTATTTCCGCAAGAGTTTCGTAGAAAGATTTTTTTTTTGTATTTTAGTTGCATTTTAACATTTAATAAGAGGACTTATTAAAAGTTTCATTGAAAAAACAGTAAAACATAGCACAGACATATTTTTTTTTTTTAACAAATTCGGATTGCAAGTGTAGATATTTTTGAAACATATTAAATAAAACGAATTTAGTTTTTGTAGTTCATATACTGAAACTGGCTTTTTAGTAGCCAAAAAAAAAAAAAAAAAAAAAAAAAAAACTAAAAAGTAATATTACAAAAATATGTTTGCCAGAGTTAAAATATTAAACTATAATGCTTTTTTTATTTCCGACATTTAAAATTCTTTCTTACTTGTAAAGCTACAAAGTTTTTCTTATTAGTTTTTATTCGCCTTAATCAGGCTTTAAAATTATAGAAATATTTTTGATATAAAGGGTGTAATTATTGTTTGCTAGTAGAAGGTACGAGGTTAGTAAAAATGGTCGATCGACCGAAAATGTCGCAGCTGTACGTGATGATGTCGCTCAAAATCCATCCACCTCAATTCGACACCGAGGTATCGTGAAATGATAACCAGTTTTTTCTTGCCTAGAATTGAAGAAATGAATGTGGAGGGCATGTGGTTCCAACAAGACGGCGCCACATGTCATACAGCCAGAGAAACTATTCAATTGCTGCATCAGTCATTTCCCGGTCGTGTTATTTCGCGTTTTGGAGATCAGAATTGGCCGCCTAGATCGTGCGATTTAACACCATTAGATTTTTTTCTTTGGGGTTTTTGGAAGTCGATGGTTTCAGCGAATAAGCCGACGACGACTCAAGCCTTAAAAGAGGAAATTGGACGCTGCATTAATGAAATTCCGCAGCGTTCATGCAAAACGGTCATTGAAAATTTCATTAAAAGATCGCGTGTATGCCAGCAAAGCAGCAGCGGCCATCTGCATGATATATTGTTCCATACATAACCTCATTCTGTCTACTTTACGATATAATAAAGTTTCACGATTTTTTTTTAAATATCTGTGTTTTATTTAAAATTTAAAAATTGCGCTCTTCTTGGGACACCCTTTATTATAAGCTAATTTTGGCGTTACATTTCAGCAATGTTATGATAATGAAAAAGTATTATTAATCTCCCCATTAAAAATATTGGGTACCAGGTGCATAAAAATTTCAATTCAATTCTTTATTTTTGTATAATATAAGTAAGTACAATTATTTAACAGACTTTCTTAAAGAGTTTAGGATTTTTATCCTCTTCTGCTTAGATATATAATAACAATAATTTTATAATTTAGTATTTATTTAAATATTATTAATAAGTTAAGGAGAAAATTTTCAAAAAACCTTTATGAACATTTTTTTGGTTTAGATTTTAGATAAAATGGTTAAAATAAAAAATAAAATTATGATGGGACAAGCTCATTGATGTGCGTGTACTCAGAATGTAAACATCTGTAGTTGAAGTTAGTCGTCAATCGTTGGATTTTATTATTTACAAGTTCAACCTTGGCTAAGGTGTGTAATCGTTGAGTAGAGTAATGCCAAGGCAGATTGTGAATCATTTTTAATAATTTATTCTGCGCAATCTGCAGCTTCTTTACATGACACTGCGCTGTTGTGGACCAAACTGGGGCAGCATAAAACATTATTGCATGAAAAATTGATTTAAATACTAAAGTTTTGTTGTGTACGTTTAGTTTTGAGTTTCTGTTAATTAAAGAGTATAACAATCTCGTTATAATATTGACTTTATCTATCATATAAGGGATGTGGTGTTTGAATTTGAGTTTTGGATCCAATATGACACCTAGATATTTCACTTTATCCATCCAGGGGATAGTACTATTATTGAAGTATATAGGACTTTGTGGTAAATAGCAGGGTTTAAACCTCCTGGAGAAATAAATAGCCTGAGTTTTCTGTGGGTTTATGAGAATTTTCCATTTCGTAAAGTATGTATGAACTTCACTTAGTGCTGCTTGTAAATTGGCTAATACATCGGTTGATAATATTTCTGAGCTGAGAATCGCAGTGTCATCTGCAAAAATGGATGTTACACAACCATCTAATATAGGAAAGTCTGCTGTGTATAAATTATATAATACAGGTGAGAGACAGGAACCCTGGGGACACCCTGCTAATATTGGTTTTTGTGTTGAGTGGTTGGAGCCTATGAAGACACTAAAACTACGTTCTGAAAGAAAACTAAGTATTAGTTTAACTAAAGATGTTGGAAAATTTAATCTTATCATTTTATATATAACACCATTATGCCAAACCGAGTCAAATGCAGCCTTGATGTCTAGTAAGACCATACCAGTTGATTTTCCTTGTGCAAAGTTTGAGTTTACAAGGTTTCGGATTCTAATAAGTGGCTGGACAGTGTTGTGCTCCTTACGGAAGCCAAATTGTTGTGCTGGCAATATACGTTCTGCATCAATATAATCAGTAATTTTTTCCTTTATGACCTTTTCCAGTATTTTGCTTAAAGATGATAAGAGACTAATCGGTCTATAGGAACAAGGACAATCTGCTGGTTTGTTTGGTTTCTTTATCGGCACAACTTTTGAGTGTTTCCATATTTTAGGGAAGTATTGTAGTCGTAAGCATGAGTTTATAATTACTGTGATAAACTTTAATCCTCTTTTCGGTAAGGCTTTGAGGCATTTATTAGTTATTCCGTCAGTACCAGGACTTTTTTTTGACTTAAGTCTCTTTATTATCAATGATATCTTGTCTGCTGAAACTAATATATCGTTATCAGGAATAGTTTCGACGGCTCTAAGTTGATTAATAGCGTTGTTAACATCTGTTGTGGTTAATTGATCGCTGAGATTTGATGAAATTGAATGGTTTAAACTGAACATTTGAGCCAGTATTTCACATTTCTCTAGCTGCGTGTTGTAAGTTGCATTATTATGTTTAAGTATTGGGATGTTTGTAGGTTTCTTCTTTAAAATTTTTGAAATGTTCCAAAAAGGAGAGGAACCTTTTTCCAAAGTTGCCAGCTTATTGCTCCACGAAATGTTTTTATATTTCTTTATCTCTTCTGATATTCTATAATTATATTCCTTTGTTCGGGTATGGTCATTAACGTCTCTATATCTTTTCCAATTTCTCCTATACATATTTCTGATCTGTATCATATGTTTAATGTGTTGTGGTAGAGTTTGAGTAGTAAATGTGCTTACTTTTTTAGGAACACTATAATTTACAGCAGCTAATAATGTGTTATTAAATGTCGTTATGAAATAATCTATTTCTTCAGAATTATTAGCATTTTCATTAGGAATTACAAGATTTCGTTTAATAAATGAAGTGTATCTAGACCAGTTCGCTCTTTTAAAATCGTAAAAAGTTCTGTAGATAGGAGTAAATTCACTATTTATAGTTATTTTGACAGGAAGATGGTCAGAACTCAAGTCATTTATAACACTGGCTGGAGTAAGGCTGCTCTCTAAATTGGATAAAAAGAAATCAAGGGTAGATGCTCGTCTTCTTGGATCAGATGGAATGTATGTGTGATCATTTGGATATAATAAATAAAAGTTTTCGGAATTTAGTTTTTCGTACAGAATATTTCCCCAGCAGTTTGATCTTTGGCAGCCCCATAAGCTATGCCTACTGTTAAAATCGCCACCAAGAATAAATTTTTCATTACTACTATGAAATTTTCGTAGATCGGATTTAAATTGCAATTTTTTGGTGCTATCTCTGCCAGCAGAGCCGCCTGGAAAATAGCAGGAGTGCATAAAAATTTAAATTTTATATTTTCAATCTCAGAATATAGTTTAAAATTTTCCAGAAACTCATAACTTTAATATGTAAATCTACATTGTTCTTATTATTTTAATTATTATTTAATATCCTTATTTTTTCTCACACACCGGAAAACGTTTTACTTTAGGGTTCTAACAAAAATAAATGTATTTAAAACTTAAAATGTTTTGTTCAACTGTACAAAAACCCAAAAAAAGGGTGTTTATTTTCAACCATAAAAAACTTTAATAAAAAACAAACAAAAAATTATTGTTAAACAGCAAACTTGAAAATAAAAAGTTGAGAAAGTACAAAAAAGTACTAATCTTTTTTTCAACATTTGTATTAAGCTTTAAAAGTTTCATATATTTCAACAAATAAAATCGAAAAGAATGTCACGGTGTTAATTAACTTGCACAAAAAAATGATATTATGAGGCGTTAATCCCTGCACGGCGAATATTGCGGTAAACCCGTATGATTTATAGTATCAACAAAACCGCTAAGTTGTGGTACAAAACAAGGTATCACAAAAAACACTTTCTTGATTAGTTAGAATCATTTCAAAACGGCATTTAACGAACTGCAAAATAACTGCGGTTTTCGAAAAACAAACGCTTTATGTTGTAGCAAATTTATTATGCACCCATCCATCCGCTCACCCTGTATATAAAGAAATATATGAAACTATAACTATTTTTTTTTTATTTGAGAATTTTTCATACATAAGTTTTGTTAGTAATATTTATGGTTCAAATTTTATTAAAAAATCTTAAAATTTGTAAATTCATGGATTTGTCAAATAGTTTATATGGCAGGTATTTACACATTTTACTTAAAATTGCAATGGGGTAATCCTGGATAGTTATGACGCCATAAAAAATGTTTAACAAATCGCGAATTTGCATATGGGGCGCCATATAAAATAAATTTTGTAATTTTTTATTTGGCCGTTTTTCTTGAATATAATACTTTTGTTTAGGTCGATATTTAAATGTGCGATAAAGCTTTCAAAAATCGCAAAATGCGAGATAAAGCGCGTATTAGAGGGAAAATTCTAAGTTTAGTAAATCCAATTTGTAACATAAATATTGCTACAGGTGTTGTCCTTGGTACTTTAAATTCGTAAAAAATATATCAACAATTAGCAATTAAAAAAATTGCAAATATGTAATAAATAATTTCATATATTTATTTATGAGATATTTTATAAGTTCCTTAGCAAATTTTTTATACCATACAGTGTTTTTTTCGCATTAAGCCATTATTTCGCAGTTTTCAAATAATTAAAATCAAAGAACTGTTCCCTTTTCTGTGGTATCTTGTATAATAATTTACGATTAGCTATATTGTTGATACCACAACCACGGTTATGACGCAATGCACCCGATCGTTCCATCGCGCCAACACCCATCGTGCCATTGCGCACAAAGCCAGTTATGTCGGCGGCAAATTTTAAGACTGTGGTTTTATTCACCCACTAATAATATTATTTATTTCTTTATTTTTTAGTAATTTTAAAAATAGTTTATATTAGATAAAATTTTTCAATTGAAAATATTAATAAAATTTTGATGGAACAAATCGAAAAAATAATAAAGATTTCAAACTACACTAACAGCCATACCTAAACAAGAGCGGCAAGCGGAACGTTTTTTAACGCCTAGCGTTAACGCTGAAATGTCATCCCTAAACAAGAGCGGCAACGCTACGTCAAATCGATAAAAACAGGGTTATCAAAATAAAAAATATAACAACCCTGATTATTTTAACAACACAGCACATTACAATATTGGTGTTTCTGATTTATGTTTTGTGTTTTGTATAATAACAAATATATATAAATAATAATATAAATAATAATATAATATATATACATAAATAACAAATATATTTTTTTCTGTCTTATTTTTTTGTTTATATCAGGGATGAGAAATGAGAATTTCGTTTCGGTACCAATAAAATTTTCAAATAGTACTTTTTCGACTCTCAGAGTACTAAAATTATTTTTTATTTTATTTTTCTTAAAATTCATACAAAATGCATTGAAATAACATTAAATGTTATTGAACATAAATTTATGTTTATATGAATTTATAAAAAAATAAAGTTTTACTTTCAAAAAAGAATATTTTTTAAATTAATGTACAAAAACAAAAAACTCCAAATGAGATCCAAATTAAATTAATCAATACAGCTAAAAAATAATTTTATATATTGGTTGATAATAACTTATTAGATTTTAAAATTGTAACAACAAGAATTTGTTGCATTTAATAAATCTTTTGTTTGTATTAGATTTGATACTGTTGGAACATGAAGTCTGTTTCTGCCTTTGGTTTTAATCAGATTTTGGTATGGAAAAATTCTCTCAACGTTTGCAGAAGAATGTGGTATGGATAAAATACCTGCAGCAATTCTTAAAATATCGGGAAATAAATATTTGCTTAACTCATTTTTAATTTTAGATACTTTCGACCAGAAACTACATATATTTTCCTTTCTAGAAAGTTTTAGTTCTTGCCAATCTGCGTCAAAATTATTTTCTTCGTTTGGAAAATTTTTTATCCAAAATTTCACGATACTATTGGTTCTTCCGCAAACAACGTTTTCAGGTGAAAGCTTACTGAACCAAATTAAAATTTCATTATAAAAATTTACTCTGGTCTTCAAATCCTCACAAAATTTAATATAACATTTTTTGGAATTTTCTTTTATATGATTTTATATGATTTTAATCAATCTGATTTGTATTTATATACAAATCCACTTCCGTACCATAAAAAAACGTCGTTTAGCGGAATATGGTTATCGTGGATATTTAATTGTAACGGTGTGCAATTATCTAACACATCTTTATTTATGAAGTTGCGAGCAATATATTAATAAAATTTATATATTAATAAAAATTAAAAAAATAAAATGAATTAAAAACTTTAAATCGTCCAATAGTATCAAATGAGTCGCGGGAGTACTTTGGAACATCGAATAGTATCAAAAAAGTACTATAGTATCCACTTTGCCATCCCTGGTTTACATTTGTTGTCTTTTGCAACTAACTTCACTATAAAACGCTCTGTCAAAATCGGATTTTCCAATTTCAAAGAGTTGCCGCCGCGTTGCCGCCGCGTTATTTCGGGATGCTACATACAAATTGTATGGGCATGAGAATTTTTGACAGCTAGAAAACGCTTGCCGCTCTTGTTTAGGTATGGCTGTAAGATTGTCCAATTAATTTTTGAAAGACTTCAAAATTCAAAAATAAATTATATTAATTATGGGTGATTAAAACCACAGTCCAAAAGTTTGACCGCCTTCTTAACTGCCTTTGTGCGCGATGGCATAATGGGGTGTTGGCGCGAGAGCACGACCAGTTTGCGCACTTCACACACAGTTCTGTGAATCCCAGTTCTTTATCATCCTTGCCGCAATGTTAGCTTTTGCCGCAATATACGTCGTGGAAGAATTTACCCCTCAGTATTTTAAAGCTTTTGCATTAAAACTCGCCAAATTCTTCCGACTTTATTTCAGAAATATTATCAATTATTTCAGCTTAATGCAAAAGTTGTAAAATTATATGGACTGTATTTTGTATTTTGTATTATTTTTTAATTTTTATTTTCAACATTGTTATTTTTTAATTTTTTTCTGAAATATAAATAACTTTTTACAACAAAATGATTTATTTGAACACAAATTTTTGTTTTTTTTTTAGAAAAAATGTTTGTTTTAATACGTTTAAAAGCGGGTGTCTGGCTTTTCTCTTAATTACGTTTATATTTCATTTCATTTCAAAAAAAAAGAATAAAATGAAAAAGTCTTTGGTGGCAATTATGTTACTCTCAAAACAAAAATGCAGTTCTTTTTGCGTTTAATGAAAACAACTGCTAGAGAAAAACTTTATTAAAGTTGAAAATTGCTTTTAGAAATATATATTGTTAACTTTGAAATGGTTTGATATGGTGTTTTAATATATTTTTGTTATTGGTATAAAACCTTTGTAACATTTATATTTTTATTTTTTTTGTACTTTTATTTCTCCTTAAATGCTAAAAACTATTTTTGATTGAACATAAATTAAACGAGTGCCTTAAATGCATGAATAAGCTTTTTGGTGGCGTTATTTAGCATGAGTTTTGTTAGTTTTTGTGTTTTTGTAGAGTCTAAAAGAAATGTACAAAAAAGTTTTCTAATAAAATTTAATATTTGTTAAAACTATATTAACCACAAAAAATTAACATAATAAATGGCACAACTTTAAAAGAAAAATGTCTCATTATTAAAATTAAATTCTGTAATAATGTATTATATGAAGAAACACACCAGTTAGTTTAAGTATCAGCAATAGACTGATGTTTACTAAAAACAATTCAACCTAATCTACTTATCATAAACTAATACTAACATAAATGCATTGTGGGAAAAAGCTTACTTAGCATATTCCCATGAGAGACTTGTGAAATGCACGGTGTTACATATCCCGCCTACAGCACGGCATTGTACACCATAAAAGCACACTACAATAACTTAAATGAAAAAAGTTTATAATTTGATGTACAGATTACACAAGGCAACAATTTTGAAAAAATTTTAGGGGCTTTGAAAACCACTATACAATTTTGATGTATTGTGGTCCCAGTAGTACAAATATGGTTCAATTTTGAAATTCTATGGAGAGGTTTTTTTTTTAAAAAATTTTTAATTAAAATTATAAATTTTTTTAGACGTTTCTCCACATAATTAATGATAACTAAAAAAAATTAGTCCGATATTATTCAAATAAATTGAGAAAAACTGAAATTTACATAGCCTTTAATCCGTTAATATATTGCGTTTCAATCGGCTCAGTAGTTTTGGAGTTATAATAAAAAATTGAGGGAAAAAAATATTTTTTTTACGTGAAAATAGCAAATTTTTTTGTTTTAAAAAAATCATAAAAAATCGAAAACGTCAAAAATCGTTCAGATTTATTGCTTTATCGCAAAGCCACATGTAATAGGAACAAAATGAGATATCGATCATAAAAATCGATTGATTTTTTTCGAATTTATTCACAATTAAGTGAATTCGCTCATTTTCACCAAATTTTAGTTTTTTGTCTGATATACATAAAATTGAGTAGTTAATGTTCTTCTTTCGATTGATTGAATTTTGAAAACATTTTCCCCATGCTATGTACAAATTTTCACATCAAAAATGCATTACATAGTAACATTCGTGTATTTTTTTGGCAAAACCCTACCTAGAATATACTGATTCTATTCTTCGGAAAGACATTTGTGTTGGATGAGCTTAAATGTAAATAAATAAATAAATTAAATAGTAGAAAATTTATATTTTATTATTCACATTTATTATAATAAATAAAACAAGAAAATAAATAAATAAATATGTATTATAAACTACAAACTCTGAAATTTTCTTTTAGTCGATTTTCTACTATTGTTGAATAACGAAGTGTTACTCTGAATACTCCAGCAAAAATCAGCCATCATGTGTGCATCCCAGCGACCCTGGTATCGTTCCTCCATTGTCCGGATATCTTGGTGGAATCGTTCGCCCTGTTCTTCACTCAAGTCTCCTAGATTTTCAGGAAAACGATCTAAGTGACTGTGCAGGTAGTGTACTTTGATGCTCATGTTGCATCCAAGATTCTGGAAGTGAGTTAACATCTCTTCAACGTGCGCAACGTAATCATCACCCTTGTTATTGCCTAAGAAATTTTGAATAACCCATACAAACGAATCCCATGCATTCTTCTCAATTTCTGACATTGAACTGCCAAATTCAGTATCGCTCACCAATTTGCGAATTTGTGGGCCATCAAATATGCCTGCTTTCAGCTTTTCCATACTTAGATTGGGAAACTTCCTTGAAATATACTGGAAACATTCACTATCTTTGTTAAGTGCTTTAACATATTGTTTCATCAGACCAAGTTTAATGTGAAGAGGGGGTAATATGATGCGATCTCGGGGCACTAGAGCCACATTTATAACATTTGGCGTACCTGGAACTAGTGTTTCCCTAGAAGGCCATTGTTTTCTCTTCCAATGTTCTGTTTTAGCTCTGCTGTCCCATAAACATATAAAACAAGGATATTTTGTAAAGCCGCTTTGTTGGGCTAAGAGGAAATTTACCATCTTAAGATCAACACAAATTACCCACTTATGTTCATCATACTTTATCTTCTTCATGACCAATGCAATTACAGAGTATTCTTCTTTTACTTTGGTTGAATGTGCTATCGGCAAGGAGTGAAATTTATTTCCATTATGCAAAAGGACACACTTCAAGCTGCGTTTTGATGAGTCGATAAATAAACGCCATTCGTTTGAATCACATTTCTGTAAGCCCATGGCAGTCATCAAACCAGAAATATCTGTGCAGTACACAAAGTCATCCTCTTCAGCAAAATAATGAAGTAAGTCTTTTTCTCGAGTACGGTAATACGAAACTTTAGTTTCTTTAGTTATGAGACCTGTTTCTTTCATCCGGGACGCAAGTAATTCAGAAGATCTTTTCGACAATCCAAGGTCTCTAATTACATCATTAAGCTGATCTTGATTCTATGGTCTCGGCGAGAAATGTTTGTGTGGGATGAACTCGTCATTTTCAGCTGTAGATGGTAGTGCTGGATCTGACATATCTGATTGGTAAGACATACTTGAGGTTGAGTGTCCTGGTGAAGATGAAAGCACATGACTACAGCTTGCACCCCGATCTTGAGCATATTATATTTCTTGTGAATGTAGAACTGCAAGTGTAAACCCATCAGCAGACCTCGTGGGGTAAGACCATCGCATATGTTTTCCAAAACCGCTTTTTGTACTTAAACAAAAATAACACTCGGATGCGTGGTTCGCTGTTTCTCTCCATAGCATAGGCTTCAAAATTTCGTCTGTAAAATGAAAAAAAAAAATTGAAATCAGAAGTATGAAGAATTCAAATTTTAATTAAGAAATATTGTAATTATAAAATATTCCAAATCTATTAATTTATACTTACTTTACGTTAGAAGACTTCATAGATAAATTCAATCGGCATGGAATGCATATAGTACTCGGTGTCCAATGCTGGTTCAAATTGTGCGGATAGATATTATAGCAATCTTGATATGACTTTTGCAATGAAGTTAAGAAGCACTTCCGTTTTTTCCCGGTGATATATTGGCCGCACACATAACAAAATAAATCTGGATCGTTTTTACATAAAAATGTTCTGGCTCATTTTTATTAATATTTGAAAATTGTTTTTAACTTCTAAGCTGTATGACTCTAATTTTTGTGTAGGTATTAAATGATGTTTGCGTTATCGCAAACACTTCTTGAATGAAATAAAAAGGGTCAAGGAGATCTTATAAATACTGATACTATAATTTGGGATAACCCTTTGTGTGGATACTGTTTGTGTGTGCTGCAAATTTTTTATTATTCCCAAGAATCCTAAAAAACATTAAGGACTTTTATGAAAAAAAAAAAAATTATCCGTTACAGGTAGCTAACGGAAAATAAGAGCACTTCAGCGTACACGCACATTTATGAGCGTTTTATTACTATCCTACCGCAATCGTAAAAATTAAACAATCTTTTGTTTATTACTTATTTTTTTTAATTATTAGAATCATAAAATGTCATAGAGGTTTTTCCCAAAGGGGTTTTGCCAAAATGCGTGTCGTAAAATGCACCTGAGTTTTTATGTTCTGCATTTTCATTATATAGTAGGTACAATTTTCTACAGTGCTTGTAAATATGCGATACCTTCAATTAATTGTAAATAAAAATGTAAAGCATGCATCGATTTTTATGATCCATATCTAGTTTAATTCGCATGATATGTAGCTTTACTACAAAAAAATAAAAAGTAATATTTTTTGCAGTTTTCGATTTTTTCCAGATTTTTGTTTTTCAAATTTTTTTTTTTTTTTTAGCATTTTTTTTTTTTTTTTGCTAACAATTTGTTTCATAACTTTGAAACTATTGATCGCATTAAAAAATTTGTACACGTTCTTTAAAGATATTGTAAACCTTAATTTTTGTAAATTTAATTTGACAAAATCGGACTAGTTGTTTTTGAGTTATGACAACATAAGTGGAGAAATGGCTCAAAATATTGTCAATTTTAAAAAAAAATTTTTTTAAAAAAAAATTATCCATAGAATTGAAAAATTTTACCATTTTTGTACTTAGGCAGCCATGATGCATCAAATCTATATAGTGGTTAGTCAAGCCTTTTTTTGCTGTTGACCTGTGTTATGCAATGAAAATACGTTTATACATATATATTTTTTTGGATTTTGCTTAAAAACTTTGAATTATTGGGAACAAAATAAAAATATTATTGGAATATATTTGGGATATTTTAAAAGGTTTTTGCATGCAGGATTTCCTGTAGGAGATATCATGGGTCGATCTACAGCATTCGTGATCGTTTATTTAATCAGTAACTACAAAAATACTAGTAATGAGAACACCAAATTTTATATTTATTTTTAATCCAGGACCGAACTACAATCAATGATAGAAAAAAATGTTGTTTAAATGTTTTATTTTCAGATATAAAAAACTTTTTTGATAGCAAAATTATGTTCTTTAAATTAAATTTTACAAAAATAAAGCATTATCGTCTAAAAAATATAGATAACTGCAAAATATTCATCAAATATTTGCTGAATATACCAATTGTGACATATCTAATTAATTTATTTAAAATAGTGATGGGCACGCGAGCATAATATAGCGTGATTCACGTGAATCACGTGTGATCACGCGTGCGTGTGAGTGAGTGAGTGAAAACTAATTTTACTCACGTGAACTTGAGTGAGTGTGCGTTGGCAAAAAAAGCAATTGTGAATGATTGTTAGTGAGTCAAATTGTTGCATGAAAGAGTGCCTGAGCAGAATTTTATCAGACAACTTTTGTTGCTTTTAATAAATATTTTCTTTGATTTGACCAATTTTGAGTTAAACATTCATAACACTGTGTGTAATTTTTTAAGTCATGGCAAAATAACCATATACGGACACCACTACTTGATAAAAGACTAAAAAAAAAGACCCGTGTCTCCCAATTTTTCCCAAAGTCATCTCCTCTTTTGTTTATGGGCCGCCAAAGATTTGGGGCCTCGGTATCATTTTCGCAAAAAAGTGATAATTTTCTCAGGCTCATATCTTGCAAACCGTTCAGAATTTCGATTTACTCTCTATGGCAAAGTTGTAGCTCTTGTCATAAAGAACAAAAATTGGAACATATAAAATCAAAAAAAGTTCACCTTCCAGATCAAAATCGCAAAAAACTTAAAAAAATTCGATTTTTTTAACTTTTTTCCCGTGTTCAGGTCCATAGGTAGCAAACCGTTCAAAATTCAAGGAAACAATCAACTACAAAAATTTACCTAAGATCTCAATAAACAAATTTCTAGAACATATAAACTTAATGGGAATTGGGTTTGCTACCTATGCACCTGAACAGGAGAAAAAAGGAAAAAAAAATGAAATTAAAAAATTTTTCACTTTTGCGCGCTACCTAAACAGTGTTAAGAATCATCTCTAGGAAGTTTATATGTTCCAGAAATTTGTTTATTGAGATCTTAGGTAAATTTTTGTAGTTGATTGTTTCCTTGAATTTTGAACGGTTTGCACTGTAAAAAAATTTATAACAAAAAAAAAAAAATTTAACTGACGAAAAAACCAAAAAGATCAAGGGTTTTTTTACAGTGTATTAATTTTTTAGAAAGGTTTATCCTTCATCTATACCATATCAAAAAATAAAAATGGGTTCTTTTTTAGTTTTTTTTATATAATTTTTTAAGTAGTGTCACTTCTAGTAATTGCCCTTATATTTTATAACAAAAAAAAATTTTAGGTAACGAAAAACCAAAAAAGATCAAGGATTTTTTACAGTGTATTACTTTTTTAGAAAGGTATTTCCTTCGCCTATAACATATCCAAAAAGTGAAATGGGTTCTTTTTTATTTTTTTTTTAAATAATTTTTTAAGTAGTGTCACTTTTAGTAATACGTACCGAAAGTTTTCGAAATAATTCGAATAACAGCGAAAATATCTGGTCACATTCACAAAATAGTTCACAAAATAGATAACAGCGCCGCTCTTTTATTGCTGATAAATTCAGATTGTCGCTTTGCTAAAATCGCTGACAAATGATTCTGGGTTGGTGGTTAACGTTTCCAGAACACATCTAATCGTTGTATTCCACTTTTTGTATATTATTTCTTCAGTTTGGTTATTTTCAAAATGTTTTAGCATATGCGTTTTTAGATTATTTAAATTTTTAAAGCAGTGACCACACATTGAAACGCAACACTCGCTTTTTTCTATGTCACCATTACAAACAACGAATTTGAGAACATCTTTGTAGTCGGTAAATGTGCATTCTCCTTCAATACAAATTGATTTTAAGCCACTTTTTTCAAACATCAATTTCATATTCTGATGCAATGTGCATACACAGATATTTTGCTGGTTTCCAACTCCAAGTTTCATACAATTTTTTGGCCTTAACATTGTAAATTTTGTAAAACCCACTTTGGCCAAGGGATGTTTTTTTTTTAAATTCGTAGTAAGATCCGCGTAGTGAAGATAACATCAGTCTTTTTGAACTTTTTCACGTAAGTTTCCTTGTTTAACAGTAATTGAATCTTGCGATCCAGGCATCATTCGGCTAATTTCATCATCTTCATAAAATAACTTGACTGTGATTAGAGTTTCGGTTGGTAAACTAAGTCTGCTCATTTTAAAAAGATTGATATCTGCAAACTTCGTTTTATTCCTTTGGATATCTTTACTTTTTTTGATACAATCGTGAGATATATCATCCCCAAAACGATCTTTAATTTCTGCGTGACTCATATTGATTGGTAAGAGAGATAAAAGTTTTTGCTTTTCCAAAAGATTTGAGCTGTTCTCTATTTGATAATTGATGTTTTCCAAAATTTCTTCGTAAATGGCTTTGACGTTTTCAAGTTGCGCTGACAAATCAGATAATGGATCAGCTCCAAATGAATCTGCTATATTTTCGAAAATTTGCAGTGATTTTGTATTTCTGTATGCATCTCGTTTCATATATTTCCTTTTAAGAGGCGACATTTGGTTTGGTAGATGAGGAATTTATATTTTCAATGACTTCCGTCCTTTCGATATTTGCATTACGGCTGGTACAAGTTGGAAGTTCATTCAATTCTTCGCTAATTTCATCGCTGGGCGTTGTTGGTAAATCATTTGAGACTTCATTCTGCTCCACGTTGGATTCATTACGACTGCGCGCTTTTCTCAGTGTATTCCGGCAAGTTTCGCAAATACGGCTACAATGAATGTTGGCGACAGCTGGAAAATATTCAATTATATTTGCAGCCTCGTTTTCACTTATTTTACGAAGCGAAGCGCAACACTTAGTAGATATTTTTATGCATCTGTACTTATTGTTTGAATTCATATTCACTCAAATTTTTAAAATATACGCGTAAAAATTGTAATGGGATATCTTGGCTTCTCGAAACTGTTTATAATTATGAATTTCGGTACGTTCATCAGGTGCAATTATATAGCATTTTTTAAGGCAAGCAAGAACTTTTTGCGGTTTAAAACATATTCATAATTTTCCTGGGACAATGTTTATTTATTTTACCTGTTAACCCTTCGTCAGGTACATATTTTGAGCCCTTAGTTCTGGCACATGGTGTCTACCTGAGGAAGAAAAAATAGACCTGAAAAAATCTTTGGAATGAAAAGGACAACAATTTTTTTGTTCTATATATATTTCTCTTTATTATGGGTAAAGTAATAAATGTTTATGACAAAATAGAAAATTATTATGAAGAATACATTGATTTTTTTATTCAGAATTTTGCGGAATTACTAGAAGTGACACAACTTAAAAAATTATATAAAAAAACTAAAAAAGAACCCATTTTTATTTTTTGATATGGTATAGATGAAGGATAAACCTTTCTAAAAAATTAATACACTGTAAAAAAACCCTTGATCTTTTTGGTTTTTTCGTCAGTTAAAATTTTTTTTTGTTATAAATTTTTTTACAGTGTATTTTTTTAACGTGTCATAAAGCCTGTTAAAATATCTTTTTAATGATACCAAGATCATGGAAATCGGTTTAGCCGATTCTGAGTTATTGTAGTTTAAATGGAGCTCTTTTCGACCATTTTCGCGTTTTTTTCGAAAACGTTCCCACTGTGTCACGCCCAGAAAATCGCGAAACAGTCATTTCTAAAAATGAGAGTTTGTTTGTATTGATCAAATTTAGCTATGAACAAAATTTCATCGATATCTGAGTTGGTCGGGTTCAAAATTTCAGTTTTATCTCGATTTTTAAATGAAATTCATCATATGTAGATTCGAGCGGCATTTTTTTTTTTTAACTTTCCATTTTATCAATTATTGTTACGATTATTGAAGACCTAGATCTAAATGTTAGCGGATGTGAGTTTGAGAAAATCGGATTACGTTAACAAGTACAAAGTTTTCGTTTTTTTGGAATTTTTTCTTAAACTGCTTTAATAAAAATATTTCTTGGGACATACACACAGAAAACAGATTCGTTGTACCAACCGAATTTTGGTAGTTACATGTACTATCGTTTGCATCTACTGAGTAAAAAAGATTTTTTGAATTCAGAACTTCCAACCGAATTTAATAAAAAATTCCTACACATAAAAAATTATCAACCTAAAATATCTAATTAAAGATTTGACTTGAATTTAATTTGTTTCAAAACAAATATTTAATTGAATCAATTAATATTTTAATTGATTGTTAAATATATAAATACATATTTTATTTTAGACGCAATTATCATATTAATTTTTCATACACTGTATGCATAAATAGAAAATTTTCAGTATAAAATACCAAATACATTTGAAGTTAACAAACAAAACAAGCACACACACAAACAGACTCAGCATTGCAAAAAACACACATACCAACGTATAGATCACACACTTTTTTTGTGAGTATCATAGTTTTTTTTTTTTTGTAGAAGTTATTTATAACTTCTTTTTCCTTCTTAATTTAATAAGAGGCTTAATTGATAGTATCATTGCCGTTATAGGTGCAAAATCAATTAAAATATTAATTGATTTAATAAATTTTTTAATTGAAACCCTTTTTTAGTTTTTTCTGTGTACCGAATTAAAGAATAAAATATTTATATGGTTTTTATTTGTCTTTAATGTAAAGATAGTCTAAAAATATTCTGTAAAAAAGCAATCTCTACAGAAATCCGTAGTCAAAATGCTAGCATTTTTAAGAATTCTTAAGTCATACCAAGCAGAGGTCTAGTTTTGGACAAATTCATAAATTTGAAAGCTTGTATGTTGTACTGGAACCTGATATGTTCGGCCATAGGCTTGGTCTGCGTTTTTTCTGGATGGCCACTTTTTACATTCATATAAAAGAACGGTTCAGAAAAATGTCAAACGTTTATTTGTAAAAATTTTTAAACCTTAGAAATACATGAGGTAAAGTAAATTCCTCAGGGCCGATGCTGCACGTGTTCCCGATATACGATTATCCTCATTTTTTAGGGGACATATTTTTACACGTAAATAAATGTTGCCAGCGGAAAGCCAGGTCAAAACCTCCAAAATTATTTTCCTCCATACAAGCTTGGAGAACATACTCGTAATATACACACATCCCATTATCACATGGGGTTGTTTATTTTAGTCCAATAACACGGTGCTACAGTGAAAAAAAACTTGGAAAACGACCTAGCGTGGGTTATAGGTCTTGTTGAGTACATTACAAATTGTGTCAAAAAATTTCGGAAACACCCTAAAATTCAGAAGTTATTCTAAAAAAACCGTTTTCAGTGATGTTCGTCAACTTATCGACCTGTAACTCAGTCAGTTTTTGTCCGATATAATTATTTTTAACGGGTTTGGTAAGAAAACTGATTACGCTTTAAAATGACGATACATTTGTAAGTAATAAGTATTGTTTATGTTAAGAATATCTACAAAAAAAAAAAACAAAAATTATAATCTTTTTTGAGTTTAGTAGCTTTTCATTGCTTATTTTATTATGAAAGCTTATAAAAAATTTAGTTCTTAACAAAACATGGTTTTCATTTTTCAAATCGGATGAAAATTGTAACAGTTATTCAACTTTTCATTAACATTTTTAACTATACATGTTAACTTAGGTTAAGTAATTTGTACAGTTTTTAATTTACGTTTGTAAGTCAAGTAGTTTACCAAAAGAAAAGTCTGCAATCCCAAATTTTTTACCTTAGAAAAACTTTAGTAACTTTTGCAAATACAAACCGATTTTAACTAATAATATATCGTTTTTTTTCTATATAAATTGTCTTTAAAATACAGTGCAAAAAAATATAGGTTTTCATAGAAGAAAATTAAAATAAGTCTTGTTGAATTTGAAAAATTAGGAAAAAAAATAAAAAAAAAATGAGAAACTTTTGAGAAACACTTACCTAATTTCTTGGAATATATATTTTATGAATACATTTCATGAAAGCTTAATTCTTTGCCTTTCTAAAACTGTTTAAAATTTTGAAATCGGTCAAAAAATGTGTGAGTTAGAGGTACTAAAGTTCTACGACCTACCCTAAAATAGTTTTTTTGTAAATAACTCAAAGTTTTGAGGCTGTTTCAAAATTTTTGAAAATGGTTTTTGTATGTCCTCACCTAGGCCTACAACTCCCCACTGGGTCGGTTTTCAAGTTCTGACAAAAAATGTTTTTTTGTAGCAGTGTGTAATTATCGTTATATTGCAAGAAAATTGTAATATATAGACAAATTTGCAACATATAAAAATTTTAAATTATCTACTGATAGTCTTCATTCGGGATACAACCGGTGTTACTAAATGTGTTGGACAGTGTTTATTTTTGTTTTATGAACATCAAAGCAATTACTCGTGCATCACCGTATGTATTGAAGCAAGCAATCAATTTCGGTAGTAACTGGAGTTTTGTTCATTTCCAGTATTTGCATATCAATTATTTTTATCTTTTTCCCTCACTTATTTTGCAATTTATATGTCTTTGTAAACAAAATGAACAAAACAAAATAAACTAAACTAAAGTTTACTTCACTGCAAAAATATAGTTTATTTTTCAGGTACATATCGAGAGTGGAGAAATTCCCTATGCTCGTGTTCAGTAAATTTAATGGTTTATTTTTGACTGCAAATATTGACAGTTCACAGGGATGGAGTTTCAGATTGAGGTTATAACAAAACTATTTTCGAATAACAAATTTTAAAAAGTTTAAAAAAATTTAAAACCAATGAGCTAAGTTCCGGCATACGGCTTTGGGCGATCATATACTAGACGGCCTTTTGTATGTTATCTTAACATCTCACGTTGGGTACCATTCTCCTGATATTAGATATTTGCGAATTATGTAGTATTTCAAAAAGGAGTCGTTTTTGACTCCTTTAATTTCGATATTAGATGATTGAAGTATATTTCCAAATTTTTGACGGATTTAAACTTGGTGCCACTAATAATGAGGGCCCTTTATTTAAACTTATACACAACATTACTTTAACTATAATAGTACGAAAGTATACAAAAATAGACAAACAAAATCTTGATAGTAAACAAGAAAAAAAAAGGTCATGCAATAAATTTGATTTCATAAATTTTTTTTTATACCCTCCACATTGTATGTACTACAAATGAAACAGAAAACAAATTACAAAAAAACCTTTTTTGAGATAAAAAAAAAATGTTTGAGGTGAAAAACGTTTTGGACGTAAAAAAGAAATTGTGTAGTAAAAAAACATTTTTGAAGTGAAAACCTAATTTTTTGAAGAAAAATATATTTAGAGGTAAAAAAATGGTAAGGTTAAAAACAATTTGAGGTGAGTTTCAAATATTAATCACTTCTAAGCATCCATTGAAAAAAAATGAAAAACTACTCGTATGTTATACACCAGACGCTACTACTAAATTGTACTTACAAAGATAGTACGTTCATGACCTACTCGTAAAGGGACATGTACCGGACGATACACAGGATATATCCCAAGGTGGCACTGACACGTCCGGGATCGAACTTTATATATGAAAATGACATATGACTTTAACATGGAGTTGTCATTGGAGCTGATATATTTCCACATTTCGGCCACCTGGTGCGTGTTAGGGGATATGTCTAAAAATAGATTTTTAAATTAATAAATAAAAAATTATGAATTTAAAAAAATCTTTTATGAATAGCCACCGGCGGGTCTCGATCCCACAACCTCCTGCTGACAAAGCAAGCGCTCCACCGCCTCAGCCAATTCTGCCTGTGCTTAGCTGCAGGCAAACAAGCAAGTAACCGTTTATGTGTGGAAGTTTTAATACAAACGAAAAACAAACAATACAGTAACATAAAAATGTAAAGCAAAACAATACACCACAACATCAAAATCTAGTTGAAGTGTAGTGCGGCCCGTAATTACAAACCTTAAAAAATAAGGAGGTGAAAATACAGTTCTAAAATAGGTTCTGGTTTAACCAGTCCCTGAAAGTCCTTGTATTCTTGAAGGACATATCCCGGAGCATACCCGCAATATATATCAAAATAAACTATATTTAAATTTATTATCTAATGAAAAGTATTCGAAATTCACATCACCGGTATAAAGTAACATGTTCAAGCATGCTCAACTTTTCGTGGTATTCGATAAAACACATAAATTTTGGGCAGCTTTGTACTAGGAGGTATAATCGGTCCAGGTCCAAACTAACATATATAATTATGTATTAAGTTGTAGTGGACACAATTTTTTTTTTTTTTTGATATTCATGTGCGTTTGGATTTTAGACGAGGTTTCCCAAAGCACTGCCTTTTGCCACAGGCAAAACATAGGCAATATGGGTATCAAACATCATATTTTTTAATGTACATACATGACTATGTAAAAATAATTTCGAATATTTTCATTCATTTCTTTTTGAGACATGATCCCATACAAAATTGTGTGTTTTTTCAGATATTATTTTATGTAACTATATGCTATAAAACGTTTTTACTTTTAAATTTTAAAAACTTAAAACCAAAAGTTTATTTTTTGATCTTTTAGTATAAATTATGATGTGAGCAAGATTATTCAAGTTTAAGATCATTTCTTTTTTCTTACACAAAAAACATGCAATGTTTATTTGTTAATTAAAAAATGTCCTCATTCCATTATTTAATGCAGACTTTATCTACTGACAGGTCCTTACATATTTCATTTCGCATCACCGAAAATCTTTAGAGGGCCAATGTACAAATGATCTCGAACTTGAATAATCTCGCTCACATCATAACATATGCTATAAATCTCATTTTATTACGTGAATTTCAAAAAGCTTTCCTCCTGTATACGTATAACACTTTACACATTTAACAAATATATGTAAGGGTAAGAAAAGCTAAAAACTTATTTTGAAAGCACACAAAATTATAAAATGTCTTAAGGTACGTTCAGATTAGTCAAATATTTGACAAAAAACATGAAATATTTCTTTGCCGTAATCTGAACACAAAATATTTTTTGTGTGTCAAACAGCAAATCAGCTGATTTGGGTCAAACAAAATTATTTGCATTCAAATAAATATTTGACAAACTTAACCATAGTGTCAACACTAGCTATCAAATATTTTCTTCTGATTTGAGCAAATATTTATTTGATCTTACAAAAAATATCTAAGAACAAACAATGGCAAATAACAGGTGGTAAAATCGTCAATTATAAATTTTGTTAATAAATTCATTAATAAAAGGCTATATAAAAAAACTGAAATGTAAATAGATATTAAAAAAATTTAATCACACAGATAATGGATTGGAACATTGGTCCAAAAAGGAATGATATGGAATGAAACGGGGAACGATCGGAATCGGAGCACAGTACACAATTGTGTTGTCGTACGTGAAAATAAAAATGTAATCATTCCGATAACAGAATGGAACATTGGTCCAAAATGGAATAATATGGAATGAAACGGGGAATGATTGGAATCGGAACACTGTACACGTTTGTGTTGTTGGTATCGTGCTTTTTGTTAAGGTTTGCAAAAATGTTGTCCATTTTGCGATATCATGCTTAGTTTTCGAGATACAAGCCATTTTACAAAATGGCGATATTTTAAATTGTCCAGTATCTCCAGTGATCAATTTTTTAAAAAACAGTTAGTTTTTCGATTAAACAAATCTATGTTTTTTTACACTTTGATTAAATAAATTTTTAATACAAATATTTGTTTCAATCTGAACGCCCGACAAATATTTTTTCGTTTATTTTATATGATTTTAGTTGAGAGCTGGTTGAACAAACAAAAACCATCAAATATTTGATCATAGATTGAACATGAAATAAAATAATAAAAAAAAAAAAAAAATAATTTTTTATTTGACACAATTGGAAGCAAATACGTAAACAAATATTTTGTTCAAATATTTGATTAATGTGAACGTACCTTTAATCAAATAGTCCATGTAAGGTAGATAACTTCCTTTTTAATAACCGTACAACCAATTTTGATCAGTAAAACCTAGTTTTAAAATTATCCAACGAATTTTGAAAAAATGTATCAACTACTTATTTATTATTTTATTTCTTTTAATCAAGTTATCATTGTGAATATATTTCATAATAAAGTGTTGTTATTTTAGATAACTACTGGATACCCCAATTTTGAGATTATCTTGTATAACATTAAATATCGATCTCTATATAATGGGATATTATTTTTTATTTGAGAAATAATCTTTTTTTCGGGATGGTTGTTTCATACATTAGACTAATTAATTGAATGGACTAATTAATTGATAATTGCATTACAATTTCATTTATATAAATCGTAATGAAATTATTTTCATTAACACTTTTTTAATTAATGCACTCAGGGAACTTCTGCTTTAAAAATATGCATTTCTTTGGGTTGTAATACAGTTTCTTTATTTGTAATGTAAATAAATATCAGTCATTTGTAGAACAAATAAAAAAATTTACTAACCCTGTAGTTCATTTAAAAAAACAACCGACATCAATTTATGATTTTACATTAATTTTTTACAGTTGTTTTTGTTATTTAAAAAAATAAAAAAATAAATGTTTGTTTATTTTTTACTACCATGTGGTTCATTTTTACTACAATTGTTAGTCATTTTTTAGACATTAAAAAACAAATGACAATCCTAGTTGAATTTACTGTAATGTAAGCCGTCCTTTCCTTAAGTGAAATTTCATTTGTTATCAACTACAATTGCAGTGGTCTTTACCTACATAGTATTCTAAGTGTGGTAATGAATTTCATTGATTTGATTTCATTGATTAAATATAATGATTTTAAGTTTAATTGACATTAGTAATGAATTAATTAAAGGAAGCAATTTGCAATTGACAAAATAAAAGTATATTAGGTCTGGGAAAGATGGATTAATTTTTTATGAAAAAATCACAGAATGTCTCAATTATTTGTTTACCCACATAAGTAAAATACCATTGCGAATACCATTTAATCACTCCTATAATATAATGGAGCATTGGTCCAAAATGTAACGATATGGAATGATACGGGGAACGAGTGGAATCGGAACACTTAACTCATTTGTGTTGTCGGAACCCTCTGAATTTATTTAGGTTTACATAAATGTTGTCCGTTTTGCGATATCTCACTTCGTTTTCGACATACGAGCCATTTTACAAAATGGCGATATTTTAAAATGGGCTGTATCTCCGAAGCTAAGCGAGATATAGCAAAATTGATCAAATTTGTGCTCCACAGGAGTATTAATATACCCGAGAGAGATCCCGAGTGATCAACTTTTATAAAACAGCCACAGAGTGATTTTTTTTTTTTTTTACTTATTAACGTGATAACACAAACATAAACATATCACACACCTGGTTCAAAAGTGACTTAACTCATAATTTTTCGGGTTTTTATGCTCAAACTATGCACAATACACTTGTTTATCTATAACAAAAATATTAGTGTATTTTGTTTTTGTTAACTATTGCTAAAAAACAATTGTTTCAATTGGTATAAAGTTGCATATTGGTCTAAAATTGCATATATTTCTTTTCGATTTTGAAAAATGAAAAATTTTGAGTTGAGTCACTTTTGAACTAGGTGTGCGATATGTTATCGGATAATAGAAAGTTAGTTCCTCATTCTATTGAAAGTTAGTTCCTCTTTCTATTAAGAGGCCTAATGCTAATGTATATTGTCCTCATAATTATTTAATATCTACTCCGAAAGAATCTTTCAGGAATCCATATGTAATGGAAGGAAAGGAATATTTATGAACGGCATGTTCCTCAATAATATTCGATATGCCGATGACACCACCTTACTGGCTGATAGCATGTCTGGTCTTCAAGATCTAGTTAACAAACTGACTACATACAGTGAAGCATATGGCCTGAAGATAAATATCCGAAAAACGAAACATATGATTGTAAGCAGAAAAAGTAACCACAGCATAACCACCTTAAGAATACGAAACTCCTATGTCGATAAAGTATAGAGCTTTAAGTATCTGGGGTTTACAATCAATGACCAGTGGGACGGTTCAAAAGAAATAAGATGCTGTATTGAAATGGCAAGAAAAGCATTTTTTAAATATAAGAAACTTCTCACTGCCATGACATTAACCTTGAAACAAAACTTAGATTCGTCGAAACATATGTATGGTCAGTACTAGAGGAAGAAAAGAAACTACGTGGCTTAATAACATACAAGAATGGACTGGTATCCGAGATGTGGGGAATCTCCTGAGCGAGGCGAGAAATAAGGACGCTTTTGCAGAAATTATGAAAAATTTATGAATTATTTAGCATGCAATGTAATATAATCTACTTCAATTGTATTGGTCGCTAATTCGGAAAACGAATTGGCAAATAAAGAAAAGAAATGCTAATGCCAAAAAATTTCATACCAATTAAATGATAATACAATTTTTTTGGCATTAGCATTAGTTAACTAATGCTAGTGAAAAATCTCAAGCATGAGTTATTGCAATTCAAATTACAAGAAATTGATAATGTTTACACAAATGTGTGTGTGTATACATACATTTTGTAGGAAAAAAAATGAACAAAAACAAAAAAACTCAAATAATTTCAAATAACTGAATAAAACATTTAGTTTTACTGATCTGTAGTTAAAATTTGAACATCTATTTTTAACTTACTATTCATTTGTTCTTATGGGCTTTTTAGTTATTTAAACAAAATTTAGAAATAAATACCGAGAATTATCTTAAATAACAATTTTAGATAATTTAAACTACAAACTATTTTGACTGTACTGGTAATGAGAGGCCACTACTGAAATTTTGCTAGGCTGTTGTTAAATATGAGTAAATTAAAAATACTCACATTAATTAAAAAACTTTTGTAGCATTTTTAAAATAATATTAGCATATTTTTAATTCCATCACTTTCTTTATACAACTATGCGATCGTGTGTTGACAAGTGTGTGCCAGTGAATGTTGAGTATAAAAACATACTCAAACATTCACTGGCACACTCTATATATATGTAAGACGGTTTGCCAAACAGTTAAATGTCAAGTACTTCGTTATTAAAGCAGCGAGAACCATATTAAAGTTCTAACCAATTTCTTTCCATCCACACAAATGCATATGAACGCAATCTAATCTTCATTGTTGCAACAACCATATATTAAACTCACACATCCACAACCTACTCACACACACTCAAACACTCATACACATTGAATTGTTCATTTTTACATTGTATACACTCAGAATATTATCTAGTTAACTGTTTGCGGTTTAAAAAATAGTTTTCAGTTGAGTTAAAAGTAGAGGAACATGCATTTATTTTTCAAAAAAAAATAATATTTATTTAAATTTCTTTTACACAGTTACCGATTTTTTTAGTTTCGTTTATTTAAAATTTTAGTCAAATTGAACCACTAAAATGAAATATTGCCGTTAATCAGTCTCCGGTACAGTTATTATAAATTAAAAGTTGTTTTATTCCATAAAAGATATTCCAAAAATTCGTTTTTTTTTTATTAAAAATTTTTTTTTATACCAAATTACTAGGGCGGATCAGTAAGTTCTTGACTTTTCGAACTTCCCTCGTAGTTATATGAAATGCAACACTGCTCCCATCAAGTACTACCTCTTAATAGACTACTATAAAATTTCGAGCAAGTTCCGTCATTTTCTTTGCATTTAACAGCTGTTCAAAACATACAACCTCGTGGATTTTTTTTTTAAATGGAAAAAGTGAATTTCGGCTGAGCTTTTTAAACACTATTTTTTGCGAAAAAACATCAATCAAACCCAGAAAAAGCTTGATAAATAATATGGGGACTCTGCGTCATCGATTTCAATGGTAAAAAAGTGGTTTACTGACGTTCGTTGTGGACGCACAAGTACAAATGACGCTGAACGTTCTGGACGGCCAATTGAGGTCAATACACCCGAAAATGTCGAAAAAATCCACGATATGGAGTTGTCCGACTACAGAGTAAAAGTGCGTGAGATAGTTGATGCCATAGATATCTCATATGGCAGTGTGGTTTCGATTTTAAATGACCAGTTGGGTTTAAGAAAGCGGTCTGCAAGATGGGTGCCGCTTTTGCTCTCAATTGACAATAGACGTAATCGTGTGACAACCTCAAATAATTGTTTGGAGTTGTTTAACCCCAATTCGACTGAGTTTTTTGCGGCGCTTTGTAACTGTGGATGAAACATGGATCCATTATAACACTCCGGAGACCAAGCAGCAGTCTAAACAATGGGTTTCTCAGCGTGAGCGGCTCCGAGGAAGGCCGAGGTTAGTTTGTCGGCCAATAATTTGATGGCAACAGTTTTTTGGGATGCATGCGAATATTATGCTAACTTTTTGGGCCGATTTAACGAGCATTTCCAAAAAAAAGCCAAGAAAAAAGTTCTTTTGCATTAAGATAATGCACGGGTGCACACGTGTGCAGTCTCAATGACAAAATTCCTTGAATTGGGCTACGATTTGGTACCTCTTCCGCCATATTCTCCGGATTTAGCCAACAGTGACTATTTCCTATTTCCAAACCTAAAGAAATCTCTCGGTGGAAAGAGATATAGCTCCAATGAAGAAATTATTGATCTTATAAATGCCTACTTTATGGACCTCGAAAAATCCTATTTTTTGAAAGGGATACAAAAATTGGAGAAACGTTAGACTATGTGTATTAAGCTGGGTCGATTTGTATGGAGGCAAAAAAATTGCTTAACGTTCAAGGAAAATCGTATTCTAGGGATCAAAATAAGAAACTTTGCCGAAGAAATCATACCTCTAAAACGAATTCTGATGTCCCGACTTTTGACACGTAGGGTCAAATTTTGAAAAATTCCACTTTGACCCATTTAGAATGCCCCAATCGAATACAAAAAAAAACTGTGTTTCATTCTAAAAGTCACGAACTTACTGATCCGCCCTCGTATTTCAATTCAAATTACAATAAGTTGAAAAAGTTTACACAAATGTTTTGTATACACAAACAACAACAAACAAAAACAGAAAACTGAAATAATTTCAAATAACTAATTATAACTTTTAGTTATTTTTTTCTCATCTGTAGTTGAAATTTGAGCAGTTAGTTTTTACTTACTATTCATTTGTTTTTATGGTTTTGTTAGTTATTTAAACAATATTGCAAAATAAATAACAAGAAACATTTGATTTAAATCAAAAGTAAGTAAACCGAATTTTAAGTAATTTACCATTTATGTTAAATTACTTTTTCAGTTAATTTAAACTACAAACTATTTTGAGTGTATAGTTGCAGTTAGGATTATTTTCAACTGTAAGAAGTTGTAAAAAGAAGAAGAAAAAACAACTTGATGTTATAAAAGTAAAATAATGAAGAGAAATTATACAAAGAATGAAAAAAATAAAAATATGGTGATGACAGTTTTAATTAATTTAAGCTCTGAGCATATTTTTAAGATTTGCAATGTAAATTATGTCGTATTAAGAAGAGCAAATAAAAGATTATTTCAAACTTATTTTTATTGGGGATAAACATTTTTAGTATTTAAATTAACAAATTGTGAAAAATTAATTTGCGATATGCTGGTCCCTAGCCGGATTTCAGTCTTGCCTAAAGAAATCATCAAATAACAGTGTTCTTCGAATTTTTAGAGATATTTGTTAGGCTAAAACACAAAAAAAAAGATTATAAAGTATTTTGTTTTTACATAAAATTGGCAACTACCACAACTTAAAATATTTAAATAATATAAGTACACTTAAAAAATATTTTACACGTGTTTCCAGTAAAAAATTAAACATTTTTTTTCAAAAAGTTATGTGCATTTGAAATTCGTCAAAATCGTGAAAAATTACATGACATGACAACTTTGAAACTAATGTTTTTCTAAACAAGTGAATGAATTTTCAAGTTTAATTCCTTTTTTTAAAGGTATTTGAACTTTCTTTTTAAAAATTAATTTTCTTTTTTTTAATTTATTTTCTATTTTAAAATTTTGTTTTTTTTATTTAATTTCTGTTTTCCACCATATTCGAACAAGTCGAAAAATCTGAAAAAAAATATTTTCTTAAATTTTTCTTAATATAACCTTAATATTCTCTGTAAAAACCAGAATGGAAGTCGAATGGATTCTATTTTTTCCGATTGTTTTCTAATATATCTAATATATCAGCTCGAAGTTAAAGATTATCACCATTGATCAAAAATAAATTGAAAACTTGTTAATTATGTGCAAGCTCTATCTTTGGTAGAGCTAATCTATTAGTTCTCATTTAGTGGGATAACTAGCTTATATGACTGTTTAATGTTTGCATATGATTGTTACTTCTTTCAAAACGTGTTCTGATGATGGGAACCTAGAAAATTCCCGATATAGATCTATCATTACATTCCTGAAAGTGGTCAATTAAAAAAGTCTATAGATTATTGTTTAGGACAATAACCTAATAAAGAAATATGGAGTATGGCCTCGAACTTGAATAATTTTCATTTTCATTGCACAATCAAAGGACGAAAAAACATAATTTTTATTTTTAATAAAAATTATATCAAACTTGCAAAATCTCCTTCTTTTATATGAAAATCTCTCTTATTCTTTCAAACATATTTAAAATTTAACAAAAAAATGTTATTTAAAGATCTTTGTGTATGATTATGATTTTTAGACTAGTTTTATTCATTTTTTCCACTAATCTGATGAAATTTTCTTCTCAATGTGAATTGAGAAGAAAACTTTATCATTTTTTAATAAAAACAAATAAAATGTTTCACTAAATTTTGTGAAAAACTGCATTAATTTAATGACAAGTTCCAATGAACGAGTTCCAGTGACATTTCATAGATCTAAAGCAAAAATTCTTTAATATCATGCAGAGAATTCTCGCAGTGTATCAGTTTATACTATAAGCTATTATGTTTTTAATTTCATATCACTTTTGTTTAAGAAATCTTATTAACTATATTTTACTTCTTATTATAAATTTTTATTCAGACTAATGCCAAATCATCATACGTCATAATATAACTGACAGTATGCATTTTATTGTCACCCACACGCACACATCTCACTCATATGCATAAAGACGTAGAATCATTGCTTTTGCAAACATTCAAATACAGCAACCCAGCAAAAAAACACACCTAACCAAATAATGAGTAATGAAAACCCGATGGTAATTCTAATTTTTGTCAAATGAAATGTCCAAAAAGTAATGAGTTATGCATTACTGGCAGCATTATGTAAATATGAATTATAATTATTTATATATCTGCCTACAAGGGCATGAATAATAAGCCATTACCAGAAGTAAAAAAATAGTGGGGTCAAAAATAGATTTTGATAAAAATTACGAATTAAAAAAAATATTTTTAATTTTTTTTAAAACATGGTCGAGCCGGGAATCGATTCCGGGTTGTCAGATTAACAGATGACTGATCTTCACCCTAATTCACCGTGGCATATAACATTTGATAGTTTAAAACATAAATTAATTTTCTTCTATTGAAATTCTCTTTAGCTTACAAAAATATAAATTTTAATGAGTCTAAAAATAGATTTACAGAAAATGTTGTATCTTTATATTTTACCATGAAGTAATAATATTATTTTTCACCGCTTATTTTTTGTATGATAGTCATAGTCATTAGCAAGTTTTTGCTGGGAAAAGAAGGAAATTTATATTATTGTTGATAAAAACCACGTAATATATTGTTTTGCGTGAGTTTATATTCCAACATTCTTCATAAAATACTATAAATACGAGTATGTTACATATTTTTCTGAAAATGTAAGATCAATGTCTTTTTTTATTTTTTTTTTTTCTTGATATAACTCAAATTTTACTACAATACGAACTCGTAAGTATGTTTCCCGTTTCTTATGTCTTTTTATATATATATATTTTTTTTTTTCTTACAAATAAGTTAGTGCGTTATTATCATAAGTTTTACGCCGCACAAGAACAAAAAAAAAATGGAAATGTAGAATATGACTTTCTTGGGTTTTGGAAAGACAAGTAAGTAGAATATCGCACACCTAGTACAAAAGTGACTCAACTCAAAATTTTTCATTTTTCAGAAATCGAAAAAAGTATTTGCAACTTCATACAAATTGAAACAAAAAAAAAGACATAACTGTTTTTTTAGCAACAGTTAACAACAACAAAATTTACTGATATTCTTTTTATAGATAAACACGTATATTGTGCATAGTTTAAGCATATAAAACCGAAAAATTAAAATTTTGAGTTGAGTCACTTTTGAACTGGGTGTGCGATATGACTTTCTTGGTTTTTGGAAAGTAATGCATAGTCGTTGGAAAATGTATACAAGAAAATACTTGTCATAGCCATCACATTTTTTTGTAGAGAATCCGTAAAAGAATGTTTTGCACAGTTGGCACACAAAGTTATAACAAAATGTGACTTTGTGGGTATTTGTTTTTATATTTCTGTTCTATCATTTGTGGTAAAATTTGAATTAAATGAAAAAAATTTTGAAATATATAAAAACTAAAAGAACAAGAAGACTAACCTTTGTACATTAAATTATACTCAACATCTTAATTCTATAAACTTTAGTAATCGGTACAAAAGTATTCCATAATACCAGTTTGTTGATTTCTGTACAATTTCATAGTAGAATGAATCAATTTTAGGATAAAACTAAAACATATAACCTTATAATTAAGTGAAGAACCAGTATTATGTTTTGACTTACCTCAACCAGTACTCACATATTAAGGTATACAAAACTTCGCTAATAAAAACATTTTAGCGTTCGCATTCTTAAGTTAAATTTTATTTCAGCGAGGCATTATTTTGCTTGTAAAACATTAAATATGAATTTTTCGAAATTTTTAACAAAAAACTCGTTTTTGAACATCATTTTCGAAAATTCCTCATTGAGGCAACTGCACCTCTAATGTTTAAAACCCATTTTTTTTGCAGTTTTTTTATTTTTGATGTCATAGTCAATTTTTTAGCTACTTGATGAAATAATTTTCGGTTGTATTACAGTTCCAAACTTTTCTTTTGGTAACAGTCGAAGATTGTACGATGTACCAAATATTTTCATGTTAACTTTCCCCATAAATATTTCTTATATTTTACCACAGATATGGCAACAACAAAGCGAAAACTACAGCATTTTATTCATTTATAAAAAAGAAAAGTGCTTTTAACTAGACACTCTTGGTACTGGAGTAATTAAAAGTTATTTTATATTAAGTTTATATAAAATTTATTCTGTTAGTAAAATTTCTTAAAACATTTTTTATGTGCGCAGGATTAAAATAAATATTCGAACTATCTCTTTTAAATAAATATCGGAAAACTTAAATACCCAGCAAAACCACACATATATCGCCATAGAGCTCACACAATACAATACATATTACAGGCAATGAGCGTAAAAGTTATATTATTACCAAGTAGGGGTTAAAGTAACTGGTTACTTGTATGGTTACCGGGTTGGAAAAAGTAATGTGTCTATAAATAGATTTTCATAAAAAAAATTTATAAAAAAAATATTTGTTTTAATTAAATAAATAACGTGGTCGTGCTGAGATTCGAACCTGGTGTCTCTGGTTGTTAGGCGAGAACTCTACCAGCTGAGCCTCCGTCACATATAATAATTGTTTATTTAACATGTAAATGTATTTTTGTCTTTTGAGATTTCCTTGGGAATGTTAAAAATATATAGATTTTACCCTCATACTTACAAAAAATTACAAAGTAATGTGTCTAAATATATATTTTCAAAAAAATATCTTAAATATTACTTAACGTTAATATTTCATGCATTATATAATTGATGATCCGTAAGTCATTATATTATATTTTACAATAATGTAAAAGGTAATGATGTATTATTACAAGGTTATCCATGTGGGTCCAACTGTTGGTAACGCATTACTTTATGCTTTAAAACAATGTTGAAAGTAAGGGCAATACATTACAATGTCATGCATTATGTAAGCCATTATCGGTAACTCATTCATTTTTTTTTTTTTGGAAAATAATGATACAGGTATGGGGCATATATTACTAGATAATGCATTACTTTATCGCAAACATTACCAAAGTTTTAATGAGTACGTAAAACTTTAATGTTATACATATTTATAAACATTTAGTTTTAGCTTATTCCTTACAAAAAAATACATAATTACTTAGTTTTTCTTAATCGTTTTTGTCTTAATTTTTGACCTTTTTTTAATTTACTTATTTTTGTTCCATTATGAGTTTCAATTTCATTATGATTTGTTTTTTGGTGTAGTGTGGCAGAACTTTGTTGAAGCAGTCGTAATATTTATACACAAAATTCAGAGACAACTTTTTAAAAGTTTTCAATAAAACTTGTACTTTAAGCATGCGACTTTCTTGTGTTTGGCAAACATTCAAAAAAAAATTCATGAACTTGTGTTTTAACTCTGGGATACTTTTTCTAGGATAAAAGAAGTCTATACAATTATTTTTTCATGATGTCATATTCGTCATCTACGTCCAAATGTCTTTTAGAAATGATAGATCGTAACCCCGATGCATCAAATTTTTCTGATGCTGTTGAACTGTGTAATTTGTTAAAAAAAGTTAACATTCTGTTGATTTTATTTGTGGTATACACTTCAGCAATTTTAAGCCATAAACACAAAAATGTTGCCACTTCTCAACTAAAATTCAGTTACTTCGACGGAAAACGGTTGGTACGGTTGGTTTTCACCACAAAATATTCACTTGGATTTGTTAGACATCGTTTGGTACGAGCCTAACCAGTTCATGGGGCTTTGAGCGTTGTAGCCTACAAGGTTGATCTTCGGCATTAAGGAGCTTTCTCGGTTCCTGGTCCACATGTACAGCAAATCGATTTTGACGGGCAATAGCGAATTTTTGTATAACGCTGGTAATATTTTCCACTCCAATAACTAGGTGAATGTCTTTTTTACCTATTTACCATTTTGCATTAACTTATGAGAACTTTGTTTTGATATTGTTGAATTGGACGAGCGACACTAGGTTCAGCGCATCCTCACTTCTGAATGACATAGGTCCATATAGGTTTAATAAATTTTTGATTAATAAAGTCTAATGTCTGATAATTATCCAGTCTAAGCTTCTATATATAATTTCAAGTTATTGTCTCTTCTTTTTTACATGCTCTTTCCATTTAAGCTTTGCATGTAGCGTCATGCCCAAGTACTTAGATTGATTTTCATGAGGGATTTAATTTCCATATATTGTAAATGGATAACTTTTTTCTTTTTTGGTTGTAAAGCTTGCCTGTACTGATTTCGTGTAATTTCTTTTAATTTCCCAGAAACAGGTCCAACTTATTGTCCAAAGTATTGTGCTGATTCATGTTCATTATTGTTAGCTGCTAAGATCATAGGCAAATGCAGATATGGTGGCAAATGCAGATATATTAGGCACAATAATGGGCCCAAAACAATACCCTGAGACACTACCGAATTAATTTCAACTTCGTATTTGACACGGAAGAATCTGTTTTTTTTTTAATATATTTCTATTATTTTGCAATGGTTACGTGGCATAAATATTGACAATTTATATAAAAGTCCTTCGTGCCAAATCTTGTCAAAGGCTTTGGCAACAGCCAAAAATATGACAGAGCGTATTATACTGTTCTCAAGGGTGCACTCGATAACTTCTGTAATTCTGTGGTGTAACGGTTAGCTCGTTGGACTGTTACACAGTTGGTCCCGGGTTCGATTCTCGGTGACGGCAACATCAATTTAGAAAAATAATATGTATGAGTTTTCTATCCCTCATAGGTATCGCAGCTCCCACCTTCGGTGTTCCCTTAGCACTTAACCCCACCGAAGTAAAATAATTAATCAGGGCTATGAACCAAACAGCTTCATTAAGTTCGCCAACTCTCCATCAAGTGTCGAGCAACAACTGTTCTATGATTTATCATCTCGGGCAATTACAGTGTTGCAATATGTGAAACCCTTCATCTCTCCACACCTTTCATCTCACCACTATCCCATTTCCAAAGAAAGCAACACATTAATAAACAGGAAGAATTTCCTGAGTGTTGCTTCTATGATTGGCTTTATACGATGTATTACTATTTTTTCGGCAAGCTTAGACAGACTTGGCGAAAGGGAAATTGGTCTCTAAGACATAACTTCAGTCGGCAGGTTTGCTGGTTTGGCTACACTCAAAAAAAAAAAAAGTTTGTAAAATCAGCAATAAATTTTGATAACAAAGCAAAATTTTAGTAAGGGTTTCTTGCAAAAAATTGCTAATGTCATGAAAATTTGTAGTTTCAACAAAAGTTTTCCTAACACTTAGTGGATCAGAAATTGAAAAACCATTGCTTATATTGTCTTTTATTTAATTAATAGACATCTTTTATTTTGTTTTGTATTTAGTTAATAGACTGTTACTTTCACAAGCCAGTGACAATGCAAAAATTAAGTTGTTTTAATCTACAATTTGGTTTTATATGTGAAAAACAGATACAAACATCTTCCATGGTTGATTTTTTTATATGTCTTATTAGAGTTGTACTTTTTGTATCATTTTCCTAGTCGCTAGTACATCTTGACATGCCGCGACATCTAATTCATTCAGCGTATATCTTTCAATCTGGTTGGCGTACACACTATTGATTTGCTAGTCAGCACAATTTTTTAGCAAAATAAATTAGTAGAAAATTAGTAAAACATTAGTTTAAAACAGTTAAGTGCTGCATAGGTATAACTAAAATTTTAGCTGAAAACATAATTTTAGCAAAAAATTTGATGAAAAATAGTATACCTGATTTACAAGACGTTTTACTAATTATTCTACTAACTTATTTTTTTGAGTGTATCATCTTCCACAACCTTCCAGTGTATTGGTACGTCCTCTAGCTTTACTATTAACTGCATTATTATAAGAAAGGTTCATTTATGTGGTAATTATTTTAGAACTTCAGCTGTTACAAGATCATATCCGGGAGCTTTTTTTGAGAGTATTTTGCTAATTTCATGTTTGACTACAAATTCAGTTATTTTAGGAATTAGTTTATTGGGAATATTATATTGTATTTCTCTTGTTGTAGTAGTCTGAGAGTTGTTTTCAAAAAATTGTTTCCAAATATTCTGCAAACACTGCAGATTGATTTATGTGACTCCTCTTTATGGGATGGTATAATTTCGGCAGCTTTCCTTTACTTGGTTGCTTTCCGCAAGGAATAATCTTCGTCGGAGCAGTATTTCAGTGAGCATTATTTTAACTTTTTTTTTTATAGGTATAGCCGTTTTGTTTTTGTATTATGGTTAGCGTAATATTCCAATAGCTATTTTGATTAGTATTTACAAAACTTAAGAAGTGTTTAAGTTGTCATAAAGCAAAATGTGTTTGGAAAAAAACGTCGTTGTACCTGCTAGGAATGAAAAATATAAAATTTTTTAGAATTTTGTCAATTCTGTGGATAAGTAACTATGTCCTCAAGCCATGTTTTTTATAAAAAAAAATTGAAGAAAACCATAATAAAATTTCGCAAAATTTTTAAAAAGTTAACAAAATGTTTGCTTTTGAAATTTTTAAAATTTCTTTCTGACACAAAAATGCTGTTGGGAAAGAAATTTAGTTCACGCAATACGATAACTAATTTCAAATATAATTGTGAATGTTAGACTCAAAAACCAAACATTTTCAAAAAATGTACGCCAATTTCTTATAAGTTTGTAATGTTCGTATCCTGCTATTGGTGAGCTGATATCAACTTTTCACCAATCACAGATATCTCCTAAGTCTAGTGACTGAATTTTGTATTGGTTTGGATTTTGAAGTTAAAAACTATGAGCAAAACAATAAAACGAATGAAAAAAACTCTTGTGAGTTTCAAGTCTTTTTTTCAATTTTCCGACATTTAAGTTGCCATCAATTCGTTTGGTGAATATGTTGCAACGTGAAACTTTGCATGTCATAGCTTTTAAGCCCAGTAAAAAATTTTCGTGTTTTTAGAAGCAGGATAAAAGAAATGCGCTGATGTAAGTGCTTACTATTACATGTACTGAGAAGCAGCAAATGAAACGAATAATTTTCGTATAAAAATAAACAAAAACATTTTTTGAGCTTCCTGATTTCCCTTACAAGAATGCAGGTTGTAAGCAGCTTACCTTAATCCCTTACAAGCATGCAGGTTGTAATGCAGAAAGTTTCATATCGTGGATTATAATCGATCTGTACCTGTTTTACCGAGTGCTTTCCGATTGTGTTTGGTGTTTTTGAGTATGTTTTACAAAATAAATAGTCATTTAATTGTTTCTGAAGAGCTAGCACGTGGTGCGGAAAAATTAAATTATTTTATTAATATGTCTAAAATTTTAACAACAAAAAATTAATAATAATATATAATATTCATATTATTACTTTTAATCGTAATAATGTAGACATGAAATATGATTTTACTGAACGCCATGAAATCACAGCTTTTTGTAAGCGCTAAAATCCCCGCTTATTTTGTCAAAAAGTAATGCTTCCAAGTGGGAATTCGCCATATAAAAATCATGGCATGTGTAAGCAGGTTTGTAAGGGATTCTTTTTGGCTTACTCCCTTACAAACCTGCTTACCTGCAAGCAGCGTTTTTTACTATGAGTATATTCAACCTAACCCTGTCCAACGTTCCTCTCAATTCTTTGAGAAATAATATGCATCTAAAGTGAGTTTCAACATTTTTGAAGCAGCATATAACCTTGACACCTACTACAAACTTTGAGATTTTATATGCAATAAAAACTTTGAATGTTAAACACAAATTGCAATACTACTTGTAAAACAAGTAAAAATACACAAATGTCAACTAAAGTATTTACGACCATATAGAAGTTGTTGTAGTAAATATGTATGAATGTAAATATGCATGTTTACAGTTTTAAAACTGAATACTTGTAAAACCAAAAATGTTAAAAACGTATATCATGAGTTCCATGATACACACACAAATGAAATTGAAAAAAAAAAAAATTAAATCGCAAAAGTACTACATGTAATTTTGAAGAGCCCTATATTCGAAGGTTGTTATCGAATTTCTCTAATTCAAAACGCACTCAATTTATATGTTTGTCCTTCTTCACACTTATACATTAAAAATTACATGTTAAAAAATTAAATGTTTAGATGCTGTTTAGACATTTTTTTACCTCTTCAAAATATTTTAAACAGAAATAAATCGAAAATTTTAAATTTATTAAAAAAATTTAGTTTCACGTTTTCGGTGGCGTAACCACCATTTAATTTTGTAAATTTTTTCAAAAGAGACCTTATCTATTATTTCCATACAAAATATAACATTTTTTGTATACCCCGTTAAAAATCAACATATATGCATATACTTTTGAACATGTATGAACTCATTCATGTTCATATGAGGAGCTGCATACCAAAACGTACTTTTTACCTCAATTAAAATTTGTGGGAAATTGAGGATTAAGTTTTTCATACCCTTATAAAACAGCATGAACCTGGAAATAGCATGAAGTTTATAGCTTATCAAAAGATGCATCAAACAACAATAAGTCATCACAAAAAATGTTCAGCGTGTATGAGATCAAAAGACTTTTATATGTGAAAAGTACGTTTTGATAAAAAAAAGTGAAAAAGTACGTTTTGTTAAAAAATAAAGAAAAAAGAACGTGACCAATGGCCTGTTGAAATTTCTTCTTCTTGAAAAAGGGTCCTTTCCTCTTTTAAGAAGATCTATATTGGTATTTCGTTCCTCATTTAATTCGAATTTAAAAAACTTGAAAGTTTTAATTAAACACTTTGCACTGCCATTTTTTAAAACATTTTTATAAAATGTTATACTTTTTATATTTTGAATATTTTCAATTTTTTTACAAATTGATTCAAGTTGTTTTATATTGAGGATACTCCAGTCTTTTCCCAACATCAATATTTGAAACAAAAACGTCAAACAAAGACAGAAAAATGAGAAATGTAAATAAAACAAAAGAGAAAACATCCAAATTAATAAATAAAGTGAGCTCGAAATTTAAGCAAAATAACTTGTTAAAGAAATATGTGACAATGACTATAAAAAAAGTACGTTTTGATATAAAAAAGTAAAAAAGTACGTTTTGTTATGCACCAATTTATTTAAAGTCCATTTTCTTGTTGAAAAAAAAAATAAAATACGCTAATAAGATTTTTTCTAGTAGATTTCAACCCAACTAATACAAAAATAACAAAAAACCAATTTCTCAAAAAATGTGAAAAAGTACGTTTGGTATGCGGCTCCTCATATGTATATGAAGCATCCGGGTCATACATGTAAATTAGGGTAATAACTTTTAGCATTTTTTGCAAACATCAAATCTCCTCAGACAAAATCGTGTACGGCATGGACAAATATTAAGAACTGCGTTTTTAGTTTTTCGCTATCGTTAAAAAAGGTTACGCACCAAACGCGTTAAAGTTTTGAACCAAACAAAGTTAAAAAAAAAAACTTTTTTTGATGCCTCAACGTCTGACCATCACATCTATATAATTAAGGCATGCTGATTTCAATAGTAGAGTCCGTTTTCGAGTCAATGGAATTGTTTTCTTCCAAATTTGTTTTTAATTTCCGCAATTTTTTGCAGTTTTTTATATAAAAAAAATCTGTTTTCAAATATTTTATTTAATTTATTTTTTTTTTTAATAAAAATTCATAGCAATTCTTGTCATTTTCATATATTGGTTGTAATTTAAAACAAAAAATTAAATCGGTTTGGTAAAAATGAATTATAAGAAAAGCAAAATAAAATTGTTATTAAAAAAAATTTAAAAAAATATATTAAAGGCATTTTAGAAATCGCTGTCGGTGCGTAATGTTTTTTTTACCAAATTGAACTGAAATAGTTTTTTTATGATTAATACAATATTTGCCATTAGAAAACCCCTGGGGAAAATGTTGTCCAAAAAAAGTTATCACCCTAATGTCCATATATGTTTCATATTTGTTAATATTAGTTCATATTTACATCTAAATAATACGCAAATTTTCGCTAATGAATCATTAAATGGCAAACCAATGACATTACGATTCTTGTTTGCTTTGGAATTTGGCTAACGTATTCTTATTTCAAAAATATTTGACATGTATTTTTGGAAAAAAAATTTAACAGATTTTTAAAATGTTGTTTGTAATATTTAAATTAATTAATTAATAGTTAAAAAATAAAATTAAGCAATTAATTATTAATAATTTATTAATAAAAAAAATTAGGGCCGATTTTAATGGTGTTGTACTCTTCACAGAAAAAATTACCAGCCAAAAAATTAAATTAAACATTGTATTTCAATTAAATTTGTTTCTAAACAAATATTTACTTGAAACAATTACCATTTTAGTTAACTTTTAAATATATACATACTTTTTTTATTTCAGAAGTAATTCTCAAATTGTTTTGTCATACACTATATGCTTAAATATTAAAGTTTCAGTATAAAATACCAAATGCATTTTAAGTTTACAAACAAAACAGGCACATACACAAACATACAAACAGACACAAGCGTTGCCAAAAATGCACATACCAACGTATCGTTCACACACTTTTTTTATGAGTGTCATTTTTTATTTTTTTTTTAGAAGTTATTTATAACTTAATAAAAGTTATAATTGATAGTATCATTCAATAAAAATTTTAATTGATAGTATCATTGCCGTGATAGTTGCAAAATGAATTAAAATATTAATTGACTCAATAAATTTTTTAATTGAAACCCGTTTTTAGTTTTTGCTGTGTACTTTTTCTTAATGTATTTTCATGTTTTCCATGTTTTTTGTATTAGTTTTTATCTTTGGTTTGTATTTTTTACCACTTTCGACCACACCTGAAAATAAAAATAATATATCATCGTCTACACACACTTCTACTTAATAAATACTGGAATTTTTAGAGCCGGGCGGGTAGGAGTTCTATTTTTTTAAGAATTTTTTACATAATCGCACATATGAAAAAATTTGAATGGATGCATGGGGACATGTATGAATATTATGTCCTCATGGATGGATTTCGATTCTTAACAGGGTAATTTGTAATTTTTATATTTTGAACAGGTTTTTAGCAGTTTAAACTCACAATACATTCTTTATAAACAAAAGTGAATTCTTTAGATTTAGCTGTCCAAAAAATTCATATTTGATGTAAATGAAATTTTTTGATGTATTTTTCAAAATTGTATCTACATCAGAAATCATTTTTTTTAACAAATTAGCTGTTTGGAAATAATAGGTACGGTTTAAAAAAAAAAAAACTGAGAAAACTATATGGCATTCGCGTCAGAGAAAAATCTAAATTAAATTTTATAGAATAACTAAAAATTTTTCAATTGATACATTTTTACTAAATATTTAAATTGCCTCAAAAATGTATTTGCTTAATATGTAGTTTTTTCTTGAATAATTGTGAAAGAAGACAACCACGTAAATCTAAAGATTTTTGAATCAGTGAAATCCGATAACAGCTTTTGAATATATGGCTCCCCAAAATTACATACTTTGGGATTTATTGATTTTTTTTTTTAAAAATTCAAATCGTAACAACATCGCAATTTTTTTTTAAATTTTACCCACAGAATATCAAGATGTGTTAAAGGCTTAATACAGAATAAATGTTTTTAATATAAAGAAAATCGGAAGACATGATGTCAAAAAAAGCAATTTTTTCGTCTTCTTTCACAGAATGAATGATATAATCTATATATAAAATTTCTTCATTTTTGTGTGTCTGCGTGTCTTTCTGGAGCCATAAGGAAGCTAAAAATTGGATCAGTTATAGTACTAACCACCGGAAAGAACCTCAAGTAGCCATATTTTTGATACACGATCTGGGGCCAAGGGTGCGTGGCAAAAGCCATTTTTTATTATATGCCATTATTTTACATTTTTTTTGGTTTGCAAGCGCTAACCCTAACATAGCAATTACGATTAAAATCCTTTTAAAGAACTATTGCTGACGTAAAATACAATTAAAATGTTTCTAACCCCAGAATACCCTTACAAAATTATTTAAAATAACGTTGACCATCAACTACCCTAGCGAAATAACTTAAAACACCGTTTACCATAAAATATCCCAGCGAAATAGCTTTACTTTATATTTTTTGTTCTCAAAAGCATCATAACATTGATGCTTGGATCATTAAATGAAAATGCTGATATCAAACAGTGCATCAATACTTTTATCCCATGTATGATATATTTCGATATAAATCCTTTGACTAAAAACCGAAAACATTAATAAAACGTCGACAAATTTTGATTTAGGCACGCAGCATACATTTAAGCGATAGCCGCATAACTAGAAAGCAAGCTAATTGATTCTTGCAATTCGGTATACTCAAAAATAGAAGTAGGATCTATCCTATCATCAAAATATATTCACAATAAAAGTCTAATTTGATGAAATTAACAATTCGCCAAACGTAAAACAGCCGGTAAAACATACTTTTTATTTTTAGACCTTAAATTTGTGCCTGGCATGTCCAGGCTTTTCAACTAGTACTAGTAGAAAACAATCGCATTAGGACAGCAAAAAGCTATGAATATCTTAAGCTTTATATTTGCATATAAAATAAAAAAAAAACTAAAAAAAAAATATATCTCATAGCAAATATACATAAGGGTGCACTTATGTGTTTATGTGCAGTAAAATCTTTTAACGGTACCCAGCAAAACCTCATTAATAGGTTGTTATTAAGGAACATATTACCTGGTAATAATTTAAACTCCTTACCCTTGCATTACTTCACAACTTATAATATTACTGACTGCCCTTTAGTAATACACTTACAATACTATGTAGGTAAAGAACAATGCAAATGTAGTTAAAAACAAATGAAATTTCACTTAAATAAAGACGACTACCGTTTCAGTAAATTCAATTAATATTGTCATTAGTTTTTAATGTTCAAAAAATGACTAACAACTGTAGTAAAAATGAACCACATGTTAGTAAAAAATAAACAAACATTTATTTTTTTTTTTTTAATAGCAAAAAACAACTGCACAAAATTAATGTAAAATCATAAAACAGTCATTTGATTTGGTTTGTTTTTTTAAATGTTCTACAAGGTTAGTAGAAAATGTTATTTGTTCTACAAATGACTGAAATTTACATTAAAAATTAAACAAACTGTATTACAACCCAAACAACTACATATTTTTAAAGCAGAAATTTCCTCAGTGTACCAAATTTACATGTTGTAATGGTATAATTAATATCTATACAACACTCGTTTCTACACAACATTTAATACAATTAAATTTTGACTACAAATTTAACAATTTTAAAATAACATTCGATTTAATTATTAAATAAATTAAAGATTCAACTAAAAAATTTTTGATAACTCTTTACCTGCAAGTGAGGAGTAACATTTTTCACAGACATACAGTTACCTCGATGGACTTGCTCTTGTTAAAATATTAGGGTTCATAATAGAAAAGTAACGCGTTGCTTTCTTATTACAAAAAAAAAATAATTTTCCACACAAATGCTATATATATATATATATATAATGTCCTATGGTTCCTTAAGAGGAACAAAGGGCCACAACGAAATCGTTCCATTTAATTCTTCTTGATGCAAGATGTTTTATCTCTCTCCACCTTAGGCGGCTTTAATTAATTTCAAGCTCAAGTTGCCGTCTCCAGGTGTGAGATGGGCGTCAAACTCTTCGTGTATTTCCATGGGGATTCCAATCTATAGCAGCTTTTGTTGCTTCATTCTGTGGTCTGCGGAGCATGTGACCAATCCAGCGCCATTTACGATGAACAATATTAATGTGGATTTGGCGTTGGTATGTTTTCTTCCATAGTTGCGTATTGGAAATGGTATTGGGCCAAAATATTTTTAATATCCTTCACAGACAGCGGTTTATGAATACCTGGATCGTGTTTATATTGTGAAATATTGTGTTCCATGATTCGCAACCGTATATGAGGACCGACTTTACACAGGAGTTAAATATACTGATTTTAGTACGTTTCGTGATGGCAGTAGATTTCCATACAGGTCGTAAGATACCAAATGACTGGTTAGCCTTTGAGATTCGACATGCTATTGTAGTGTACTCCTTAAGCGTACACTGCATACCAACCACTAATATTGATTTCTCAACATACCGTCTCAAATACTGTAGAGTGAATACCATACAAGTGGCATCAAGTAACAGTCTAGCGACACCTATGACCGCATTCTTTTACTTGCACTCAAATATCTGATGACCGTATGTTGACGATAAGAAAACAATGAATAAAAGTAATTAAGAATAAAAATAAATTGAGTGATTCCTAAAATCACTCAATACTAGACAATAAGTTAGATTGTAAGAATAGTATATAAGACATGTAAATTTGTAAATAAAATAGACTTCAATTTTAGAGTTCCAAAACTACACAAGTCACTGTGTTTTTACTTTTTTGAAGACTCAAATATTTTGGCAGTTCTTTTGAACGCCTATTTATAAGCTGACCCCCACACAGCTATTAAAATATAGAATTGGGCTATAGGGAACCTTAATAATACACATAACATTACATTACATGGCGATCCTGCCAAATTAACACGTAACTTTACATTACATGGCGATCCTGCCAAATTAACACGTAACTTACATTACATGGCGATCCTGCCAAATTAACACGTTACTTTACATTACATGGCGATCCTGCCAAACCAATACATTTGGTGAATCTCAATGAGGGTGATTTAAATGCTGAATTAAATAGTTTGATCCTTCTAATATGAATAGCACAGATGCCGCCAATGATTTGAATCTCCTTTCGGATGTTGATCCTTTGGAAATTTTATCTTATTTAGATCCTCAGCCCGATTTAACTACTCCATCCTCAACCGGTTCTAGCAATAACTATAATAATGAAGATATTTTGGCCTCTTTATTTTAATTAAATAATTAAAAACAACACCATTTTAACGCTTTAAATAAAAAAAAAAAAATATATTTAGAAAAGTTTATGATTAAAACATAATTGTTATTTAAATTATACATATAAGTTTATATCTTTTCAATTAATTTCAAACTATATCTAAATTGTAAAAAAAAATTTTTCGTAAAAATGACTTGGTGGAAGAAAATTCTACAAACTATCCCTTTAGTTTTTGCGGGATACGAAGTCGGTAAAAATGATAACAATGAAGATAACAAAGAAATCATAAGATATATAAATTCCAGTATAAAACCAAAGGATAATGAAAATCCAAATATTTTTGAGATAACTATGACCATTATGCTAATCCTAATAGTAATAGCTTATATCATAAAAGTTATATTTGCCTTATTTAAAAGAAATTAACAATTTTATAAAAATATATATTTTAAATGCTTTCCAAAAAAATAATATCCTTATTACTGATTACTTTGATCTTATACCTAGTATATAAATTTTAAAAAAATATATATTTAAATAAACCAAAAATTATAATAACAGAAGTATAAATGGAAGAATATCTAACAGAATTAAAAGACATACTAGTAAATTTAAAGAAAAGTCCAGGAAGGACATACTCAGAAAAAACTGTACAAGTAAAGTTAGAATCTATAGACAATATAAGAAAAGAATTTCTGACAGCTCAAAGTGAAGAAAGAGAAGAAAAAGAGATAGTAGCATTAAAGTTAGAATTTAATACAATTTATAGAAAAATCAAAGAATATTTAATACCAAATACTAAAAGTTTAGACACCAAAATGGCAGCATTTACTTTAGAATTAACTTCTAAGGCACTCCCAATTTTTGCTGGAAATTATGAAGAACTAGAAAGTTTCCTAATAACAGCAGAACTCATCGAAAAGACTCTGATTGAAGCAGCAAAAACAGATTTCTTGCAATATGTCTACCACGCCAAATTGACCTCAGGTGTAAGGACAGCAGTAGGTAGTTACTCAAAACCAGACAATTTCAATACATTAAAAACACTCTTAAAACAAAGATACAAGAATACAAAAAACATCCCAGAATTACAGTCACAGTTAAACAACATATACCAAGGCAAACAATCAGTAAGTGCATATAAGGACAGAATCATTACCATTATAGATAATCTAAATAGATTAGGAATAGAGGAATTAAACTTAGACGCATCAGAACCAGAGAAAAATGTTATCATTAGATTAAATGCTAAATTAGCGTTAGATTCTTTCAAAAGAGGTATCAATGACAATTTAAAAACAGCCATATTTGCAGCTCGTCCTAAGACTTTGCAAGACGCAGTAGAACTTGCACTAGAAATAGAAAACGAACATAAGATAAACAACAATTCCGTAATGTACATTCAAACACGAAAACCTAACAGACAACATAACAATAACAGATCCAATAGTTTTTCAAATAAGAATAACAGTAACTTTAACAATAACAGATCCAATAACTTTCAAAATAGAAACAGTTATGTTACCAATAAAAGACCCAATAAATTTTCAAACAACAACAATTTTAACAGTGACAGATCTAATAATTTTCCCAATAGAAACAACACAAATAGAAGATACATACGTACAATAAATAATGAGGGAAACGAGGTAGGCTCGGAATATATGGATATTCCGGACAGCCAAAATTAAAAGTATATAAAGTTTGCAACAATAATACAAATTTCATAATCGCTAAATACAAAAATGAACAATTAACATTTCTTGTCGACACAGGTTCCGACATATCACTATGTCGTATTCGAACAAACTTTGAAGATGAACCAATTAATAAAGAGAATAGATGTAAATTAACAGGTATTACTACAGAAGAAATACACTCACTAGGGACAATTGGACTGGAACTTTCATTCACAGACCAAAAATGCAAACACAAATTTCATCTTGTAGATGACAACTTTCCAATAGAAACAGACGGAATAATAGGAAGGGACTTTTTAAAAAAATATCTCTGTAAGATAGACTATGAAACTTTCACAATATCATTATTCATAAACAATACTACCATAACTATTCCATTGCAAGCAAAAGCTCTTACGTCATTACAAATAAAAATACCACCAAGAACAGAAATAATACAAGCATTAAAACTAAACCTTAGCGAAGATAGCATAATTTTTAATAATGAAATTAAACCAGGAGTATTTTTAAGTAATTCAATAGCACCTAGTAACGGCATGACCCACATAAAAATTTTAAACACGACAAACAAAGAAATAAACTTAAAAGGCATTAAACTCCAAACTGACTCACTTAAAAACTATGACATATTAGGTTACAATAAAGACAATAACCCCAAACGTTTTGAACAAATACTGAATGAACTACAATTAAATAATAATGACGACTATGCAAAAACAGAATTAATAAACATTTTTCGTAAATATCAAAATATTTTTCACCTTGAAAATGAAAAATTAACAGTAAACAATTTTTATGACCAAACAATCACTACCTTAGACAATACACCAGTGTATATAAAAAACTACAGACTACCGCACTCACATACAAACATAATAAACGAACAAGTACAGAATATGCTGGATGACGACATAATAGAACCATCCGTTAGTCCATACAATGCTCCACTACTTTTAGTACCAAAGAAAAATGTGGAAGATAAAAAGAAATGGAGACTTGTAGTAGACTTTAGAAAACTTAACGATAAAATTGTCAATGACAAATTTCCCCTAACTAGATTAGAGGATATTCTAGACAAACTTGGTAGAGCAAAATGGTTTTCTACACTTGACATGACTAGCTCATTCCATCAAATCGAGCTTAACAAAACCTCTAGACCGCTTACAGCATTTTCGACCTCACAAGGTCATTACCAATTCAAAAGACTCCCTTTCGGACTAAAAATTTCTTCAAACAGCTTTCAAAGAATGCTCACAATAGCACTCTCAGGACTAGAATCAGAAGCATTTCTTTATGTAGACGACATAATTGTTTATGGATGTAGTTTAAATCACCACAACCAAAATTTAATAAAGGTATTAGACAGACTACAAAAATATAATTTAAAACTTAATCCAAAGAAATGTTGTTTTCTAAGACCAGAAGTAGTTTACTTAGGACACTTGATTACAAAAGATGGTGTAAAAACAGACCCATCTAAATATGAAATAATAAAAAATTATCCAATACCAACTAACGCTGACGAAGTAAGACGATTCGTTGCATTCTGCAACTATTACAGAAAATTTATACCCAATTTTGCAGATATAGCCAAAGACCTAAATACATTACTAAAGAAATCAATAAAATTCATATGGACTGAACAATGCCAACACGCTTTTGAAGAGCTAAAAAACAAGTTAATGAATCCTCCAATTTTACAATACCCTGATTTTGAAAAACCATTCATTTTAACAACTGACGCTTCAAACTACGCGTTAGGTGCTGTATTATCACAAGGTGATATAGGTCAAGATTTACCTATTTCATACGCAAGTAAATCTTTACAAAAACATGACATAAATAAACCAATAATCGAAAAAGAACTTTTAGCAATCCATTGGAGTATTAATTTTTTTAGACCATACTTGTACGGACGTAAATTCATAGTAGTAACAGACCACAGACCATTAATCTCTCTGTTCTCACACAAAAATCCATCATCAAAAATGACAACAGTCTCCGACTAGCACTCAACGAGTACAGTCAACTATTTTCTGTGAATTGTTTAAGCGCATCGCGATCAGTGCATTTTATTAAATAAAAAATATAATAAATAAATAAACAAACAAAAATCATTTGTTATATATTTATTTCAACTGTGCTCAATTACAAAGTGAAACATTTTGTTTTACGTGTATTAAGTATCTACAATGGCCCCCGGGCCCCCCCTCCCAGGGGATAACCGGTTTGCTCTTCTTGCTGACCGGAGTCCCCAAAGTAAAAGAAAAAAAAGAAATAGAGGAGGATCCCCTGTTGATTTTCCCACTCTCCCTTCACCACCAAAAACCTACAATCCCAAATACATTGTTATTGCTTCATGTGACGAAAAAAAACCTTTAACAGAATATTCGTGTTTTGCTATTCACAGAGCACTACACCTTATTAGTAAAGACATCATATCAATTTCCCAATTAAGAGATGGCAATTTGCTCTTATTAGTCAAAGATAATTTAACGGCAAAAAAATTTCTTTCTACTAATGAACTTTTTGGTGTATGTCCAATTGTTTGCAAATTACATGATCAACTAAATTTCAATAAAGGTACTATTTTTGCACCTTTCCTTGCAAAAATTTCCTCAGAAGAAATCATAAAAGAACTTAGTCCCCAGGGAGTAAAGGATATTTACAAATATGAAAAATTAGTAGACGGCAATAAAACTACCTCAGGAGTAATTCTCTTAACATTTGACTTATACCAAATTCCAGAATCAATTGATATATCCTGGTATAAAGTGAAAGTGCGTGAATACATCCCAAACCCAATGAGATGTAAAAGTTGCCAATTGCTAGGGCACACAAAGAAACGGTGTAGAAGCTCTCCTTCGTGTGTCAACTGCAACCTTCCCCCTCATTCCCCAACTGTCTGTACTCGTACATTTTGTGCAAATTGTGCTGAAGCCCACCCTGCATCATCAAACCAGTGCAAAAAATTCATCCAACAAAAAGAGATTCTCAAAATAAAAATAAAAAACAAATGCTCAATGCGTGATGCCATTGCAATTCACAAAGAAAAATCAAATACAATATCATTATCCACCTCTTACTCCGCAGTTACCGCCAATAACACCATTTCAACCCCCAATAATACAATTTCTACCGCCATTAAATCAATTTCTAATACCAATAATACAATTTCTACCTCCAACAATACAAAAACAGCAACAATAATTCTACCTTCAAACTCTAGTACATTAAAAACTAAAAAAATTATAGAAAACACTCCCACATTACACTCAAACCGCATAAAAAATCTTACTCCTGAGTTTAATAAAACAATCGAAACAATCATACACAAACCCAAAATAAACGAACAAAAAGACACAAACAAAAAATTAGAAACAAAAATGAACAAACCGATCCAACAACAATCAAACCAACATTCTCTGGTAACTTAGCTACCAACAAAAATCTCTTTTTATCCCCACAAAAATCTATTTCTCTTTCAGACTACAGTTCTGACTCAGAAACTCCCGTAAAACAAATAGAATTTATGGCATCTGACGATGACATGTCAGAGTAATTGCCGTAAATGTCTTTAAAAAAATAATTACGTATAAAAACAACAATCAGCAAAAATACAAAATAAATAAACTCTTTTCTCTTTTTTATTTTTTTTATTTTTTTATTTTTTTTATTTATTTTCTTTTTTCATGGTAATAAATATATTACAGTGGAATATACGAGGATTTACCAACAATTACACTAGTCTACAAATTTTAATCTCGGAACATAAACCTGATATCATATGTTTGCAAGAAACAAAATGTAGGAATGATTTCACTCCATATATCCCCAGGGATTATTTTGGTTACTTTCATAACCCTAATTTAACTTCTAAACAAGGCACAGCCATACTTATCAAAAAACACATACCGCACAATGTAATAAATACCAATCCATTACTCAACTTAGTAGGTCTACAAATAAAATCTAGCATTTCGTTTGCCATTTTTTCCTTTTATTCACCACCAGCAGACACGATACCCATATCCGACCTAAGTAACACCATTGATAACATTAACTCACCAATTATAATGACTGGTGACTTTAATGCTTGGAGCCCTCTCTGGGGTTCCACAAACTCCAATAGCAAAGGCACAGCGATTGAAAATTTTTTAGTTAACTCAAATCTCTCAGTTCTTAACGATGGTTCACCCACACATTTTAGTACCCATAATACGTATATAGATCTTACAATTTCATCTCTTTCTTTTGTACCAATGTGTAGATGGCAAGTTATAGACGATCTCCATAATAGTGATCACTATCCTATTATGACTCAAATAACAACCAATACCCTCCACATTAATACAAAACTTTCAAAATTTAACATCAAAAAAGCCAATTGGGACATTTACCAAAACAAAATTTTTCAATTTAATCAACATATCAGTACTTCCCCCAATGTTAACAAGGAGGCAGCCTCCATAAGGAAAATAATTAAACTTTCTGCAAACGAAAGTATTCCTATATCGTCAAATAGAAATAGAACAAAAACCGTTCCCTGGTGGTCCAATGAACTTCAAATACTTAGAAATAAAAAACAGGAATCTTGGAGACAATTTCGTCGAAATATGTCTACAGTTAACCTCGTAGCTTACAAAAAAAATAATTCAATTTTTAATAGGGCAAAAAAGTTAGCAAAAATTAATTCATTTAAAGAATTCACTAACAACCTAAATCCATCTGCATCCTCAGCAACTCTGTGGCAAAATATAAGAAAATTAACAGGGAACTATATTCCCCAAACCATTTCTTCTATTTCATTTAATAATAACATTATAACTTCAGCCAACGAAATATCAGAAATTTTCGCAAAATATTGGTCAGATAATTCCAAAGACTCGAATTTTTCCAATTGCTTCAAATCAGAAAAATCACAAACACTAGCTTCTCTAGCTATAACACAGTGTCCAATCCGATCAAGTGACATAGAGTCACCTTTCAATATTCATGAATTAACACGCAGCCTACAAACCTCTAAAGGTAAAACCCCAGGTCTGGATAAAATATCCTACCCTATGATCAATATGGTCCCAGAATTCTTCAAATATCGTATACTTAACCTTTTTAACAAAATCTTTGATACAGGGATAATTCCCCAATTTTTTAAAACAGCCTCAGTAATCACTATACACAAAAGCAACAAACCAATAGACAATGTCGATTCATATCGACCTATCTCTCTCCTCCCCTGCATTGCTAAACTGCTAGAAAAAATGATTTCTAAGCGACTAATGTTTTTCATCAAAAAACACAAACTCTTGCCACATAACCAAACCGGCTTCCAATCCGGTCTAAGCACCACCGATGCCCTTTTGTATCTGGATCATATTATATGCAAAAATCGATCTACTAAAAACATACGTCTATACTGTCAATCGATTTTAATAAAGCTTTTGACAGAGTAGGAATTCACATCGTACTTCAAAAACTAGCAAAGTGGTCATTAGGTCCAAAAATGTTTAATTTTATCAAATCTTTCCTTACAAACAGAAAATTTTCCGTTTGTGTCAACGGCACCTTTTCAAATGTTTTTCCTCTGGATAACGGCATTCCTCAAGGGTCACCCTTGTCAGTAACTCTATTTATAATTGCCTTCGATGACTTAAGTCGTATCTTAAACATAGATAAAAGAGTCGATCATTGCATTTATGCTGACGATCTCTATGTTATATCTAATGAACAAGAAAATGACAAAATTGCACAAGTTTTTCAAGAAATTTTAATTAAAATTAACAACTGGTCAATAACTTCAGGTGCAGACATATCGTTTGAGAAAACGAATCATCTGCATATATGTAAAAAACGGAACTGTAACGAAATTAACATAATTCTTAACAACTTTTCTATTCAAAATGTAAACAATTGTAAAATTTTAGGTCTTAATATTGACTGTAAATATAACTTTAAGAATCATTGTAATTATTTAAAAAGAGATTTAACCAGTAGACTAAACATTATTAAGTACTTATCATCAAGTAAAAGTCAAATGCATACAAACAGTCTGCTAAGAGTAGTAAACTCGGTTATGTTATCCAAAATCGATTATGGTTTAGTCATCTATAATAAGACTTCCAAGACAACATTTAAAATTGTAGAAACTATTTTAAACGCTGCCATTAGAACCAGTCTGAGGGCATTTCGTACGACCCCGATCAAGAACATTCAAGCAGAAGGTGGTTTTGAACCTCTTCGTGTGCACGCCAATAGGCTCTTGCACCGCCTACTGCACAAAATTAGCTGCTCCAACTCTTCACTGCTCCACAAACACATAAGCTTGTTAAAAAAGAGGAAAACAATGCCAAAATACCCATCAACCCTTTGCAATATCGTTAAAATTGCAAAAAAGAATAACATAAGTGATTACTGTCCACCGTTGGAACTCCATCCTCCGTGGTTGCTAGAATCCAATAACTTTTTGAAAAACCTCCAAAACTTTAACAAAACCAGCACATCACCTATAGTCTTTAAATCATTATTTAATGAAATATACAGCGAATATAACAACAATGGCTGGGACTTCCTCTTCACAGACGGTTCAAAAACTACAAAACATGTTGGTTTTGCCATAACTGATGGAGCTGGAAGCACACAAAAAAAGGGAATATTACCACATGAAGCAACTATATTTGAAGCTGAAGCAATAGCAATATTGGAAGCACTAAAGCTATGTGTAAATTCACATAGAAAACACATTATCTGCACAGATAGCCGTTCGGTATTTGATGCAGCTTTAAATCAAAATAATAAAAATGAATTAGTGGTTTCTATACAACAACAAGTAATAAAACTTAAAAACATTGTTAAGCTACTGTGGATTCCTAGCCACATTGGTATCACAGGCAATGAGGCAGCAGACCTTGCTGCAAAATCGGTCTACCTTCAACCCACATACTTGTCTATACCTAAATCCAAACAATTTTTAAGAAGATGTGTCACCTTAAAACTTAATAGATCTTTAGATCGCAAATGGAATAATTACAACCATCCGTACAAAATCATCAATCCAACTAAACAACCCACATTTTTACCAACGTCAACCAACTGCCTACAAAATAAATGTTTCACTAGACTTCGTCTAACACATACCCGTCTCACCCACCAATATTTGATGAACAAAACTGATCAACCAGTATGCACATTCTGCAACTCGTCAACTTTAACCGTTTTTCACATCTTAGTAGACTGCCCAGCCCTCGACAACTTACGTGTATCTATTTGCAATTCTTCTAATATTGTAGATTTATTAAAATTACCAACTAAAGATAACATTAACAAAGTCTTTGATTTTGTAAAAAAATTTCTTTACATAACCAAATTTAATTTTTGAAATCCTTAATCAAAACCAAACATGTACATATGTAAATATCTGTATATAAAAATAAATTTAATTAATAATCACAAAGCCGATAGCCATTGCTGCTAGTGCTTTTTTTAGCTTTAAGTTTATTGTAATTTTTAATTATAATAAATATGAAAATAAATAAATAAATAATAAAAATGACAAGAATCAGACTAGATTTAAGCGACTACGACTTTACAATAATATATAAAAAAGGGAAAATAAATACCAATGCGGACGCATTGTCCAGAATTGAAATAAATTCAGACATACTAAAACAGATGATACCGTTAGAAAACGTCGATACAGAAAAAAGAACATTAGTTATAACAAGGGCAATGAACAATAAAAAGCGCAATGAGGAAAACATAATAAAAAATAAAGAAAATGAGGAAAACAAGAATAAAAGACATATAGGAAAGAACGACATGGAAAAATGTGATTCTCAGAAGTCTGATCAACTTCAAATATGGGAATGCATATCCGTTAATGACATAAAAAATATGAAGAAACTGCAATTTAATACAATTGAAGAAATAAATGAAAAAGATATATCTATTGAGAATAATATTGTGCACATAGGTCGTAACGATAATTCATCAAAACCAGTTTTGACTAAGAAGAAATTACGTACCCAAATTATAAATAATACAAAGCTAGCAAGATACGGTGAAAATTCAGCGAAACTAGATTCGATACTGAAGAAACTGATATCAAAAATGAATAAAGAGAATATAAAAGAATTAGCACTTGCAAGTGAAGATAAAATATTTGAAAATTACAGTAAAAAGGAATTGATAGAAGCATATGCAAAGATAAAAATAAATAACAAATATCCTCAACTAAAAATATTAATATACAATAAGCCCAAAAGAATCACAGAAGAAATTCTAAAATACAAACTAATCGACGAATTCCACAATGCCACACATGCAGGGCACTTGGGAATAAGAAAGACAATTATAAAACTAAACAACGCTACATCTGGAAAAACATGAATAAGATGGTAAAGCAATTTGTAAAATATTGTGACAAATGCAACAAGAACAAGCAAACTAAACACATTAAGGAACCACTTACATTGACAAACACTCCAAGTAACAGTTTTGAAATAGTATCAATTGACACAGTAGGACCTCTTCGAATTTCGAATGAATACAGATATATTTTGACCATACAATGCGAACTAACAAAATTCGTTATTGCACACCCCATGGCAACGAAAGATGCACTAACAACCGCAAAAACAATAGTCGAACACCTAATTCTAAAATTTGGTAAATGCAAAGTACTGAAATCAGACAACGGTACAGAATTTGCAAACGAACTTTTGCGTAATATATGTTCACTACTTGAAATTAAACAGACCTTTTCGACACCTTACCACCATGAGACAATTGGGTCATTAGAAAGAAATCATAGAGTCTTAAATGAATTCTTGCTAACATCAGCAACTGATTACGAATGGGATAAATGGATTCCATATTTTACTTTTGCCTACAACACGGCACCCCATATAGACACTGGCTACACGCCATTTGAACTTGTATATGGAAGACTACCATGTTTGCCATCTGAAATATATGACACAAAAGAAACTAAAATATATAATTACGATGATTATGCCATAGAGCTAAAACGTAAATTACAATATTCTTTAAACAGAGCTAAAGAATTAACAATTAGAACAAAAGAGAAAAGAATATTAGAAAATAGATACAACAATAAATTAAACTTAAAAATAGGAGACTTAGTTTTAGTCAAAGTAGGAAATAGGAAAAAGAATCAAAGTCCATATAAAGGACCTTACAAAATAATTAGGAATAATGGTGTAAATACAATCATAGATTACAATGGAAAAGAAAAAGAAATACATAATAATCAATTAAAACCCTATATAGCATTAAGAACTAATGAATAATAAAAACTTATCATTAATAAAAACAAAGTTATATAAGAACTAATATTAAAAACAAATATATATATATAATACATTAATATACATTATAAATTATTCATAAGTTAACCAAAAATATAGAAAAATTAAAAAATTAAATACTTTTATAATTTTTCTCTTAAGGGTAAGGGTGTAGTGTACTCCTTAAGCGTACACTGCATACCAACCACTAATATTGATTTCTCAACATACCGTCTCAAATACTGTAGAGTGAATACCATACAAGTGGCATCAAGTAACAGTCTAGCGACACCTATGACCGCATTCTTTTACTTGCACTCAAATATCTGATGACCGTATGTTGACGATAAGAAAACAATGAATAAAAGTAATTAAGAATAAAATTAAATTGAATGATTTCTAAAATCACTCAATACTAGACAATAAGTTAGATTGTAAGAATAGTATATAAGACATGTAAATTTGTAAATAAAATAGACTTCAATTTTAGAGTTCCAAAACTACACAAGTCACTGTGTTTTTACTTTTTTGAAGACTCAAATATTTTGGCAGTTCTTTTGAACGCCTATTTATAAGCTGACCCCCACACAGCTATTAAAATATAGAATTGGGCTATAGGGAACCTTAATAATACACATAACATTACATTACATGGCGATCCTGCCAAATTAACACGTAACTTTACATTACACTATTTCATCACTGCGGCCGCCAGTTTTTGTTAGGATGCAGCCAAGATAACTGAATGTATTAACTTCTTCTAGCTCAATATTGTGTATTTTAAATTTAGTGGTGTCAATGGTGTTGCGCCGCATGACCTTGCCCTTCGTTATATTTATCTTTAACCCTGCCTTTAAACCCAAATGATATAAAAAAATTTATTTTAAAAATTTTTAGATCCAAATTTATACATTTTAATTTAAAACCCAAAATGAAGATATCAAATTTTCAAAAAAAAAAAAGTTCCTCCATTCATATTGGAGGTAATATGTGTTTTCTAAGGTGTTACCAGAAAGGCCATGCCCTTCATAGAATATAGGGGTTTTAATAGAAAAGTAACCAGTTACCAACATAAATTTCTTATTCACAAACTTATTACCGAGTAATAGAAAGTTTTGCTGTGTAGACATAAAGATTAGAGTATTTTAGTAAAACAAAAAACAAAATTTAAAGATCAGACGGTTATTTGCATCGAAAGCGTATATGCATTAGTAGTAGTAACTTTAAAATTCTTTCCTTTGAATAATTTAATAATTTGAGTACACATCTCCCTCGATTTTCACGATAGATACGTTCCTGAAAAAACCCTGCAAATCGAATTTGAAAATTTTTATATGAAAAATCGTTTAGATCGAAAGAAGGTTTGATATGCATATAAAAGAGAAGTTTTTTAATACATTTTAATGAAAAATTTAACTATACACTCATAATAATCCATATATAAAACTTTCGTAAAATAAACGAAATTTTGTACATTTACCAAAGTTTTCGTTGTTTTGAAATTAATTCCGTATTTTTATGCATGGATTGTTATGAGTGTAGAAGTCAGTTTAGTCATAAAAATACAATTTAAATAATATCTTTTGTTCTTAGTAATTCGCTATTAGTTTCTATAAATAACCCTATACATTCGTTATATTGTTAAGTAAATGTACGCATTTGAGTCCCTAAAATCTGAAATAATTTAGAAATTAAAATCTCGTCGACTTTTAGTAAAACTATTTTAAATAACATGATTTCAATAAGTAGTATATTTTTTTTTTAGATATTAGTTTTGTTTTAATTATAGAGTTCTCTACTGAAAAAAAAACAAAACGATTCGTTGGCAAAATAATTGTTTAACTTATTTTTATTTAAAGCTGTTGCGTTCCCAAAATATATAACAAATGCAAACCAAACTTAATATGACATTAAACCCTTAAGGTTTACTTTTATTTTCATTTTGATATATTTAACAAAATTTGGACCCACATTAGTTTTCAATATTAGAAATTGTTCAAACTATTTTTATACTGAGTTCAATTCAAAAACAAAAAATTAACATTTTCATTAGCCTTATACACTACAGAGTACACATTTTTGAAAATATATAAAATGTATGATGATGCAAAAAAACTCAATATTTTTGTTAAAATATGTTTATGTCTTGGTCATTAAAAAATTTCATCATATCGCTCATTTACTTCAATAACGTCATAACTCAAAAATTTTGATTTTGTAGAAAACGAGTTTAAAGTTTTCAATTTACTCCCACCTTGAAAAATAAAAAAAAATAACGAAATAATTTCTCTCAAGAGGTGAGTATAAAATATATTAATACGGATTTTTTACACAATATGATATGTGATATAACGAATAATTCTGCGTCATTAACTCAAAAACATGTTTTTTGAGTTGTGACGTTCTAGAAGTAAATGAGCGATATGTATAAGTGACATGCGATATCGAGGCATTTTATTGGTTTTCACAACTAAACTAGGTTAATACAATTTTAGTTGCAACAACCAAAATTTTCATATATCAAATTTGAATATGGTTGTACTAATCGAATTTATTGGTTGTTACCAACAAAATACAATTTTCATTGCGGTTGGCACTTTATTTCTATATGTGTATACCTCTGTAGAACACTTTGTACATTCGATTTGTTAGAAGATCTTTCACATACCGTTTCTTTATGTTAAAAAAAATTAAATATTATTTTACAAATGGGGACCAATAAAATTCAATGTGGTGTATTCATAAAAAGCGATTTATGTTTTTCTTGATTTAAATTTAGCAATTTTTATTATAATTATAACTTAAATATTAAAGGATATTTTATTGACCTTATAAGGATCGTACAAATTTAACTTTTTTTATACATAACTTAAATCCTTGTGATTTACCAAAAATTTGGTCACTTTCGAACATAATTTAATTTCGAGTTATTCACTATAACCAGGGCAACCAGAAATATACTCATCAGGTTTTTTCTTGTGCGTAGGGCAAGTTTTTGCATATTTTGCTGCTAAAAGCATATTTTTTAGAATCCTAAGATCATGTTTTTTGTAAAAAATCTTATTTATTAGAATATTTTGACAAAAGCATACTTTTCCAGCTTTCTCTTAATTTTAGTTAGTAACATTTTTTTTTTTCAATTGAACAATTTTCAAAATTTCTGTTTCTATTTCTATACTATGCCGATTTCTGCATAATTATTTTTTTCCGTTTTTGTAAGCAGTTTAAAAAAATTTCGCTGAAACTTCTTCCAACTGCACTAAAACCAAGTTTTTAAATACGAACTGTTAAAGAGAAGCTCATTTGTTAAATTTCATCATATTGTCCGATCTTACAGCATAACTTTAGTTGTTGAGGAATATTTCAGGTTGCCTTGACTTTAACACAATCTTAATGAAATTATTTCTGAAAGCAATCAGCAAATCTTCAAAGTAATAGCAGAAATTAAAAGAATTCTGTTATGGAGATGTAATTTCGATGTGGTGAAATCTATTAGAATATCCAAAAATAATAAGGACACAAAGAAAAATATATGAGGTCATTAAAATCAAAGTTTTAACAGAAATTTAATAAGTTCTGCTATGCAGATGTAACTCTAATGTGGTTAAATTCATAATATATTCACAATTGTTCACAAACATAATGTTTGTAAAATTAAAAAGAAAAATTTGTACTATCACGAAATAAACTGATACTTTTTTTTACCACTCAAACTTTAGTGAATCCAAAGTTTTATAGACAAAAACAGAAAATTAAACTAAATTGGTTTACATACACAAGGTTTATTTAGTTTGATAAATAAATTTATAATTTAAATTATATTTTACAGTTATATTAGTTTTTTGTTTTTATATACATCGAGATTATTTTTATGTTATTTTCAATTTATAACGAGCTTTCAACCTCCGTATATTTACAAAAATAAAGCAAATCAAACATATTAGCTAGGTTGATACTAGTATTTGGATCTGGCTAAAGATCTCATCAGAACCCGAAGTTTTAGAAAAGCTAGAGCCTATATAATAGGCAGAACTTTAACAAAAAACATATTAATAATCAATTTTGCTCCATTCTTGTCTTCTTAGTAATCAACCACGTGATTAGGTCTTTTCCTAACAAGCATCATGACGTTACTAAACTTTGAAGACCAAAAATGTTCTATTTATATAAAAAATTTTTAGTGTGTACTCTGGCTCAAGTAATATTTTTTACAGTTATGTTAGTTTTTTGTTTTTATATACATCGAGATTATTTTTATGTTATTTTCAATTTATAACGAGCTTTCAACCTCCGTATATTTACAAAAATAAAGCAAATCAAACATATTAGCTAGGTTGATACTAGTATTTCGATCTGGCTAAAGATCTCATCAGAACCCGAAGTTTTAGAAAAGCTAGAGCCTATATAATAGGCAGAACTTTAACAAAAAACATATTAATAATCAATTTTGCTCCATTCTTGTCTTCTTAGTAATCAACCACGTGATTAGGTCTTTTCCTAACAAGCATCATGACGTTACTAAACTTTGAAGACCAAAAATGTTCTATTTATATAAAAAATTTTTAGTGTGTACTCTGGCTCAAGTAATATTTTTTATAGTTATGTTAGTTTTTTGTTTTTATATACATCGAGATTATTTTTATGTTATTTTCAATTTATAACGAGCTTTCAACCTCCGTATAATTACAAAAATAAAGCAAATCAAACATATTAGCTAGGTTGATACTAGTATTTGGATCTGGCTAAAGATCTCATCAGAACCCGAAGTTTTAGAAAAACTAGAGCCTATATAATAGGCAGAACTTTAACAAAAAACCTATTAATAATCAATTTTGCTCCATTCTTGTCTACTTAGTAATCAAGCACGTGGTTAGGTCTTTTCCTAACAATCATCATGAAGTTACTGAACTTTGAAGACCAAAAATGTTTTATTTATATAAAAAATTTTTAGTGTGTACTCTGGCTCAAGTAATATTTTTTACAGTTATGCTAGTTTTTTGTTTGTATATACATCGAGATTATTTTTATGTTATTTTCAATTTATAACGAGCTTTCAACCACCGTATATTTACAAAAATAAAGCAAATCAAACATATTAGCTAGGTTGATACTAGTATTTCGATCTGGCTAAAGATCTCATCAGAACCCGAAGTTTTAGAAAAGCTAGAGCCTATATAATAGGCAGAACTTTAACAAAAAACATATTAATAATATATTTACTGTTATAACAATAATACTTACTGTTATTACAAACTAGGGGTGCCGATCCCGAAAATCCCCGGATTTATAAAAATCCACGTATCTTTTCCCAGAAAATCCCGGATTTTTATTTTGCTTATTTTATAACTTTTTGTGTATGACACACTCGAAATAACGAAAACAAATTAAATTTTAAAAACAAACCTAAAATGTTTTAAAAAATATAATTCTACTTTTATAATATTTCACAAAAGTAATTAAATACAATTTGAATCAATTTAATTGGTTTAAACAAAATTTAATAACTAAATATTTAGTATGCAATGAATTCCCTTTTAAAGAAAAATTGGAATCACTTATTAACCTGCCGAAATGAGTTCATTAAAATTATTTTGAATTAATAAACTACAAATTTCTAAGAATTATTATTTATTTTTTTAAGATTATTATTAAATTTATTTTTTATTACGTTAACTCATTAAAGACACGTTATAGGTCCGCTGGACATTTTGCTACCAAGCAAAAAACATTTTATTTTTTTTTTGCCTCAAAGCGCCCTCTATTAGAAATATTTTCAAATAAAGTTGAAACTTTGACGTAATATAAATCCTAGACGGTTAAAGATATTAAAAAAGTTTAGTTTTGTTTAAATTTGTGAAGAAATCTTTATTAAAAACTATATTAGAAATTATTATTTTTTTTTAAATATCGTGTTTCCCCAGAAAATGACCAAAAATAAAATTATTATTTATAATATAACTAACTAGCTGACCCGGCAAACGTTGTTTTGCCTTAAAATTTTATTTGTATTAATTAGCTGACCCGGCAGACGTTGTCCTGCCTAACATTTGATTTAAGGCTAATAACTTTTCTATAAATATACAGAGGACAAAAAGATTAAAACTTTTAAACAAAATGGGGCGTGAAAGGAGGCGTGGCGTATGAAACGTTTATATCTACCTTGCTAGAGTATATAATGTGTAGTATATAGTGGTCGTAAAAGTGGGCGTGGTCAAAAAAAGTAGCCTATTAATCATGCCAGAGTCCCAGTTAAATGCTGTACAAATTTCAGAAAGATCGGTCCAGAGGTCTGGTCTCCTATAAGGTACAAACAAACAAATAAACAAACACACATTCCATTTCATATATGTATATTGAAAGCAGATTAATTATAATTTAAGGTAAAATTGGGCGAAAAAGGGGTATTTGGTAATAAAAAAATGTATTTCTACCTTACCTGTAGATAAAAAGTGTATAAAACTTTAGGTAAATACATATTACCAAAAAGTATTTTGTTAGTGGTATAAGTAACATTGTTAGTGATAAGAAAGTATCTGAACTAAAAAAAGGGGGCCGGTGAAGTAGGCGTGGTTCATAGTTATATGGCGACTTTAACAGTATTAAGAGCAATATACTACCAAATAAAAAAATCCGTTGGAAGGAACAAATTTGTACAGAGAACAAAAAGTTTAAAACTTTCAAACTAAATTTGGCGTGAAAAGGGGCGTGAAAGGGGGCGTGGCGTAAAAAATGTTTATTTCTACCTCGCCTGGAGTTTAATGTAAAGTAAACCTGTTAAAAACTATATGGAAGCAATTACATAATTTTAAAAAAGTGGGCTTAAAAGTGGGCGTGGTCGAAAAAAAAGTACCCTATTAAACATGCCAGAGTCCCAGTTAAATGCTGTGAAAATGATGATCGGTGCAGAGGTTTGGTCTCCTATAAGGTACAAACAAACAAATAAACAAACACACATTCCATTTTATATATATAGATATTACAAAAAAATAAATATATCTCTCAGTTTCCGTAGGATCAACTTTAATTTTTCTTTATACTAACAAAAATATGCTACTTTGAATTTGGTACACCGTGATCGTTTGAAATTTTGAAAATTTTCTTCATGCTTATGAACAATTTTGAAAGCGGCAAGTTCAAATTTAATTTTCACCGACTGTAATAGCCGTTACCCCAAAAGCAAAAGAGTTTGTTTTTTTTTCGTAATTCATTCAAACGATTTAATTTTATAGTAGCGGAGACTTAGAAGGTAAGTGAGTTGAAGAATTTTGTAAGGCCAAATAAGACCATATTAGTATAAACATAAGCCTATTTTTTGAGATAGGCGTGGTAGAGAAGATTAAGCATTCTTTTCTAAAAATCATAACTACATTGTAAATTTTTATTGAATTAGACTGAGCAATTTCTGGTAACACAACCTTTATCAGTAATACTTTTGACAATACTGTAATTATTTGTTATGGTTTTTATTGTTTGATTGCATCTATATGAAATTTTTATTTATTAAATGCAATCCTGACCGTGACTTGAACCTGCTTTCATTTGCCACATGCACTTCGCACTACACTTTAGACAGGCGTATTATATAAGCCTATTTTTTTATAAGCCTATTTTGATTTTTTAAACATTTTACTAAAGATGTAACGATCGTTATCTCTTTTTTGACTTTTTGCATTTGAACTGTTTTCGTCTTACTTAATTGGATTCTTACTGATTTTAGCTGAAAAATCATGAAGCAATTTACTAAGATGCAAGAACACAGAAAAAAAACGAAAAGAAGACGTTGGAAAGCACGAGGCTTACTTGGCAATAAAGAGAGAGCGCTCAAAGAAAACGAAGACTGTATCAAAAAAAGGCGGTAAAGAACGAACGCCAAACTCAGGAACGAAAAAGCACACGCGAACGCGTAAGAAAATTTCGTGAAAAAAAGAAAGAAGAGAAGAAAAGAAAAGGTCTGTAGTGGCTGCGCCCTCATCGGCCATAGGAAGCTTTAAGTCAAATCGTTCTCTTCAGAAAGCTGTATTAATAGTCAAACTTAACCTACCAATTAGCCCGCCAAAAAGGGTGGCAGTTGTTAGAAAACTTGCTTTAGATGTAGCTGGAGCCAAGCTCGATTATCATTGTCACATATGGAAATCCTGACATCATGTTTATAAGCATCTTTGTATTTAAAAAACCAACCATTATTTATGTTTGGTTTGTTAGCAGAGTAATGTATTTTCATATTTTCTCATCAACATAATAATCATGTATAATAAAGGGTCCGCCATCTAACGTTTTTTTTTTTCAACTAGTGCTTATTTCGTGAATGGTAACACTTAGCTCATGTCTGATTTGACAGATAATTAGTTTTATCCTTCCGCTGAACGAATATGGTTGTGCATACGCTTGAACAACGTTGTGAAATATTGCGACATTACTTTGAAAATCATGGTAATGTTCCAGAATGTGTGCGAAAATTGCGTTCGGATTTTGGAAGAAGAGAAGCACCGTCAGCTCCGTAAGTTCGTTATCTTGTGAAAAAAAAATGAAAGAAACTAGCATCCTCATCGATAAACCAAAGCGTGAAAAGCCAAAAACAGTGAGTACACCCGAGAATATTGCTGCTGTGGCAGAAAGTGTGCGTGAAGCGCCATCAACATCAATTCACTGTCGTTCTCAACAATTAAACATTTCGGAGACATTATTGAGGCGAATTTTGCATAAAGACCTTTGTATGACGCCATACAAAGTCCAATTGGTTCATTAGTTGAAGCTAAGTGGGCGCTAAGTGGGAAGATCGCATTATCAGCCGCAGAGCTGATGTCGATTGGCCACCTCGGAGCTGCGATTTAACACCGTTGGACTATTATTTGTGGGGTGCCGTCAAAGATAAGTGTTACGCCAACAAGCCAGAGACAATTGACGCTTTAAAGGACAATATTCGTGAAGCCATTGGTGAAATACAGCTGCACACAATCAATAATGTGCTTAAAAATTGGACCGATCGTGTAGGCTACTGCATGGCCAGCCGAGGCAGCCATTTGAATGAAATTATTTTCCATTATTAACCGGAAGGATTGTATTTTCAAATAAAAAAGAAATTTGAGAAAATATTCAGTAGTTTTTTTTTATAACATTTTCAAAAAAAAAAGTTATTTGGCGGACCCTATATTAGGCTTTTCTATATTTTTAAATAATTTTTGGAAAACGAAAAAATTTTAATATTTCAAAATAATTATTTGACAACTCTGTTCAATAACTTTCCACAAGTTTTTCATTCGCGCTTGTGAAAGTTTTGCATTAGTTCCAGTTTTTTAAACCGCTAGGTTTTTTAAACTTCTGGGTTGAAAACAGAGCACTTGGTCAATAATGAGTTAATAGCAGTTTTCAAAATTCCAAATCCCAGGAATTATGAAAATCAGGCCCGTTTGGCACCACTAGTACCAACTTATATGACTTACTTTGCAAATTTTTTTTATCTAGTATGTTTAATATTGTTTGTTCTTTTACTAGCTCCACTTGTATTGTTGACGTCGTTTTTTTGATTTTTTAAGACACAAATACTGCTTAAATGTGTAGGGGAAGGTGGGGTAATTTATTGCTCAATAAATTGTTATCATTTTAACCAATCCATATTTTTGTATACGTATTTTCTATTACTTTTTTGTAGCAAATAAAAAAGAACCTACAAAAAAGTTTCTGTTTTTTTTTTTTAATCAGGAAAATATAAAAAATTATTCATTAGTTATGTTTTTACGAACGACGTATCGCAAATAATTAAACAATGCAAAAACTATGGCAGTTTTAGTGACTTTTGTCATAAAAGGGTAAATTGGGACATGTGGTTGGGGTAAATTGGGACGTGTAATTTCGGCAGTTTTAACGCTTTTAATGTTGTTTGTGTGCTATGAATTGTAAATTATTAATTCATTTGGAAGTTATGCCTCAGAAGTGTAACAAAAAAGCCACAAAGGCTATCCTTTTATTAATTATTAACAACCATAAAGGGCTTTCAACTTAGAATGGACGGCGCTTCAAAGGATTCCGCAATGAAACATCATACTAATAAACCAATAATTTGAAAACCATGGCTGACATCATCTTCACCAATATCTTTGAATATTAATTTTGGTATAATGTTTTCCGAAGAAATGTGTTAGAAATAAAATTCATTGAACTGTAAAACATATTAGATGGCTGTTTACTTAAAATGTGCTCAACTAACATTACCTACATTCATTATAACTCAGACTATTCAGACGAAGATTAAGAACTTTGGTTTATTTTTATCAAACTAATTTTCTTTTTCACTTATCTCGTTAATTATCATCTAATAAAAAAGAATTACCGTTTAAGCTATAGTTTTTTAAACTTTAGTAATTTAGAAACTACTAACGAATAATTTAGTTGTGTTCATTTGGGTTAAGAAGCTACACCACCAACCACTCTTTGTAATGGATCTATCACAAACTAAAAAATATAGGTGGGTTTTAGGACCTTAAAAAAAACAGGTCCCAAATTCCCCACATTCCCCTACTTATATCTGTGTGTGGGTTTTAGTACTTTTTTCCCCCTTTCAGTGTCATATCAAGTTTAACAGAAATTTAACTACCATGTACAACACAATTTCTTTCCGTTACGCCGTATTATGTTGCTGTGTATTCTTTACTTTTTTCCGTTTGATGCTTTTCTTTAGTGTTTTTTTTTTCTGGAAAATTATCTTTGTTACTAGTGTCCGGCCGAAGATATCGGCCAAAAACGATATTTAGTCGGTTTTTTAGTATTTGGAGAAAATGTGGACAAATGTTGATGTTGAACATATATTTGTTGAGTAATTCTAATTCAATTTTGAGTAAAAAACTTAATAAAAATCCGAAGTTAAGCTGTAAATTTAAATAATCGGCCGCCGAAATTTTTATTAAATTAATTGCTTAATTACGGACTTTTATTTATATTTGACCCTCAAAAACGCATCTAATAAGCGCAATAAATATTTTTCTATTTCTTCACAAATCTTTAAAATACCGAATAACGACAAAAAGCATTTTTGGGCTAAAGTCTTCGGTCGTACACCAGTTGTTACATATTGTTACAGTCGTTGTTGTTAATATCTCTTGTCTGCTGTTGGTTGCTGTTCTACTTCTATGAACCCATATCATGTTAATGCTTCGTTAATTTAGACATTTTTTTAGAAACAATTTTTGTTAATCTTTTTAAACTTGAGACAATCTTTTTCTTTTAAATTTTTTTTTTAATAAATGTCTTTGTTTTTTTTTTTTGGTCCCCAGGTAAACGCTGGAAATTTAATTTACCTTTATTTAATAGTTAATTTGTTAACGTATGTGGAGTTAAAAATGAACTGACTTAGTCACAGTAACAGCAACTTTTACTTAGGTATAACAGACTAACAAGGGAACTAGGATATGTTGTAAAGGATAAGAAGTATTTTTATAGGTGCGCAATCTCAATTTTAGAGGTTAAAAAGTGAGGTAAAAAATTACCCATTTTGTCTGATATTTAAAATATGTCCTGCATCTCCTTAGATTAGCAGTATGTAATCGTATATGTCAGATAAGATTATATATTGGTCAATATGTAATATCCCAAATAAAAAAAAGTTATATATAACGAGATATTCTTTAATATAAAAATATATGATCATACCAAATAGCATATTTATTAATATGTATTTATATATAGTAATATTTTCAAAATGTTTTACCAAAAAAATTCATGTATAAGCTCATCCAATCATGTATAAAAAATACAACTCTGAATTTTATATATGCATAAATTAGCATAACCATGATTAAATTTTTATAAAATTAGATATAACCCCACCCATAATTGTATATAAATAATGCAAACATCAAAACCGTCTTCTGTCATCTTAAATCTTACTTATATAATCAAAAACTGCAAAAATTCCCTAAGTGAGTTTCTATGTAACTATATATAATTCAAAAATTGCAAAATATTTTACAAAAATTGGTTACAATTCTGCAAAATCGATTCCAATTACAACCCTGCGGGAAATGGACCAGTCACTGGCATTGGCACGTGACTAGAACTTCTTGTGTATGAACCTGTCCTAGGTTAGGTTCTGTTTTATGAAAGTGACCGGTACTTTTAACATGGGCTTGTCATAGGAGGTGGCAATTGCTACCTTTGGAGCACCTTGTAACGTGGCTAATAACCTGACGAAGGTTACCTATCGCCGTACCGACTGAAATGAATTAGCTACGGAACAAGTTAGAAGTAGGCAGTGTTAAGGTAGGATCATTTTTGGATTTATGTGACATGCAACTAGACCAGTGGGAAAATAATTATCTCGTACCTGCTGTAGGTGTACGTATCGTAGAACTGGAGATCAATTTTTGATTTAAAACTAGTCACATAATAAGCGCAATGTGTGCTGTTACTGGGGTAGTTTGAATGGAATAGCTTTGTGAAATACCACTGCACTGGTCTAAGGAGCCGGGTATGCGAAAAGTTATTAGCCGGGTATGCGAAAAGTTATTAGCAAATAACCTGTTACTTTTATTCACCGAGTGTTATGTTATACACGAGTTGCTAAATTGCGCGTCCAGAACCAGTCACTAAACTCCATTGAAAGAGTGTGTCATAGCAACTGGTCACAAAACCTTCAAAAAGGCACAACAAAAATCAATTTTAAAATAAGTTTATTTCAGTGTTATTTCCGCTTTGTAGCAGTCAAGGGCACTAATTGTCATATTTTCATCCACTGTTAACGGGATTGAACCTGTTCAATGACCAGTAACAACTGCAACGGCTCTAGTTGCTTCAGTGCACTATGGTGTTATGTTACTTTTTCTTCAGTCACATGATAGACCTGGTACCAACTTGTCAATATTTTATCACCATTACCATAATCACGTGATTGGTCATTTCACACAAAATAAAAACTATTTGGTACACCAAAATTTTGGTTTCAGCAGTTTCGTGACGTGCCCCCCAATCATATATCACAAAATCGTCACTTTGAATCAATCGACCCTTCATTTCCCGCAGGGAAATAACAAGCCCTCCAGCAAAATATTTTAGAACAAATTACAATGAACCTGTTCCAGAATAGCATCTTTTATCTCCGGTTACATGGAACCGTTTCTAGAATAGGTTCCTGGGAGTCAAATTGTAAGGTTTCACTGTCCCAGAACCAGTTCTAAAGTAACTTATTCTGGTTTGGAGGTAACGAACTTATTAAAAATAGGACAAACTCCATATAAAAAGAATTGGATGTGAAACATAAATTATAAGCTATATGTTATAATACAGTATAAGTTGTTTATTTATTTAAAAAAAAGTCTATGGAAAATTAATCCTTGCAGACTTTATATTAAAAAAAAGAAAACAATATACAAATATACATATATACATATATACAATTTATAAAAATAAAATTTATAGAAATAAAATATTAAATATTATGTAATTGGTTTAGCAGCATAATAAGATTTCTCTTTATAACATCCGGACTATACGAAAGATCAATGTAGGCGTATAAGTTGTTAAATTCATCACATATTCTGCGGATGTTATCAAAGCTTGCATAATTTGTTCGGAAGTATTGGAGTTTTATTGCAATGTAGTATCTTGTAGGACGGTTGGGAACAATGAAATCTATTTTACCCAGCAGGAATTCGGAGTTTGTTGCACCATTTAACAAATTTACCATAAAAGATATATTTAACACCAACCTCCTACTTTTGAGAGTAGGAAGCTTAATAAGTGCTAAGCGATTCTCATATGAGGGCAAATTGATATTCGGATTCCATGGAAGAGATCGAAGACAGAACAATAAAAACTGTTTCTGCACAGATTCGATTTTGTTTATATGGATTTCATACTGTGGATCCCATACGACGGAGGCGTATTCTAAAATGGGTCTAACGAGAGCAGTAAACAATTGCTTGATTATATATGGATCATTGAATTCTTTTCCCCAACGTTTAATGAAACCCAAAACTCCTTTTGCTTTGTTTACAGTTTGCGATATATGTGAATTAAATGTGATTTTATTATCTAGCAATACTCCAAGATCAAGGAATGTATCAACATTTTCCAGTTGATAACCATCTAATGCGTAACTACAAATTATTGGACTTCTTCTATAAAACACCATATGCTTGCATTTCAATAAATTTAGTTCTAAGAGGTTTACTTTGCACCAACGAAGAAAACTATTCAGATCATCTTGGAGTAAGAAACATAAGTTTGAATTGTTGTAGCTAAGAAAGAGTTTTACATCGTCAGCATAAATTAATATTTTCGAATGTGTAATGCATGAAGGAAGAACATTTATAAACAAAAGGAATAATATAGGGCCTAAATGGCTGCCTTGTGGAACACCGGATAAAACAGGAATAATTTTGGACTTCTGATTATTATATAGGATGCATTGATTTCTATTTTTAAGGTATGTAGACATCCATTTTAAAAATATAGGTGTGAATCCGATTTTGTACAATTTATTTAGCAGGAGATCATGATTAACTTTGTCGAATGCTTTACTGAAATCAGTATAGATGGCATCAGTCTGCATACCGAAGTTAAACGAACTTATTACTGAAGTTGTAAATTCCAATAAGTTTGTATTTGGGGAACGTCCTTTTCTAAATCCATGTTGTGATGATGAAAGAACTGAGGACACTTGGTGTGACAAGGTGTCGGTCAATATTTTCTCGAAGAGTTTAGGAATAGCGCTTAGCTTGGCTATACCTCTGTAGTTACAAATATTTGATTTGCTACCAGATTTGAACAGCGGAATTATAAATGATTGTTTCCAGTAATCTGGAAAGTAACCATTGGAAAGTGATAAGTTAAATAAATGTGTTAAAGGTATGCTTAATGAGTTAATACACCTTTTCAGTACACAATTTGGAATGCCATCCGGTCCATAAGTGTAGGAAAACTTTAATTTATTTATAGCATTCATAATAGTGGATATATGTAATGCCGGAATATTAATTTGTGATGCTTCAGGAATTGGATATGGATAATAGGTATTTTGGTTTACGCTATTTAAAGAGTATGTGGAAGAGAAGAAATCAGCAAACATGTCACATATTTCCGAGTCTTTTGAGGATTCGATTTCTCTAAATTTCATCATGGATGGATAATCAGTTATTCTACGCTTGGAGTTTACAAACCTGTAGAAGGACTTAGGATCGGATTTAAAATTATTTTTTATTTTATGTATATAGCTATTGTAGCATTGGTTATTTGTTATATTGCATTCAGATCTTGCAATGGAATATTTAGCATAATCTGTAAGTAATACAGATTTTTTGTAGTTTTTATAATATTTATTCTTTGAGTTTTTTAGCCTGGAGAGCAGCTTTTTGTTCCAAGGAGGTCCATTCGATGTTTGTATTTTTATCATTGGAATACAATTTTCAAAACAATTAAATATTTCGCTGTAGAAACATTTTATGGTTAAATTTGTTCTGCAACTTGTTATTTGGATTTCACTGGGCCATTTTAATATTAACAAAAAAATTTTTGTAATTAAATTAAAATTAACAATTTCGTTTAAAACAAAAATTTGATGTTTAAAAAAAATAAATAAATAAAATTTAAGTTATTTACAAAGACATTTTGTGTCTTAAACCCGTTTTATGGAGGTCAAATATATGTAACTTAATATCTTTTAATTTAAGTATATTTGGAGTATTATGTATCTAATTGTATTTAACTATAGAGCAATTCCATATGAAAACGATCAAAATTGGCAAATTTTTGGACGACCCCTCTCCGATTTTAAAATAAATAGTCTCAATCGATTGCCCAGCAAAAAATAATGTACCTACATATTTTTTTTTTTTTTTATAGTGACTGGTTTAGTGGTGGTGTGCACCACTGTCATGTGACAAAATTGAAGAATTCTTCATAAGGGACCTCATTGAAAGTTGTTTTAAAAAAAAATTACTAAAGCGATCGCAACGATTGATAGCTCGTTTTAAAGGTATTGAATCAGGCTTTAATTGAAAAATAAAATTTTCTTAATTTTTCTCAGAAATTTACCTTTTTTCCCATGAAAATTAAATTTTCCCATGAAAATTAAATTTTCCGATTTTCCACAGAAGCTCCTAAATTTTCCGGCTAATTTTATTTTTTTTGGATTCCTCATAATTTTTGCTTTAAGAATCAGCAATAAAAAAATGGGCCCCGACTCCTTGTTTGGACAGGAGAAAAGCATTTAAGAGACCACCTTGTTCTCATTGTTTTTATATTTTTTATAATTGAATTATTTTTAATTATTTAACAGGAAAACTTAGGAAAATTTTATTTTTCAATTAAAGCCTGATTCAATACCTTTCCAACGAGCTATCACTCGTTCCGATCGCTTTAGTAGTTTTTTTTTAAAACAACTTTCAATGAGGTCCCTTATGAAGAATTCTTCAATTTTGTCACATGACAGTGGTGCACACCACCACTAAACCAGTCACTATAGAGCAATTCCATATGACATGTGACAAAATTAAAGAATTCTTCATAAGGGACCTCATTGAAAGTTGTTTTAAAAAAAACTACTAAAGCGATCGCAACGAGTGATAGCTCGTTGGAAAGGTATTGAATCAGGCTTTAATTTAAAAATAAAATTTTCCTAATTTTTCTCAGAAATTTACCTTTTTTCCCATGAAAATTAAATTTTCCCATGAAAATTAAATTTTCCGATTTTCCACAGAAGCTCCTAAATTTTCCGGCTAATTTTATTTTTTTTGGATTCCTCATAATTTTTGCTTTAAGAATCAGCAATAAAAAAATGGGCCCCGACTCCTTGTTTGGACAGGAGAAGAGCATTTAAGAGACCACCTTGTTCTCGTTGTTTTTATATTTTTTATAATTGAATTATTTTTAATTATTTAACAAGAAAAATTAGGAAAATTTTATTTTTTAATTAAAGCCTAATTCAATACCTTTCCAACGATCTATCACTCGTTGCGATCGCTTTAGTAGTTTTTTTAAAACAACTTTCAATGTGGTCCCTTATGAAGAATTCTTCAATTTTGTCACATGACAGTGGTGCACACCACCACTAAACCAGTCACTATAAAAAAAAAAAATATGTAGGTACATTATTTTTTGCTGGGCAATCGATTGAGACTATTTATTTTAAAATCGGAGAGGGGTCGTCCAAAAGGTGATCGCTTTCATATGGAATTGCTCTATATCTAATTGTATCAAATACAATAAAATTATTACAATATATTTATGTTTTATCATATGGATAAAACTCTGACAGAATTGTATAGTTTTTTATTAAATTGTTATTTAAATATAATTAGATCCAAAGTAATACACTTTAATAGAACCATTTTTCGGATCAAATTATATCCTCTTATATTTTCGGAAAATATTTCATCATATATAATTTATATAAACTGACAGAATTGTATAGTTTTTTATTAAATTGTAATTTAAATATAATTAGATCCAAAGTAATACACTTTAATAGAACCATTTTTCGGATCAAATTATATCCTCTTATATTTTCGGAAAATATTTCATCATATATAATTTTATATAAACTTTTTTACTCGGAAAGACGTGATTATATGTTGCATCGTATTAAAAAATTTAGAGGAAATATTTTTATATATTAACATATATAAAAATATATATTCACATATAATAGTATGCAATAACATATAGGTTACAAAATTTAAAAATACGAATAAACATTGTCAGAAAATTTGTAATTGCATTTTTTCAGTAATTTTTATTTTTTTCGTGAGAAAAATAAATTATATGTATAAACACAGCTTTGAAGAATTCATTATATTTTCCAAATGAATTAGTGTTTTTGGACGTAAACCTGTACAATTTCGTGAGAAGGTGTATTTGGTCAACTAGTTTTTTGTTAGTTACTGCCATTTGGATTTTGGGGGACGATAAACTTACATGCATGTAAGAAATTGGGAAATATGATGTTTTATTTTAAATGTTATTCATAATATATATTTTGTTTATTTCCAGATTTTTTATTCATTTGCATTATGTTAACGATGTGTAAGTCCTGACATTTTTATATATATTTAAAACAGTAACAACAAAGTATATTTTCGTTTCAGCAAAATAAATTAACTAAAGAAAAATTTTATATTAAATTTTCAGTTTTTTTCAATCTACTAAGCTGCAGGTGTGCTCTAAGGGAGCTCATGGAGGCATTCACTGTGAGTCTGTGTTGGGTACCCGGACACTGCAAGGTGGATGTCAATGAGATGGCGGACGAACTTGCGGGTGGTAAAGCCCCCCCCTATGTTACTACTTTGAGGTGATATGGAAGGGATTCCGTGAAACCGTTAACCAGTCACGGAGGGACTGAATGGATTGCAGGGTGTCTAGGGCGTTATGGCCCGCATTGGACGCAGGGGCAACCAAGGTTCTTTTGGGACTGACCAGGGATGGTCTCATGACCCTTACCGGGTACCTGACCGGTCATTGTTCTGTCAGGGCTTTCACAAACAGGTGGGACAGGGACATACCGGACTTTTGCAGGTTGTGCGAGGACGTTGAGGAACTGGAGACAGTTGAGCATATAATGTGCCACTGTCCGAGGTTGCAGGGTCTCAGACAGAAACGGCTAGGAGATAGATTTCACGACGAACTTGGGTGTGTCGTAGTAGATTTGCATAGATTTGTCAGGGAAATAGGACGGGGACGATAGGAGCTTGTTCTCGGGAGTATACATCCTTTCTATCTTTCTTTCTATCTATGTTTCAATCTATCTACTGTCTATTCCTATTTTTTCTTACTTTTTCACTAAAGGGATTAACAATGGACCGTATTGGTCTCCGAGTGGAGATATGCCCTTGGGCACATAACCCTTCCTAACCTAACCTAACCTGCAACAAAAGATGTACAAGATGTTTTACTAACTTTTTTACTAACTTATTTTTTTGAGTGTTCATTTATTCATGTCGTCAATGTGGGAGTACGAACATTTTTATATTTTATAACGTATTGTAAATTATTTTAAAAGGAATCACAAAAGTATGTTTTCTGATTTTGATCAGTCTACTAATATTAAGCAAACATTTTATTAATTTTTAGCAGGGGTTTTTTAATTTCTAATCCACTAAGTGTTAGCAAAACTTTTGCTGAATCTACTTATTTTGTTGCCAAAAATCTGCTCGCTGATTTTCATCATATGTTTTTTTAGAGTTAAATTTAAATTTATTTCAGAAAGTGGGAACTAGGGAGTGAATTCTTTACAAAATTTATAAATTATGTAAAATTTATTTTTCGTACAACATCAAACAAATTTTCTTAAAAACATCGATTTTTATACAAAATATGCAATAAAAATGCAAAAAATATGCATGTATAACAAAATATGCTTTAATAGCAAAACAATTTAAAATTAATTCAATTAAATAGATAACACATAAACGGGTTTTTTTTTAGTAAATGCTATATATTAATGAATATACAATTTTTAATGAATTCTTAATTTTTTACACATTTCTAATATTTCGTACGTATTTATGTGTTCACACTTAATTACATGTAACATTTTAAATGTCATGTTTAAATTCTATTCATACTTATCAATGTATGTTTTTACGTGTTTGTATGTAAATTATTTTTACTTTATGATAAAGTAAACTTTGCATGCCAGCTCATAATAATCTTTTAACGACACTGTTACACAAGTGATAATTGCCAGGGATAATAGAAGCAAATGGTGCTCATGACACACACGGGCATCATGAAGATTATAATTAATTTAAATTAGTTTTTAAATTTTGCACATTATTTCAAAATAATGTTGACTTAAATGTTTGGACACACTCAAGAAAATGAGTTAGTAGAAAAGTTAGTAAAACGTCTGGTAAATCAAGTATACTATTTGTCAACAAAAATTTTTGCTGAAATTGTGTTTTCAACTAAAATTTCAGTTATACTTATTCAGCACTTAACTGTTTTGAACTCATGTTTTAGTAATATTTTAATAATGTTCTACTAATTTATTTTGCTAAAACAATTGTGTATTTGTTTTCATACAAAGGCTTGTCAAAGTAAGTGTCTATTAATTAAAAAAAATAAAATTGAAATTTTATAAACATAAAATGTGTATTTGTAAACTACATCATAAAAGTGATTACGAATGCAATATACGTTCAGGTAGACAGACTATAGCAAACGACATGAGTGTCCATCCTAGGTAGTTTTTTTTGTTTCCTTTTTCCTATTGCAAAAAAAGAGGTTGTATATTAACAAAACCATTGATGAAAATAGTTGAAAGATAATTTTGTTTATGTTATACATAATTATTTCTATATATTTTCAGATATTAAATTAATTCATGTCGTCAATGTGGGAGTATGAACAGTTTTATATTTTGTAACGTGTTGTAAATTATTTTTAAAAAAATTACAAATTTTTTTTTCAGATTTTCAGCAAATAAATTAACTAAAATATAATTTTTCTACAAATTTTTATTTTATTTATTTTTTTCTACTAATATTCAGCAAAAAATGTACATATTGGCCTGGTTTCTATATTCCACTACGAAGTGAAAGTGGAATCCTTTTTAATTCCACATTTTCAATTCCGCTGTGTTCTGAAGAACGAGTGAATCGTTTTTTCACGACGATTTCATTTTCATTTTGTTCTTAACAACAACATAAAAAAATGCGGTATAAAACCAAATTATCACTTTAAAGTGAATGAAATTGCAATAAAGAAGAGTGCATTTTTTAACAAAAATAAAAATTAAACAAAAAAATACTTATTTTTAAAATAATATAAAATGAGTTTCGCAATTGTGATTTCCTGGTATTTAATTAAAAAAGAAAAATAAAGAACGGAAAATCTATATAGAAAAAGCCTTCGTGACTGTTCAAATCCTTTGGAACTACCAAAAAAATCGTAAGACAATAATTAAAAGTGTTTAAAATTAATAAAAAAATAGTTTTATTGCGTACTTATTTATTATGATCGCAAAAAACTTCAATCTAGCAGTGGAAAGAAGTACAGCGTCAAAATTTTAACAAATATGTGTAATGTTTTGAAAACTGTCATATACCCAAAACGGATTAGATTTGAAAGAAGTCGCGAAGAAATTGAGAAATCTAAAAGAGAAATCAAAAAGGGAAATCATCGGTTGCGGTTCCTCATTTTCTATATTTTCAGTGCCTTCGTCATTTTTATTTAATATTTGTAAAATCACGTTTACTACATTGTCGGAACTGGTGCCATCTAAGTTTGACAATTCAGTAGATGAATTTGTGGTTGTTTACCCTTTGCTAGTCGTCCCGAATGATTTAGCAGCTGGAACACCTTCGACTGCTGTATAAAGGCCAGAAAGTTTGGCCACTGAATCTTCTTTGGATAATATGTGTTGGATATTATTGGTTCCTCCACCTGTTGCCGTTACCTCTGCTCTATTTTCGGCCATTTTTTTACGAATAGAAGCCTTCCAATCAGCCCAAGCCTTTTTCCAACTAGTTGCATCGTTTTCTGGAGGTCATAAGCTGTTTAATGTACTTGCTAAGTCCTTCCACAACTGGCCTTCAACTGTTTTGTCGGCCCTCTAAAAACCTTTGAGAAAATCAGATTTTTTTCCATGAATGTTAAAAATGGGGCCTCTTGTTCCGGATTCATGTGTTTTGCCGTAAAAAATACAACACTTTTTCAGTTAAATAAACGTATATTAACAACATATCACATTTACTTACATTGTTTGATTTTTTTACTTTTAATATTAAAAATAATTTTATTTTCTAAAAAGTTTGGGTTTTCACTCAGTTAACTAATACCGTTTTACAATTACTTTGTTTGTAGTGAAATTGTTTTATAGAACACATCAAATCACTTTAATTCCACTAGAAACAAAATGAAAATGAAATTTTTCTTTTCAAATCACTTATGTTGAATTGGGAACACAAATTGAGCGGAAGTTTCACTTTCATTTCATTTTCGGAACGTAGAACCCATGCGATTATCTTTTAGCAAGGATTTTGTAATCAACTTAGTCATGCTCGGCTCTATGAGTGGGTGGTGGGGGAATATACCACTAAGAAAAATCGACAAAAAGGAAAAAAAGAAAAGAAAGGAAAAAGAGGGAAAAGAGGCAAAATGGAGAGGAAAAGAGTGAATTAAGAACAATTGAAAGATTTGTAATGCATAGTTAGACAAAATTTGAAAAGTTATCAATTGGCAAATACGGGAATTTCGTTTATTTCAAGATGCCTTGTTAAAAATATACACTTTTTTATATTTTTTATTCCCAGGAACGAGAAATATGCTCTAAAAAATCGATTTCATGCCATAAGAAATACCTTAAAAAACAAAAGATTTGCTATTAAAAACACAGGTTTCTTTAAAAATACGTACTTTATAGCTTATTTTATAATATAGTACAGGTGGACTAACTTTTATGAAACTTATTTCAATTGCTAACAAAAGACTAGATGAACGATTAATTATACTTAAATAAAATAGTCTTAAAACTGAAAACTCAAAATTTGCAAACATGGTTTGAATTTTTTAAATTAGTGCTGCAAACCCCAGAAAAAATAAAAAAAAACTTTGGATTTTCAAAAAAAAAAAAAAAAAAAACAAATATAAAAAAAATGTTTGTTGCTCTTAAGAGTACAAAAATATGCTGAAAATTAGATTTTTTCCTAAAAATATGGTCAAAATATGATCAAAATATGCAAAAGTACTTAGTTTAGAGCAAAATATGCTCTACTAAATCGATGCCAGAATTCGTAAATTGTTCTGAAATGGATAAATATCTCATCCATTTTTCAATAGGATGCACAGGAAAAAACATGATACAGCATATTTCTTGTTACCCTGCTTATTATATTTTGCGCGGCTGTTCGATTTCGACTCCTTTTATTTGGAAATGATAAAAAGAACAAGTGAACAAACAAAAAGTAAAAACAATCTTATATTGGTAGAAAATGCAAACATTTACTGATTTAAATAAACTTTTCTTATCATGCTAAAATCTTAATCCTCCATAGATGCTTACAACTATGACAATTGTTAAATAAATGGATTATTTTGAAATGTAACTTTTAACGTGAAAAGTGTCTTGAATTAATAGAACAAAATTAGAAACTTTTCCAGCTTCATTGTTAAAACTTCAAATATATTTTTCATTGGAAGTTTTGCCTATTTTTTCCGACTTCGCTGGTGTTAAGAGCTGTAGACTTTCATTTCATATAAAACCACAAAAAACATTGAATTTTTGACTTCGATCCCCTTCAATTTTTACCAAATTAAGAATGGCAAGTGCCATATAAGTATGACATAGTCCAAATTTTATGTTCATAGCTCTTACGGTTGCTGAAATATCGCATTTTAAAATTTGAAAAAAAATCGAAAATTTAACAAATGTAGTCGTATTATATAGTTTATATCGTTTAGCGGTTAAAGCTATAAATTTTTTAATTCATTGATTTTAAAGCTAGTGTTATCGCTTTAAATGAACTTAGAAAAGCATACTTTTTTGAGGCTAAATGCATGATGTATAAAAATCTGAAAAACAATACTAAATGTAGTGAAAAAGAAGATTAACACAAAAAAAAAATTTTATTGAAAAAATAAAAATCAAAGTTTTACAAAAGAAGTTGCACGTAATTGCCCATACCTTTTTTAGCTACACTGATAGAAATTTGTGCGTAGTATTAATGAATTCCTTCATTAATCCAATGAATTTTTTCATAAAAATTTCCCCAAAGAAACGCTTCATTGAGTCAATGATAGGTGTTTCATTAAATCAGTTTTAATGAATGGTTTCATTGACCCAATGGAACTTTCATAAATTATATGCAATTTTTTTAATTAATCCTAGCCTAATCGTTATGAAAGTTTCATGTGTTTAAAGAATAAAATTCATAGTTTGTTTTTTTTTATTTGCACTTTCTATGATTATTTTAGCACAGCATTAATTTGGTGGTTATTGAGAAATTATCATTCGTTGATATTATTTATATCTGGTCTGGGGTTTACAGGATCTATAAAATATTTTTATAAAAAAAGTTCGAAAGTAAACATCACAGGATGTTCTGCAAAAGCAATGGCAGATTTTTATTAAACTCAGCCAGATTCATCAAATTTTCGTTACTTGGAATAGGATGACATGTAAAAAAGAAATCTTACAAGAAAGGTTTTCACGGGGACACCCACCAATGTAGCACAGTGGGGAAAATTCTATTGTTACTCAACAAATTTGCTAAAACTCATAATTTTTGACGAATTCGAAACAGATAAAATTTGAAAAGTAGCTGATTAGATTTTAGATCGAAAATTACAAATTTTGAAAATAAAATTTTTTTATCCATAAAAAAGAAAATATTTTAAATATTGTAATTTTTTTAAATTATGTATATTAAGAACTTCAATGATTGAAAAAAATCGTTTAAATATAATTAACAGGCATTAAAATATTAAAAGCTGAACTAAAAAAAAGCAATTTTAATTTATTTCTGTTTTTCTTTACATTCAATCTTTCTGTACATTTTTTATAATTTGTGTTAAAAGATGACATATTTTCTTATATGTCGGTACAAAATATGTAATTTTTGAATTCAGGTAAAAATGTTAAATATTGTTAACAATGTTGTTAAAAACAAAAATTTATTATCGTAACGTTTTTGTGTAACATCGTCAAATTTAGGTCTCGTTTTGAACAAAACTACATCGTTTTTCTTAGAGAATCTGTTCCCTGGAATTTACTGACCAACTATTACAATTCGTCAAAAACTGTTAGCTCTAGGCAAACTTAATAAAAAAAATTTATTTATATCAAAATTTTGGTAATTCAGTTTAAAAGAAATTTTTCAGTTTTGTTTTCAAAATGATAGTACAAAAAAAAAAATTTTTTTTCTTATTACAAGTCAACATTTTTATTAAAAAGTTTGAAAATTTTCATTGATTTAATGATTTTTTTTAATGAAATTATGAAAAAATCATAGAAAATGTTAATGAAAAAAATACCAATATTAATGAATTCTCATTTAGTTAATGAAATTTTTCATTTAACCAATGAATCGATTTTAATGAAATCGTTTCATTAATACTATGAAGGAAAAGTCTATCAGTGTACGAGAGTCATTGATACCTCATTTTAGAGCTACTTTAATTGTGGTTTTACTGGTACAGAATATATATTCACTTTATAAAGACAAAATGCATTTTTTATAAATTCGTGCTTAAAACCGCTTCATTTCAGAAACCTGGGTTTCCAAAATTTAAAAAAAAAAATTATATATATACCCTTGCAAAATCACTGCGGTCTCTAGTGTTATCGGTTTTTTAATTATAGTTTTTTACATTTTTGTGCATAATTTTTGATTCCGTAAGAGTTCTAAAAATGGATTTGACTACAGGATAGCGTAATAATTTATAATTAACATATACTTTTAAAGAATTTTAAAACTCTAGTTTTTTTAAATACATCCGTTTAAACCGCGAATTTTGAAAATATTTAATTTTATCTTCTATCTATTTTTGATCGTACAACAAATCCAAAAGATGGTGCGGAATCCGTGAAAAATTTTTTGAAATGAAAAAAATATTACCATTTCCCAAAAATTGGACTAACTGTAAAGCTATCACGCATTTTTTAACCGCGTTTTACGATATCTTATCAATACCAACAATTTAGTCAAACTTTCTGGAAATATCTGCTCACCCGTACTTTTACAACCAGGACAAAAGTTTCATTATATGGATATACAGTAGTGGTCAAAACATTTGGAACTGAGATCGTATTTTTTGTTTTCATTGATTTATTTTCTGCAAATCACACTTAGTTACTAAAATTTATTTTTTACATATTTTTCATACATGGCATACATTCATAATTCCGTTAAATTAAAACATCAAAACAATTAATAATAATAGATGTATTCAAAATGCAGGTGTTCAAAACATTTGCAACTCTCATTATTTTTACTCTAAACGAAGCAATTTATAGTAACAAATGCTAGAATTCCTTATTAATATGAGATTCAGGCCGTTACATTTTTTAAACAAATTTATTATAATTATTGTTCTTTAATAGTTGTAATAAGATGTTGGAAGCATAAACATCGTTAGAATAATTTTTGTAAAAAATGGCAGGAAATAAATACAATTCTGATTTCAAATCAAAAGTTTTAAATGATTTTCAAAATGGACTTTCACAAAAAGAAATTTCTATAAAGTACTCCTTTCCAAAATCAACGATTTGCCGCATTGTAAATAGTGGTAACATCCACACAACTCATAAAGGTGGAAGACCCCGTATTACAACTATAAGAGAAGATCGGATAATCAAGATTTTTTTTACGAAATATCCCAAAGCAGTTCCCAGAGAAGCTAAAACTGAACTTTTAATAGACGCCAGTCTTCCCACCATTAAGAGAAGAGCCCGAGAATATGGTCTTAGAAGTTACAGATGTACAAAAAAACCGTTTGTGTCGGAAAAAAAAACCGAAAAGCTCGGATTGACTTTGCACGCACCCATTTGAACTGGACTCAACAGCAATGGAAAAATGTATTGTGGTCAGATGAGTCTTAATTCAACCTCCGGGGATCAGATGGAAGAGCCAATGTTCGAAGACCACGAGCCGAAAAGTTTTATCCAAGTGAAGCACGGAGGTGGAAACATTATGGTGTGGGAATGTTTTTCAGAAAATGGGATTGGCCCAATTCACCGCATTACTAGCACAATGACGGCTACAATCTATAGAAATCTTTTGAGTTCAGTTATGCTTCCGTATGCTGAATGGGAAATGCCACTCTCATGGACCTTCCAGCACGACAACGACCCAAAACACACTGCGTGGGTTGTAAAAGTTTGGCTGCAGGAAAATGAAATTAATATCATGTCGTGGCCGGCTCAATATCCCGTTCTCACCCGATTGAGAAGATGTGGATGATTGTAAAACGGAATATCGGCAATAAAGTATTCCGAAATGGTGATGAACTTTTCGTCGAGTTGGAAAAGCAGTGGAATTAAATTTCTGACGATTATATTAAAAAGCTCATTGCCTCAATGCCTAAGAGGTGTTCAGAAGTTATAAAAAATAATGGCTACGCTACAAAATACTGAATCTTAAAACCATTGTTTGTATTTCCTGTTAATGACTTTGAGAGTTGCAAATGTTTTGAACACTGCACTATCGACTTATTTTGTTAAAATTACTTTTTTATTTTTGAGAAGTTGCGAATATTTTTTTTGTATTTGTAAAATAATATGCTATAACTGAATATAATAAAAAAACAAAAATTTATACCACAAATCTTTTTTATAAAAAAAATTATAATTACCTTCACCATGATTTCAGTTGAAAATGTTTTGAACACCACTGTAACTGTATCATAAATCGTTGTACATCAGTTATTCATTACATATATGAAGTTTTCTTAGATATGATGAAGAGCTTCATTAAAATGTATGACAAATTTTTGATTTATGAAACATTTTTTCATAAAAATATTTCATAAACCGTGTGAAAATATCAATCTGTTATAGTTTCATTTGAAATTCAGAATTTCCATTTAAAACCACGAAACTATCATTTGAAATAAAGATTTTCATTTGAAATTAAGAAAACGTAAATTGCAACTTGGACTTTCTGTTTAAAATTCAGAGGCTATCATAACATCAATTAAAAGTCAGAAATTCCAATCGGTTGATCTGTTCTAAATTTTGCATGGAATTTTAGGAATATAAATTATAATTTTTAAATTTCAGTGAGACTAGAAATTCGTGTCTGCAGTTAAGGTTTTTAAATTCTAAAGGAAAATTCTTAACTTAAATCTATTTTTTCTGATTTTTTAAATAAAAAGAGGTATCCATTGATATTTTCTAAATATCTATTTGAAATTCTGCATTTTAATGGATATATTCTGAATAAATATTTGCAACAATATTGGATTTAAAAAAAAGTATTCAAAACAAAATTTCATCATCGGTTTTAACCATTATTGTGTTTGTACCCTACCAAAGGACAATTCTCATTTCATAAAAAATAATAAATTCGCTTTATCATATTTATAAAATATCTTATAACAGTTATAAAATATTTCATGTAAAGCTATGAACTTCTTTGTATTTAAGAAACATTTCATAAATACGAAAAAGCTTGTCACCATTTTGCACTTTTATGAATCAGTTTCATCATATTTATGAAGTGTTACATTGAATGAAATTCAATGAAGTTTTTCATCATATATATGAAGGTTTTCTTAAATATTATGAAGCTTTTTCTCTGAGTGTAGTTGGTTTAAATTATAGAGCACTTCAACAGAATATTTAAATAAATTGTTAAAATACTATAAAATGTTTTGGTATTTTGATTTAAATGTATTAGTTAGCTTGTTTTTAAAAACGTTAGCTAGCCTTTAGTATAAATTTTCGCCATACTCAGCAAACTAAGTCACGTTACGTTTTTAACTTAACTAGTTGAGTTAAATAGATGATGTTTACCATTTAACACTTTAAGGCACGAAGAATCATGCAGGTGTCAAACAACTTTTTTGTTTCTAAGTGTTTTTTCTGTTAATTAAAGTAAATTATCACAAATAAAATTATAATTTTTCTGTTAATATGGGAAAAATAGTCATGATCTTTAAGCGAACTAACCTACATCTCACACACAATTTATAGATCAGCAATGAAAATTCACTAATTTTTTATATATTCAATAAAATTGTCATAAAATACCAAAAAATTCTAATATTTCAACGGAACAGATGCTTTGTTGCAAAATCAAACATATAAAACACTTTATTAAACTGTTTTTTATTTAAAAATGTTAACTTTTATTTGATCTTCTTTTATTTGATATCGGATAGAATAATTCGAATATACGAATAGTATATTCGAACTATTTGTATATACCAGAATATATACGTGATGTTTATGATGAAACATAGGATTTCACTTTCCAGAAGTGTCGGCTTCGAAATAGTATCCAACGAAACTATTGAAATACTACTTTAAATTAATCGCTGATGTTCAAATTTTATTAAAAAAAAAGCTAAATATATTTGTATTGCCAACCAAAGTAAACATTTTATCCCATTTGTGTAGCCGCGCTATTTTACAATAACGTTTCTAACTTTCCTGTCATAGTAAGCTTGAAAAAGGTTCCATAGGAAATAATTACATGGTAAAATATGTTCTATAGATAAAATTAGTTAAATACTTTAACATACCAAACACCTTTAATAAATTACTCTCTTTTATTAATATGTAAATTTTGACTAACAATATTTAACAAGTTGTTCACCTTTTATGCCACTTTAAAAGCCCATCGTAATTGATGCTCCATATAAAAGAATATTGTTTAAACAACAAAAAACCGCAGGCATAATTCTAAAACTAACTAAATATTTGCCTCAAAAACTGCTTATGAAGCATCATAATAATTACTCTTCGTTGTTAGTAGAAATAATACGGTTTGTTGATGCCATTAAATTATGATGAGGATGATGATGATGATGATGTAAACAATGAAATGTATTTACCCAACATGGATTTTGATGGTAGTAGAAATATTGTTTTCTAACAGCCCTCATAGCGTATAATGAATAAACAATCAGGCACTAATATTAATCATACGCTCCGTGAACCTACTATTTATAATTTAAAATAATCAAAATTAAGTAGATGTAAAATTATAGAAATAATTAGTAACTAAATTAAATATTATGTAAATGAAAATTAAATAATGAAGTTTTTCTTCGCCTGTAAGCGAGAAATGCTTAAATTTTTAGTTTTCATTAAAATATTGAATGTATTCTTTATTTCAGAACAAATTTATAAAAATGATTTAAGTTTATCAAAGTAGACATTTAATATCACAGTTCAACAAGAACAGAAAATTCTGATTTATCGTGATTGCGACCTAGCATTTCCAAAGAACTTTAGAACGCAGATCATGGCCATGGAATTTTAAAATTAGCAAAAAACAATTTTTATTAGAAAATTTATATTTTTTAATAAACTTTTTTGCAAAGTTTGAACACAAAACCGCTACTTTTTTACAACATTCAAATAGTATGAACTATGCCCATTAATTTCATATACTACACGTTTCAAAAGGAGCGATAGTATTCCTATGCCTACACGCAGAAAAAATACTTTTGAATATGCTTGCAGGTAATTCACTTTTTTTTTTAGAAAATTTATATTTTTTGATAAATTTTTTTGCCAAAAAAGTATAAAATTTAAAACAAACCACTACTTTCTTACAACATTCCAATATTTTTTTTTTTTTGTTTTATTAATTAATAATCATATAATTACAAATTATATACTATTACCCTAACCGAGCACTAGCTATGGCCTTCGTCGCGTTGTAGTGAAAACAAACCAGTGCCTCTAGTGGGAATCGAACCCACGACCCAGCACTGATACCAACTAGCCTACCGCGCCGCATAACATTCAAATAGTATGAACTATGTCCCTTAAATTCATATATTACACATTTCGAAAGGTGCGATAGTTTTTCCAACACTGTACCAAAAACAGCTGTAAAATCACCTAAATCCCATGTTAAATTGATGATTGTGTGATCACTATACAATAGGGCGGGTCGATTTAAAAATCGCTCAACGTACAAGGTAAATCGTATTCTAGGGATCAAAATAAGAAACTTTGCCGAAGGACCCATACCTCTAAAACGAATTCTAATGTCCAGACTTTTGACCCGTAGTTTCAAATTTTGAAAAATCCCACTATGGCCCATTTAGAGTGCCCCAATCGAATCCAACCCAATCGAATATTATTTATACATTCAAGAAGAAGAAATAGATACCCTAATCTTAAAAAGACTCCTCCTACTTTCTGAAATATCTCTATCCCGAGATTTGTACATTTTGCTATAAAAACACGGCTAAAAAGGCCCTCTTTCAACTTAAATGTTAACCCCTCAACGGTCACCTATAATGATGATTTATGTATTAATCTGCTAGCGCGTCTCCCGGAGAAGAATTAGCTGCCATAATCTTGGAGAGATTCATCCTACTTTCTGCAATATCAAAATGGGCTTTTTTAAAATTTGACCCTACGGGTCAAAAGTCGGGACATCAGCATTCGTTTTAGAGGTATGGTGCCTTCGGCAAAGTTTTTTATTTTGAACCCTAGAAAACGATTTTCTTTGTACGTTGAGCGATTTTTTTGCCTCCCTACTAATCGACCCGCCCTACTATACAACCAACAAAACCTGTCCGTCATTTGAACAAATTATTTAGTATAATGTATTTTTTTACGTTTAACTATTTTCGGATTGTTATTTTGACGAAATATCGTCAAATGTATTAAAAGAAATTGGTAATTTTAACAAATTTGATAATTATTTTGTAGTTTTATCAATACGCTTTATTTAATTTATTCATATTTTGTAGATTTACAATTAATTGCTAGTTTTATATTTTTTTATCTTTTATATTATATAAATTAAAATTTTTAATATAATACGTCTTTAGTTAGTGTATTAACAAAAAAAGAATTTGAAAAGTATTAAAATAATAAAATTAAAAATGATAACGTTTGTGCGGTAGGCTAGTTGGTAGCGTGCTAGCTTATCACTGCGGGGGTCGTGGGATCGATTCCCACCAGATGTACTGGTTTGTTTTCGCTACAACGAGCCGAAAGTCATAGTAGCTAGTGCTCGGTTAGGGTAATAGGATATAATTTGTAATTATATGATTATTAATAAAAAAAAATTAAAAAATGACAACGTAGTACGTACCCAAACCCCAATTTTTAAAACACTTGAAACATTTTATTGACAAAACACTTTAATTTATTTAATATACAAATTATTAATAATTTAATTTTTTTATATTTATATAAATAGTTGTCTAAAATAAAGTAAGGACAGTAATAAAAGCTTACAATTTACATAAAACAATATGAAACTACAATATTTTTTTAAAAAAAATAATGACACACTAAATTATATACTATAATTCACCGAATTTAATAATTTACAACTCTTTCGTAAAAACAAATGTCACAATAAATTAATATTAATTTTTCCAACTTTAACAAATGCTTCTCACACACTAACACATGCAATGACACCACAATACTAACATCACAACAAATTTACTGGCTTCATTTAAATAAAAAGAGCTGTCAAAACAACAATTGCTTCGTAAAGCGATAAAATTTGTCGGTTTTACAAAAAATTACATCAATTTAAATAAAATAATTGTTGTTTCAACAATGAAATTTGTCAAAAGCTAACAAAAATTTTATGTTGATTTCACTTGCGACTCTTGGTTCAGTGTATGCATGCACGCAGAAAAAATAATCTTTTGAAGAAACTTCCTTATACCTTATAAATGGTCGTTTTTGACTAGACCGTACTTTCATTGAATTTTTGTTTACTTTCTTCAATAACAAAAATGCAAAGAAAGTGTAGTCTAGTGAAAAACGACTGTTTATAAGGTACAAATTGGCTTAGGAAGATATTTCGGATGCCTAGACACATTCAGATTGTAATTATATGTTCCAAAAGTTGTTCAAATTTCCAACGGCTACAATTTTGTTATATATTGTTAGTGAAAAATTAAGTTATGCTGAAAAACAAAAAAAAAAAATAATATTTTTATCCTCTATTTTTTCAAAAAAGTGCAGGAAAAAATTATTTTTTTCACATAAAATGTTCTTTCAATTTGTTCAGTAGGCTCTTCACTACATTATTGCCAAACATAGTTAAGCAATATCATCAAGTCTGAATTAGCTGTAGGCCAAAAACTGAAGACACCTTTTTTTTAATGGTGCACTGATTTTCAAAATCTTTTGAGGTCCATAAAAAAAAATTGGTAGTCAAACTGGGCAAACCAAGTACAGGGTTTTACTAATCTTTGGTAGTGCAATCGAACCTATACTGTCGAGTCCGTGCATTTTTCCAAAAGTCTTCATTTGTTGCACTATGTTATTTGAACAGTAAATTTTACAAAAAATGGGTTAAAAAACTCTAAAAAACATCCTCCCTATTTGTGCACTTAAAATATACTTAAAATAGCTCTAGAGGGCGGTACGTATCATGAATCATAAAACAAATATCATTTTTGAAATTCTGAGGAGTACGCATTTCATTAGAGTACGCACACTTATATGTTTCTACGCATACTGGTTATTGGGGCCGCAGCTGAAAAAAAATTTTATTTTTTAATTCCAGAGGGGGTCATAGTTATTTATTAATTTTTTTTTTTTGAGGGGCGTCCCATAAAATGCAGTTTAGTCTTTTTTTCTAGAAAGGAACGCTGCTAAACAAAATTGTATTTAAAATTAATGGAATGAAGTTTTATAATATGGTAGTGAGGAAACAGTAACAAAAAAATAAATATTGTGCCGAAAAACTGAATTAAACATCACTGAGCGTATATATGTATAATTCGCCAGCAAAAATTGTTTCAAATGGATATGAAGGGGTTTGGTATCTGTTGGTACTCGTATTATTGTTAATTTCATGTGGTAGCAAAAATGTTTACACATTGCACACCAAAAAAAAAAAATAAACAAAATGACATGGCTGCACGTACAATTATTTCATACACTGTACTCTGTACTCCTTAATGTATTTTATTTTTTAATCTATACTCATTTGTGCATGTATTGTATTGTGTTTTAAATATTTTAAAATATTTGGTTTCCATTAAATATCCATTGTTTTTAATTTATATTCTCGTTATCTCATACCAACCCATAATAATTCTTTGAAAATGTTTCATATCTACTAGAGTTTCTTTCATAAAAGAGTCATTCCATGTTAAACCGAGCGATATTTTAAATCAATATTTTTGTTTGCAGACATTCTTGGAAAAAAATTAAAAAAAAAAAATTTCATTATTTTTAAGTGTTTTCAACAAGAAAAGTAAAAAATACAAATTTTTGTAATACGAAATGAAATGCAACACTGATCCCATCAAGTACCACCTGTTAATAGACTACTGTCCTAATTTTAAGCAAGTTCCGTCATTTACTTTGCGTTTAATAGCTGTTCAAAACATACAACCTCGTGGATTTTTTAAAAACGAACACAATTAATTTCGAGTACTCATTTAGCATTATTTTTTGCGAAGAAAAACCGTCAATCATACCAAGGAATAGCTTGATAAATACTATGGGGACTTTGTACCAACGATTTCAATGGTAAAAAAGTGGTTTACTGAATTTCGCTTTGGTCGCAAAAGTACAAATGATGGTGAGCGTTCTGGACGGCCAATTCAGGTCAATACACATGAAAATGTCGAAAAAATCCGCGATATGGTGTTGGTCGATCGAAGAGTAAAAGTGCGTGAGATTGTTTTAAAAAAAAAAAAAAAAAAAAACAAAAAAAATTACTTCAAAATATTTCGAAATCCTTTTTAATTTTTTTAAATCTGCGCTTATAGATTTAAAAAAATTAAAAAGGATCATTGTGAAAAGCAATCTGATGTAGGCGTGTCCCTATCCGGATTTCATTCCTGCCTAAGGAAATCTTCAGGGGACTTTGTTATTAGAATTTCTAGAGATATTTGTTATGTTAAATCACAAACTCAATGAGAATTTCTTGTCCTCGTCTAGGAGCGAGATTCAAAATTTAAAATATCAAAGAAAAACCAAAACAACAACAAAAAATTGTCACAATTGGCTTTGTCTTCTTCCAAATACTACTCTGTTTTTTTGACAGACCTAGCAATGTAGTGACGTTTATTCAAGTAAATCAACAATAGAAAATCATATGTTTTCTATTAGTGTCAGTTACATTTAAATTTGCACAAGCATCTGCATATTTGTTATTTAAATTTATTTTCATCGGGATAAACATTAAATAAGTTTTGGGATTTTAGCACATTTAATTACTATAAATGCAATTAATGTTTATCCCGATGAAAATATACTTTGGACCAACGAAACTAAAGTCAATTTGTTTGGTAATGATGCAGAAAGAAATTCTCGTCGTCCAAAAGGGAAAGAATTTCATATCAGATTTACCAAAAAAACTGTAAAACATGGAGGAGGAAACGTCATGGTATGGGGCTGTTTTTCTTGGGAGGGAGTAGTTCTGATACATCCTATTGAAAACATAATGGATAGATTTGTGTACAAGAATTTGTTGCAGACAGTTATTCTGAGGAAAATATGCCACTAGTATGGAGATTTCAACAGGATAATGATCCGAAACACTCATCAAAGTTGGTGAGTGAATGGTTTCGGGAGCATAATTTGAACGTTGTTGAGTGGCCACGTCAGTCCACCGACCTCCATCACATTGAGAACCTTTGAGGTGAACTCAAGTGACAGCTTTCTAAGCTTCCCTGTAGTATTAAAAAAGAATTATGGAAAATATTCAAAAAGCATGGTATAATGTCCCGGTAGGGACTTGTCATACGTTAATTTCATCCATGCCTAAGAGGATTGAAGCTGTCCTTAAAAATAATGATGGATATACAGGATATTGACTGCCTGGTTTGATGTTTATTCAAACAGTAACTTTCATGTATAAATTGTTATGTTATTTTAAAATTTTTTTACGTACACCTATTTTACTGACCACATAAAAATGGACGAAATTTTTGAATTTATGTTACTTTGATCTTTTTTTAGAGCTATCTTAACTCTAAACTAATTTTTAAATACATAAAATATGTTTACTTTATAAATAAATCTGAAATATGAAATAAAATAACAAAAAATATAAAAACCATACTCTACTTCAAATAAAAAAGTTCACACCTATTTTTCTGTCCACATGTGTAAATGTCGACATTGCAATGTTTTTCATGTTTTTTTTAAAGTTTTAAACACAGATAACTCCTTTCAATCTTTTTGTCCGAAAATATGTGTCAAATATTTTTGAAATAAGAATACATCTGCCAAATTTGAAAACAAACAAAAATCGTGATCTGAAAAACCTTTCGGTTTGACATGGAATGACTCAGAAGCCAGAAATTCCTTTGAGACTTAGAGAGTATGAGTTTGTATATTATTTATTAAGAGAGTCTCTGTTTAATTTATAAAACAAAGAATTTAGCATACAGTTTATTTATATTTTGCACTACTTGCATTTGTGTATAAACATTTTATATTAAATCAATATTAGAAGACAAAAAAAAAAAACTGGTAGTAGTTTTTTGTTTGAAAATGCTAAATTCTCAGTGGAGTTAGCTGCAATATTAAAATCATAAACTTTCTAAGAAACAAATCGTTTTAATAGTAATACATGAAAAAAGAGTTTTAAATCCTGATAAACTGATTTGTCACAAAGTGTTATTCAGCAGTGGTCATTAATATCAAAATGTTGCTTCCATCCCAGTAAACAGCTTATACTGTATTATAACCTGTTCTAATTTCTGTTCTGCAACTGGTTCTTTTTATATGTAGTTTTTCCTATTTGCAATAGGTTCTTTACCTCCAAACAAGAACAGGTTGCTTTAGAACCGGTTCTACAACCAGTTATAGAACTGGTTATGGGACAGTGACACCTTACATTTTGACTCCCATGAACCTGTTCTAAAACCGGTTCCATGTAACCGGTGGTAAAAGAAGTTGTTCTAGAACATGTTCAGAGGTAATCTGTTCCGAAAAATTTTGCTGGGATTATTATAAAGATTTTGAAAAAATATTTACAGTTTTTAGAGAATAATTTTTTTGCGGTCCTCAGATGGCCAAGAATAATGATGGATAATCATCCACGATATGGATAGCAATAAAATATCTATAGAAAATACAATGAACATATTTAGAAAGATAACATTAATGATATTCATAAATAAACTGATCTCGACAAAATTTTGTGGTACAGGGTTGGTTATAATAAATTGATTTCATAAGTTTATATGTTTTTCTTCCAGCTTTATATCGTTTTGAAATAAATGTTTGAGTTAGCATCACTGTATTTTATTACGTTTTATCATTTTTACAAGCATGAGCTTTATAAGATTTTTTTTTTTGTATTTTTTTTTTTTATATTTTTTAATATTGTATATAATACAAAATATATTTAATTTAATTAAAAAATGCCAACGATATTTGTTTGCCTGTTTAAGTAAGTAAGTGTGTGCGAGTTTTTATTGTTTGTTGTTTCTGTATTTTTTTTTTTCTTTCATCATACAAAAAATATTGTTTTAATTAGTGAGAATCCTTTGCTCTCACACTTCTACAAACTATGACTACTTCAACACTCACACATATATGACGATTTCATGCCAACTGACCCGCTACAGAAAAAAGTATAACGCAGCAATGTCAAACTAAATGTATTTTTTATCCTATAAAAGCCAAAAAAAAAAAGGAACGACTCTTGCACTTTTAGAAGAACATGGGAGTGGTTAAATAGTGTTTTATTAATTTCTATGACTTTTATTTAACCGAATTTGCAAAATGCTAATAATTTGATTATAACGTATGCGGAATAAAATTACAACAAAAAAAAAGCATTGAAGTTTTTTCTAGCATGAAATTAAAGTATTCTTATCTTTTCGCGTTAGACTGTTACACAAATGGTCCGGGTTCGATTCCCGGTGACGACAACATCAATTTAAAAAACATAATATGTATGAGTTTTCTATCACTTATATGTATCGCTGCGCCCACCTTCGGTGTTCTCATAGCACTTAACCCCACCGAAGTAAACTAATGAATCAGGGCTATGAAACAACAAAAAGCTTCAATATATTCGCCAACTCTACATCAGGTGGCGAGCAACAACTGCTCTAAGACTTATCATCTCGCGCAATTACAGTCATGCCATGTTTGGAGCCCTTCATCTTTCACCACCTTTCATCTCTCCACTATCCCCTTTCCAAAGAAAGCAACACATTAATTAAGAGGAAGAATTTCCTTAGTGTTGCTTCTCTTTAAAAAAAAAAAAAATAAAAATATATTACAAATGAAACAAACAAAAAAATAAATAAATAGAGGTGAAAAAAATTTTTAAGTGTTGAAAAACATTTTTTTAAGTAAATATATTTTTTTAGGGTGAAATGACATTGAATACCCGTTTTTGTGGTGAAAAACATTTTTATGGCAAAAAAAATTTTTAAGTGAAATTAACACTTTATGTTAATTTGAAATTATTATTCACCTCTTAGCGTTTGGTGGATGTATATTATATAAAGCAGACGCTACTACACCCTGAGAAAACCAGAAATAATTTTCATAATTTTTCGTCCAATGTAACAATTTCATGAATATTTATGAAAATTTTCATAAATAATTAGAATAGTAATGACCATATCATGTTCTCCATGAATTTTTTCTGCACAAAAATAATGAAATCCTTACTAAATTGAATTAGTTTTTTAGGAAATGTTTCATAAATACTATGAAATATTAGTAATTACTTGAATTAAAATAAAAAGTACTGATCTCTAAAACATTTTAAATACTTTTTTTTAATTTTTTTAATAAAAAATTTATTAAAAAAAATTGTATCAAATTATATATAATTTGATGCTATTTACTATACCAATTTTTCATATTAAACTATATGATATTAGATAGATTGAGATAACATGAGATCAGCTTATATATGCCATTTTCGGATCAGATGAGATGTGATGTTTAGTTATATGCAGGCGCGGTTCCCAGGGGAGTAAAAATGGCACATTTCCTCTCCCAAAATAGAAGTTTATAATACAATAATGTAAAAAACGATGAAAAAAAACTGGATCAAAAATACTCTAATTTCCCTATGCAAAGCATTTTTCTGGATCCGCGCCTGGTTATATGTAATCTTATATATAATCCGATATAATTATATCGGAACGAACAATATTGCTCCTTTTTAAATGTGTTTTATTATAAATATATCTCAAGATTAATTTAATTTAAACTATTTTTAAGCACAATATTTTTTTAATAACCAACGTTATGTCAACAGTGGCAAATTCGCTCAAACCAATGATTGGTTACTGTTATCAATCGGATAACAGGACAATACTCTCAAGATTATTAATCACACGTTCTGCCACAGCAAAACAGGCGGTAGCCCACGCTTTGCCCGCACTGTGGTGGTTGTATTTTTCCGCCTGGGCTGTTAAATAATAACTATTATGCTTAAAACATTTTGTGCAAGAATTGAAATAGTTGCTCTATTTTTTATTGATTTTTTATAGGAGAACAAATACTGTTAGTTTGGCATTGTTAAGATATACTTTTTATTTAGCTGGACAGTTAGCTTGGAAAGCAACATATACAACTGATTGTTGTCGCTGCTCTTACTTGTTCACACTGTTGTTGATCATATTTTAAAAAGTACTTTTGTTTTTGTTGTATTTGAGGGTGACAATTGTTCTTGGCATATTTTTGTTCATTTCTACAGTTTAGTAACAGAAATAAAAAAAAATAATAAAATCACATAAGAGAATAACGATGAAATGCTACAAGCATTTCAAAGCAAACATTTCATTACATTACGAGTACATTCATTCTTTTCGATTCTTTTTTATGCCGTTCCAACTGCCATCGTTATTGGGAACAGTGAATAGAATTTAATTTTGTATTTATTTCAGCGATGGCAGGCAATACCGCTAAAATACCGTTGCCGATTCAAACCCTTTCAACTGATTATCGTTATCCCTAAAATAATGTTACAGATATTACTAAAATACCAATACCCTTTAAATACCGTTACAGAAATAACTAAAATACCGTTTCATCATATAGATGAAATTGTGTCATAAATCGTTTGCCATCAATTAATCATATTTCTTATCAAGTTTTCATAAATATGATGAAGAGTTTCATAAAAATTTGTGACAAATGTTTCATAGACCTGCATCATTTCATAAACAAGTTTCATAAACATTGTGAAAATTATTTTTTCCTTTTTACTCAAAATATATGAGAAATTATGTAAAATTCGAAACATTTATTAAATATTATTACTATTAATATGATATAATATTTCGAATTTTCAATTGCAGGTTTTATTTAGAAAATTATATTTTTTAATTTCAAATGGAAATTTTTAACTTGATTTGCTGTTTTTAACCTTAATTGATGTATTAAAAATATACATGAACCGTTTCACAAAAGCTTATGAAGCATCATCATCCTATACTGATATAAGTCAGTCTTCTGCTTTCAAACAGACATAATGTCAGCGGATAAAGTAATTTGTTCAAAGTGTTTTATGAATATTCTTAATGATTGTGCAATTGTATGTGAAATCTGTCAATGTAAATTTCACAAAATATGTGCCAATGTGGATACTGAGAGTGCATTAAATACTCTTTTGAGTTTTGAAAATATTGTTTATAATTGCGACAATTGCATATTAACTTCTCGTGATTTAATAAAAAAAATAAGTTTGTTAACTTATGAAATTGCTGAATTAAAACTGTTATTCTCTAAATTTGCAAAAAACAATGTAAATGACAACAACATAAAAAATGTGTCTCATCGTAGTTTGCCTATTACCCAAACAACAACAACTTTGGTGGAAGTATGTGATCAACAGATCAACGATAATAATGCTAATAAAATTACATCTGCTGTTAATAGTTATGCTTTTCCTTCTACTAGTGCTGCTGCTTTAAAAGCTTCTGTTAACTCTAAAGCTACTGCTAACTCTAATGCTACAACTAATCCAAAAGCTCATAATAATGTTAAAGTCACTGCTGTTAATAACATTTCTGCTAGTGCAGCTGATGATGCTACTTCCGTTAGTCAAATTATCAATGATGCTAATTCGGCGGTTTTAAGTGAAGATGAAGCGTTGGATATGCAAGGTGTTTATAATTGGAATAATGTTACCAATCGTAAAAAAAGGCCTAAAAAGCGTAAAGTAATAGTGGGAAACAATGAGAATACGGAATTAGATGTGGCTATTAAAATGAAATGGGTTCATCTCTCGTCATTTTTGCCAATAGTTACAGAGGAGAAAATCATAAATTATGTTGCTAAACATCTTGGTATTGATAAATCCCATATTTCTTGCCATAAATTAGTTAAAAAAGATACTTCACTGGAAAGTTTAAGATTTATTAATTTTAAACTCGGTGTCTCATCTAAGTATTATGATCTACTGTTAAAGGCTGAGCTTTGGACTTCTGAAGTTAAAGTCCGTCCTTTTCAGTTTTTTCCAAAAAAGCTGCCGGCAAATCAGCAAATATAACCAAGCCTGCTGAATCGCTTAAAATTTATTATCAAAACCTTTCTGGTATGAGGATGAAATCATCATTAATCAGTGCTTTTTCATCCCATGGTGATTATGATGTTTTTGTATTTACTGAATCTTGGCTAAACTCCGATTTCTGTGATGAAGAATTTTTTAATCCATTCCTATACATTGTTTTTCGTAATGATCGTGATCCTGTTGCAACTGGACTTGAGAGAGGTGGTGGTGTCCTAATAGCTATAAAAAAATCGTTGTGCTATAAATTTGTGAAATTATCTAATATGGATTCTGAGTTGGACCAGCTTTGTGTATCCATTAAATCTGCTACTTATGATCTCTATGTTTGCGTTTCTTACATTCCGCCTCGTAGTCCTGACGAGTTGTATTCTGCACATGCTGCTAACATTTCTAGCCTTGCTAACCGTTTTAATGATGGCGACAGATTGTGTGTTTTGGGGGACTTTAACTTAGCTGATATTGTGTGGTCTATGATCCCTAACTCAGGTCTGTTTTTGCCTAATAACGTAAATAAATCTTTTGAAATAAGTATTCTCGATGCAGTTTTTAGTCTTGATCTTATACAAATTAACTCAGTTTTTAATAGGCTAAATAAAATTTTAGATTTAGTTTTTATTAGCTCTGATTTAAAGTATTCGCTTGTTGAATCTGATTTCCCAATTTCAGCTTCTAATACTCATCACTGTGGATTAGAAATTGTTATTGATTTTTTTAAATATGCTCGTAAAATTAATAATGATGATATACGTTATAATTATTATTCTTGTAATTTTAATGCTCTTAATGCAATGATTTATAACTTAAATTGGATTAATTTATTAGATAATGAAATTGTATCTATTTGTTATGACATTTTTTTATCTAATATTGTAAAGATTATCAATGTTAATGTGCCACTATCTAATCCTAAAGTGTACAAGCTTCCTTGGTACACTAAAGGTTTAAAGAAGCTGAAAAATCTTAGAAATAAATTTCACATGAAATTTAAGGCCTCAAATAGTACCAGCGATAAGCAAAATTTTCTTCGTTATGAAAAAGAATTTAATTTTTTAAACAAGTTTTTATACAATCAATATTTAATGAGTTTTAATGAATCTATTAAATATAATCCGAAAAGTTTCTGGAGTTTTATTAATTCTAAAAGAAGTACTTCTACAATACCAGTGCTTATGTCATATAATGATCTTTCTTCTGAGAATTTAAAAGATTCTCTCAACCTTTTTGCCATGTATTTTCAGTCAAATTTTAATGATGATTCCTTTTCAATGAATGAAGCGGATTTCAGTAATATTGTTTCATTTTTTGATTTTGGATCTTTAAAAATTTTGGATGAAGATATTGCTTCGGGCATTGGTAAACTTTCGAATTCTTTTAAATGTGATAATGATGGTCTTTCAGCCTTTCTTCTTAAGAAATGCTTTTCTTCATTTATTTTACCCCTCAAAATAATTTTTAATAAATCTTTACGAGCTGGTTATTTCATTCAGAAATGGAAATTTACGACTATTTTCCCAATTCTTAAAAATGGTAGTAGGAGCAGTGTTACTAATTACCGTCCTATTTCCAAATTAACCAATATTGCTAAAATTTTTGAGCACATCGTGTTTGATAAACTTTTTTTCCAGTTAAAACGATATATATCTGTTTCACAACATGGATTTATGGCTGGGAGATCAACAACAACTAATTTATCGGTTTTTGTTAACTTTTGCATCTCTTGTTTTGAAAAGGGTGTTCAAATTGACACAATTTACACAGATTTCGCCAAGGCTTTTGACCGAGTCCCACATGAACTTTTATTATATAAGCTTTCCAAGATTGGCATCCATTCAAATATGCTTAGTTGGTTCCGTCATTATTTGATTGGCAGAATCGCAACAGTATCTGTTGATGGAATTTGTTCGGACTATTTTATACCAACGTCAGGTATTCCACAGGGCAGCATCCTTGGTCCTTTATTATTTAATATTTTTATAAATGACATTAGCGATTGCTTTAAAAATTCAAAATTTTTAATGTATGCTGATGATCTCAAAATTTTCAAGCCAATTTTTTCTGTAAGGGACGTTTTTGACCTTCAGGAGGACTTGAATAATCTAGTTCATTGGTCAAATTGTAATGGTTTACCCTTTAATATTTCTAAATGTTATAGTATGTCTTTTCATAGACGTCGAAATATTATAATTTCTGATTACAGAATGTTTGGTAATGTATTGTCATCTGTTGATGAAATTTTGGACCTTGGTGTAGTTTTTGATATTAAATTATCATTCACCAGTCATTTAAATTTTATTGTACCGAAAGCTTATTCGCTTTTAGCATTTATTCGACGTAATTTGGATAAATGTTTTGATCACATAACGAAGAAAGTGGTTTATACTTCGTTTGTTAGATCTAGATTGGAATATTCTTCATTTATTTGGAGTCCTAATGCTGCTCTTCATATTGGTCGTATTGAGAGAATTCAAAGAAAGTTTGTCAAGTTTGCCCTACCATGTTTTAACTATCCGAATCATTTTAACATTCCTTCTTTTTCTAGCCCTTCTTACGCAGATAAGTGTGAGTTTATTTCTTTAAAAACTCTGGAAACTCGTCGTATTATTGCAAGTTTAACTTTTTTACATGGTATTATTTGTGGTGTTATTGATTCTCCTGAGCTATTAGAGTTAATTTCAATATATGTTCCACCAAGAAGTTTTAGAAATATAAGTAAATTTTTTCATATTGATATACACTTAACTGAATATGTATTAAACGAACCACTAAATAGATCTATGAGATTATTTAATATTTATTGTAATAAGTTAGACATAAGTGTTTCTCACTCCCAATTTAAAATTTTGTTAAATAATTTATTTTAAATATCTTAATTTTTATATGCTAGTCTGTAAGGATATTGTATCCATAGACTTAAATAAATAAATAAATAAATAAATAATTTTCCTTCATAGTATTAATGAAACGATTTCATTAAAATCGATTCATTGGTTTAATGAAAAATTTCATTAACTGAATGAAAATTCATTAATAGTGGTATTTTTTTCATTAACATTTTTCATGATTTTTTCATAATTTCATAAAAAAAAATCGTTAAATCAATGAAAAATTTTCAAATTTTGTTCAATAAAAAATTTTGACTTTTAATAAGGAAAACATATTTTTTTTTGTACTATCATTTTGAAATGAAAAAACCTGAAAAATTTCTTTTAATCAGAATTAACCAAAAGTTTGATATAAATAAATTTTTTTTATTAAGTTTGCCAAGAGCTAACAGTTTTTGACGATTTGACCAGGGAACAGATTCTCTAAGAAACACGATATAGTTTTGTTCAAAATTGTTATCGTTTTGACGATGTTACACAAAAACGTTATGCTAAATTATAATACAATTTTGTTTTTTATCAGCATTGTTAACAATTTTTAACATGTTTATATAATATGATCGTAATTTAACTACAAAAAGTGGACTATAATCGTCGATCTACAGAATTCCAAGCCAGATCGATAAAAAATTACATATTTTATACCGACATATAAGAAAATATATCATCTTTTAGCACAAATTATAGAAAATGTAAAGAAGGATTGAATGTAAAGAAAAAGAGAAATAAACTAAAATTGGTTTTTTTAGTTCAGCTTTTAATATTTTAATGACTGTTAATTATATTTAAACGATTTTTTCAATCATTGAAATTCTTAATATACATAATTTAAAAAAAAGTACAATAATTAAACATTTTTTTTTTTATGGATAAAAAAATTTTATTTTCAAAATTTGTAATTTTCGATCTGAAATCTACTTTTTAAATTTTATATTTTTCGAATTTGTCCAAAATTATGAGCTTTATTAAATTTGTTGAGAAACAATAGAATTTTCCCCACTGTGATACATATACTTTATGAAATTTTCACTGGGCCAATGAAACCATTCATTAATATTGAGTTAAAGAAACACCTTTCATTGACTCAATGAAACTTTTCTTTGGGGACTTTTTTATGAAAAAATTCATTGGATTAATGAAGGAATTCATTATAACTACGCACTAATTTATATCAGTGTATTTATGAAATGTTTCATATTATTTAATAATAATATGTTCATAATCATATTTATGAAACATTAGCATGAAGAAGTCTTCATAAATATTAAGAAGTCTTCATCATATTTATGAAGTTTTACGTTGAACGAAAATCAATGAAGGTTTTCTTCATATTTATAAAGTTTTTCTTAAATATGATGAAGTTTCCTCGCTGAGTGTAATGTACTGTTACCGAAAGAATTGAAATAGCAATATCCTTAAAACCTAAATATCTGACAATATCACAAAAAAAAGTAATCGCTTTAAATAGATGCATTTTAACAAAGTTTGATCATGAACTAGCCAATCGCCAAAATTCGAGCATAATGGGACTAAAAATATCGTTGTGTATTAAAATTTTTTGAATAACTAAAATAACGTTACCATTAAAATACCGTTTCCTATATAACTGAAAACCAATATCCTTAAAGTAACGATATCGAAATAACCAAAATACCGTTACTGCTAAAATATCGTTACCGAAATAAGAAAAATAACTTTATCGCTAAAAAACCGTTACCCAAATAACTGAAGTATCAATACCCCTAAAATACTGTTACCGAAATAAAAGAAATTAGCGTTACTCTTAACTCTAACCGCATCGAATTGGTTACCAGCCATGATTTAATTATACTTTCATCACAATATGATAAATGACATTGAGCATAATACACTGTAAATGTTAAAAAAACAAACATTTGATTATAAATATATTTATCATTAGTAAAATTTTTTTGAAAATTTTAAATTAATAATACTCTGATACAATTTAAAAAAATTTAATTTTTTGCTGAAATAAAATCAAATCATATAAACTAACTTAATTATTTTGCAAAATTATCATTAGAACTTAAATTTCTGGCTGACAATCACCTGTCACAAATTTATATAATTAACTAGCAGCTACATAAAGTCGGTTTAGTTAAGGTAGTCAGTGGAACCAGTGAATAATATAAAAGAAGTTATTCAAACATGACAACAAACCTAAAAGGCTTATTATCATTATTGACAGACAAAATACCACCGAAACAGCCCAGGTAGAAATTGCCAAACGCAGAAAAAAATGGTACTCGCAAACTACTGCTCTTTTTGTAAAACGCACCGTGCTAAAAATGCCCAATGGTGCAGTTAGAATACTATGTAGGTAAAGACCACTGCAAATGTAGTTAAATAAAAATGAAATTTCACTTTAAGAAATGACGACTTACATTTCAGTAAATTCAACTAAGTTTGTAATTTGTTTTCATATGTTCAAAAACTGAACCACAATTGAACAATAGCACAATTTTTTTTATTTTTTTAAATAACAAAAAAACAACTGTTAAAAAATTAATGTAAAATCATAAAACAGTCATTTGATGTGGTTTGTTTTTTAAATAAACTAAAGGTTAGTAAACACTTTAATTTGTTCTACAAATGACTGACATTTACATTTAAAATAAAGAAACTGTATTAATACCCAAACAACTACATATTTTTAAAGCAGAAGTTCCCTGAGTGTACAACTAATATTGTTTGCAGAGTGTGTTCCAGTTTCACCAATACGACAAAAAATTAGAAACATTATTTTTTTATATTTTATTATACTTCTCACATTTAAATATGATGTAATTGACTAAGACGGATGTATATTGCTGCTTTTTAAATGTGCCTTATTATACATATTTCTCAAAACCAATTAAATTTGTGGCATTTTAAAAGCACCAAATTTTTTAAACTTCCAACGTTATGACAACGGTGGCAAGTTGCAAGTATGCATCTTTTATATGGAACCTTTATGCTGCAGTTTACATAAATCGCCTGGAAAGGCTACAAATAAAATTTATCAAATTTGCATTGCTAAATATAAATTATCATGACACAGTGAAATCCTATGAAAATCGATGCAACTTAATACATTTTCAAACATTATAATCGCGTAGAATGAACTCATCGCTTTTATTTATTCATGGACTTATTTCAGGTTCCATTGATTGTCCGCTATTGTTGTCGTCTATTTACGTGTTCCAGTCTATGCACTTAGATATCAAAAATATTCTTATGTCAAAACACATCGTACTGAATATGAGAAAAATTAACCTATTGACAGGTCTCTTATTTTATATAATTCTTTACCACATTGCTTATTAGATTTTAGCTTAAATATAAATGAATTTAAAAACATGTCATTCAATTTTTCCTTTTATGAGAAAAATAAATAGATTTAAGAATTAATTGTTCTAGTCTGTAAGTCCAAAGACTTAATAAACAAATAAATAAGTTCGCTCAAACCAACGCTTGGCCCTTGTTGTCAATCGGGTAATATTACAATACTGTCAGGATTATTAATTCTACGTTCTACCAACGGATAACCGACAGTCGCCAACGCTTTGCCAACACTGTACCGATTGCATTTTTCTGCTTGGGCAATATCATCAATTTAAGTCAACGTACATACGAGTATATGACAATGTCACATATGGGACATTTTAAAAATAATGAGAACAAAAAAAACAAAAAAAAATGCATTTTCAGCTTCTGATTTTAGCAAAACTTGATTTAGACTCATTCCATATAAAAACATTAAAAAATATTCAATTTTTGACCTCTAAGCCCTTCAATTCTAAACCAAAAAAAAATCGAAAATTTAACAAAAGTAGTCGGACTTAATCGTAGATATCTTTTTAACGGTTGAAGCTACGTGATTCATTGATACCTCTGTTAACAGCCATTGTTGCATTTTATTTTTCAAAATATGCGCTTTAAACCGCTGTATGTCAAAAAACTGGTTTTGTAAAATATTCAAAAAAAAAATACCGCTACCGAAATAAAAGAAACTAGAGCTACCCTTGCCGATACCCGCATACAAATCGGCTACCATTCACGATATTAATGCCTTTTTCTCAAAACAAGATATTGAAAATCGGGTACAGTCTTACTGGAAGAATCGATTTTCAATCGGTTTTTTATTTTGAAGAGTAAAAAAAATTAAGTCGTAGAGACATTTTTAAATATTCGCCTATTTTTTATTTTTGTTCTTGAACATTTAAAATCACTGATTTATTTTTATGGATTTTTAATTTTTGAGTTTATCGTCGTATCACTTAAATACAAATCAAAAATTAAAAAATTTGGATATGTGAGGGACCAGAATATATATTCGCGTGTATAAAAAAATAAGAATTTTATTCTCGGTGGCACACAATTTTTACTTAAAAAAAAAATTGTCTATAATGAAATAGCACCAGGGTTGACTTGTTAGTCCGAATTTAAGAATATAGTTTTTGGAAAAATATTTAACATTGGTTTTTTCTAGGACAAAAATTATTATTTTAATAAACTATTTCTTTTTTTTTTACAATTGTTTAAGTATTGCTGTTTATATTGATTTCTAAAGAGAGTAAACCACTTAACACCACATTAACTGATAGGAGTGCACTATTTAGGGCCATAGGTCTATATTTCTAACTGTCATTGTTACGCAAAGTTTAAAAATAAAAAAAATTCCTTTTGGATTCTATTTGGTAACACAAAAATCTCGCAACACTTGAGAGATAAATTCAACATGTACCTTATTGGCGTGCCATCATCTAACAAATAAATACTTGGTAGTCGAAAACTTAAACCTCTTTTCACTTTTTGAATTTTTAGTGTTTTTTGAAAACAATAGTCCGTTAACGTTATAATTCTGCACAGTTGGAGGTATGCCGCGTTGTTGTCCCCCATAACAGAAAAGAATATGACCGTCACAAATGTTGAAAAATATGAGCGTGGATTTTGTTCAAAAAGCAGTTTTTCCCAAAGCACATTCGCTGTTTAGTTGTAAATAGGCCAGTTTGCTGCCTGAATTGATTTTATTGTTATTTTTCAACACAAAATCTTAGGAGCAGCTAAAAAATTTAAATGCAAAAAATTTATGGACTGTTAGAAAATTGTGCAAAAATTGCATAATTTGTTTGTACAATGATATTGACAGATTTTAAAAACCTAGAAATAATAGTGGCAATGCATATAATTATAGCCATCACAATTTTTTTTTTAAAAGGGACAGTGTGCGAAATAATTGGCTATGTTATCTTAACACGTTTTGCTCCGGCACATCAGCACTGTTGCGCGAAGTTTGTCAAAATTAACATTATTTGTAAGATTTGTCAATGTTTCAATACAAAACCAGGGGTCATTAATAAATTGTAGTAATTAAAGAACTTCACATAGTTGGAACTAACTTGTAGCAAATACGTTTTCTCTTCAACTGAGTAAGTTAAATTCAAAGATAATCTCCAAAACAAATTATAATTTTTAAATTATTCGTAAACAGCGATTTTAAGTCAAAAATTACATTTTTTATAACACGACAGAAATTGACAATGATTTTTTGAAAATCACTGAATAAGGAAGTAAATTTTCATGAAACCGCCAACAAAAATATAAAACAATGGTATACATTTTTTATTCAATAAAAAATTTTAATTTTGAGAATTTTTAAACTTTTTCAAACGGACTTGAAGTCCCTAAACAGTGGTTTATTATCGTGTAAAATCCTACTAATGTGCCATAAAGTTAAAGAAAAAAATGTTAACGCAAATTTTAAATATTTTTGAGAATAGCCCATATTTGTTTATGCAACACTGCTATGAATTACTGAACACTTAAGTCCGATGTCCAATTCAGTTGTGGCATTTGATGTGTGGCGTTGTGGTGGCAAACCGACGAATAAAATTAATAAATTATATTGGTTTAAATGTTTGTTGAATGATTGTTTAAAAATAACAAAAATGTTTACAGTTAATAGATAAAATGATTTTATTGAAAATAGTTATTAACAAAAAGGATGATTAAAATGAAATATATAAAACACTTTACAACCCAGCAAAATATTGGTAATGTCATCTCATTTCTGTTTGCAGCACCAATAATGATATATCGTTACATTCTCAATTATTTTAAAATACAGAATATGGACTTCTGAATAACGGTTTATTGTAGTGGTTATTTTTTAATAAAAAATAATGACTTACTCATATTGTGTTAAATACGCACTTTTTATGCAGTTAAATATCATATATTATTTATTTAAATACGTACATGTAAATGTTAAGTGTTTAAATTTTATTATGAGTCCTAAATTGGGGTTTTAAATTCCCGACTTTTTTTAACCCCCTGTAGTTACGAATTTTTTCCGAACATTCTCGGGATTGTCAAAATAAATATTTATTAAGGTTTTGATAGTAAAACTTTTTTTTTTTAGGAAAAATCAAAATATATAATTTATCACTGCTAATTTGGGAGTATTTTTAATATTTGCTTTACAAAAAACCACTCCAAACATTTTTTATCAAAACTTTTTGAAAATTTGTTTTTAAAAAACTTGTCATTAGGCCATTCTGAGAGATATCTCTTTAGCTTCATATGCTTAGTTAATGTATATTTTGATTATAATATTAATAGTAACCCGCTTTGGCGAAAAATTAATTAATTAAAGGTCGAAAAAACATAATTCTTATTTTTAATAAAAATTATATCAAACTTAATTATTGAATAATTATTAGATTTTGTTGGTTGCAATGGAATTCCAATCAATTTATTCTCTGTCTGCATACGCTTAAACATCTAACAAAGTTTGTTAAATTCTCACTCATTCAATAGTGTTTGTACGATTATCTGAAATTCCTTTGATTTTACGCTTGGTATATTCTCATATAATTCTGTTTGAAATTTAATTAAAAGTACTTTTTCCACATCTCAAGTTAATGAGATACACTTGATTTTATGTATGCGTGGTTTGGTGTGCAAACATAAACCAAATACACTTCCATTAATGCATTATATTATAATGAAAAATTTAAGAAATAAGTGATTATCACTTACCAGTTATAACTACACAGGCAGAAAAATACAATCGGCACACTACTGGCAAAGCGTCGGCGACGTTCGATTAGGCGTTGGCACAACGTGGGATTAAAAATCTTCACAGTATTGTCCAGTTACCCGATTGATAACAGTGGCTAACCGTTGGTTGGAACAAACATAACACCGCTGGCACAACATTGGAAATTCAAAAATTAATAAATTTTGTAAAATGTTTATAAAACACGCACGTTTTAAAACGTGTACAAATTATAAAAACAAAATAGTGTTTTTCTAGTTAAATATTACCCAGTCAGAAAAATACAATCGGCACAGTATTGGCAAATCGTCGGTGAAGGTCGGTTATGCGTTGGCAGAACGTAGGATTAACAATCTTAACAATATTGTCATGTTATGGATAACAGTGGCCTTTATATTTCAAAAAATTCGGTGATTTTATAATAGCTTAATTAAATTAAATAAATTTTAAGAAATGTGTATAATCAAACACATTTAAAAAGCAGTAATACAGTTCGGTGGTAGTCTTAGACATCATACTTAAATGTGTGAAATATAATAAAATATTAATAAAAAAACAAAAACTGCTACAATATCGGTAAAACAACATTGGTAAGGAATTTCGAGGGTGGTACTGGCAAAACACATGCTTTGGAAACAAAATAGTGTTTACTAGGGTGATCAATCGATTAAAAATCGAGTAAGCCGTTTAACTATTTTTAATTTGGACAAATGTCAAAAGTTAAACTTTTGGCAACATGAATAACATAAAGAAACAATTCAAGTAACTACTTCTATTAACAGTTTTTTTTTATTAATTAAGAAAGTTTCGTGAAGTAGAGTTTTTTAATGAACAAACCTGAAAGTTGAAAGCTCGTTATAAATTGAAAATAACATAAAAATAATCTCGATGTATATAAAAACCAAAAACTAATATAACTGTAAAAATATTACTTGAGCCAGAGTAAACACTAAAATTTTTTTATATAAATAGAACATTTTTGGTCTTCAAAGTTTAGTAACGTCATGATGCTTGTTAGGAAAAGACCTAACCACGTGCTTGATTACTAAGAACACAAGAATGGAGCAAAATTGATGATTAATAGGTTTTTTTTGTTAAAGTTCTGCCTATTATGGAGGCTCTAGCTTTTCTCAAACTTCGGGTTCTGATGAGATCTTTAGCCAGATCGAAATACTAGTATCAACCTAGCTAATATGTTTGACCTGCTTTATGTTCGAGTAAATCTTACTCGAACAATTTTTCGAGTAAGGGTAAAAATCTAGAATAAGGAATTGTTATACGGAATTTATTTCATTTAAAATAAGATTGATTTGATGGGTTTAGCAACATATATAATAATTTTTAAATTTGAGAATATATTATTGAAGTCATAAGCCATTTTCGCCTTACTCGCTTTACTCGATTTGATCACCCTAGTGTTTACCTACCTACTACAATATCGGTTGTACCTTTTGTCATTTTACACATGGTTTGTTTTTACAAAAATGCACTTAGAATACTATGTAGGTAAAGACCACCGCAAATGCAGTTGAAAACAAATTAAATTTCACTTAAAGAAAGCACGACTTACATTTCATTAAATTCAACTAACATTGTCATTTGTTTTTTAATGTTCAAAAAATGACTAACAATTGTAGTAAAAATGAACAAGATAAAACCAGTAAAAAATAAACAAAAATTTTTTTTTCTATTTTTTAAATAACAAAAAATGACTGTAAAAAATTAATGTAAAATCATAAAACAGTCATTTGATGTGATTTGTTTTTTTAAATGAACTGAAGGGTCCGCCATCTAACGTTTTTTTCAACTAGTGCTTATTTCGTGAATGGTAACACTTAGCTCATGTCTGATTTGACAGATAATTAGTTTTATCCTTCCGCTGAACGAATATTGTTAAGTATACGTTTGAACAACGCTTGGAAATATTGCGACATTACTTTGAAAATCATGGTAAGGTTGCAGAATGTGTGCCGATACACCCAAAACGAGTCACTGTTTGGTGCGGATTTTGGTCCAGAATCATAATTGGGCCATTTTTCTTCGAAAATGAGCAAGGAGTGGCCGTTACAGTCAATGTCGATCGTTATCGGGCCATGTTAAACGAATTTTTGTTCACAAAAATTGAAGAGGAGGAAACACAGCTGCACACAATCGATAAAGTGCTTAAAAATTGGACCGATCGTGTAGGCTACTGCATGGCCAGCCGAGGCAGCCATTTGAATGAAATTATTTTCCATTATTAACCGGAAGGATTGTACTGTCAAATAAAAAAAGAAATTTGAGAAAATATTCAGTAGTTTTTTTTTATAGCATTTTCAAAAAAAAAAGTTATTTAGCGGACCCTTTACAAGGTCAGTAAAAAATTTAATTTGTTCTACAAATGACTGACATTTACATTAAAAATAAAGAAACTGTATTACAACCTAAACAACTACATATTTTTAAAGCAGAAGTTCCCTGAGTGTGGCAATTTCTATCTGTGTAGTCATGACTTTGGTAATTTCTAATAGGGTAGGGTTTACAAAAATGACAGTGGTTTTCTAGTACTAATTTTTGTGAATAAAGAGTCTTAATTAAACATATTTTTTTAATCAAATTTTAATATGCAGTTTTATAGAAATTTATATTTAAAATACCTTTTTATTATCTCATGTGCATTCAATAAATGCTCACTAATTTATATTTATTTCGTTTGACACCAATTAAACGATTTATATTGTGATATTCTTAAATTGTTTACTGGGTTTAACTTAACTACTTGTATTCTCTTAACACACTTATATTGATAGCATTCGAAAAACGCTCTAAAGCAGGTTCTGCATGAAGAAGGAGAAGCATTAAGAAGAAGGCAATTATTTTAATTAATAACAAACCAAGAGAAGCCTTTCTTTATGCAATAAACATGCAAAATTATATGAAACAGGAACTACATACACTATACTTTAACTACTATAAGAGTATGAATTTGACACTAAAGATAACCTATGCCAACTTAGTAAATGGATAAAATTCATTTATAAGCTACTGCTAAGTAAGCATTCTTTTTTTTTTCAAAATGCATGTCAATAAAATCTTATTTTATAAGCATTATTGTAAATATTCAAAAGTGAAAAAATTTAAAATAAAAAAGGTTGAACAAAACAGTTTAAGAAAAATTGTCTATCACATTTCCTTAAGGTGAAACTACCACGTAGCACAATACATTCCATATTCAACCGGTTTGTAAATGGGGTGGCATTAACCGGGCCAAAAAAATGAGTTCAAAAAAATGTACCTTAGCTGAGCTTGTTAAATTGAAAAAAATCGATGGTAAATCAGTTTGGTAAATCGATGGTAAATTGTTAGTTGTTAAGTTGGCCAGAAAATTTTGAGTTTCCAGGGAAACAATTCGCAAAAACTTTCCTCAAATGAACGGAAAACTCTATCAGAGGAAGCAGTACCCAAATCTTGTAAAAAACAATTGGACAACTGAGAAAAAAAATTTCATGAAAAAAAAATGTTCAAATAAATTTGGATGATGAAAAATTCTTTTCTTTTGTTTGGAACACCGGAAGTATTAAATCTGGATTTTATGCTGATGACTTGGAAAATAACCTCCCGAGAAGGTGCGGTAATAGGGCAAAGCGAAGTTTGAACCAAAAGTACTAGTGTGGGCAGCCATTTCGACAAAATGTATAAAAAAAAATTAACATGAATGTCTTCCTAAGCTGGATTGTAGGTATCAAGTATAAAATACACAAAATAGAAGATTGCGGCTCACTGAAAGTGAAGTAATAATTTATGGTCCATACTTTGTTATAAATAAAAATACTTTTTCCACAAAAAATTGATTTTTAATTACAAGCGTTTTAAAATTGTACAATTTCTAAATTGGCATAGGTTAATATGAAACAGTGTAAATTATATGATGCATATAATAAACATCTTTATAAAGTACTTCCCTTACACACAGAGAAATAAAGTGCCAACCGAATTAAAAAGTGTATTCTAATAGAAACATTATAAATTCAGCTAGTACAACGATATTTACTTCGATTTCTTAATATTTTGGGTGTTGCAACTAAGATTCAGTTGAGATGTCCAAACTTTGTTGTGAAAACTAATCTTCAGTTAAATCAATCAATTGAAATTCGTAATAATCGAATTTAAATCGAAGTAACCGAATTTCAATTGGCAATAGCTAAATTTTTCTCTGTGTGTAGAGAAGCTTAATATAGTTTCGTACATTGAAACAATTTCATAAATTATATGAAACGTTTTTAAAATTACCTTAAATATAATAACAGTTTCAGGGATTATATCAAAGTATTTTTTTTTTTCGTTAGGTTATAATCCGCACCTAAATTAATAAAATTGATTAACTTTTCAACAAATAACATGCAAATTTTATATATTCTTATTAAATTTTTATACAAACAATTACAAAACTTTACAATTGGCAGCAATTGAGAATAAGAAGGAACAATGAAGAAGCCCCACAAGAGTTTTTAGTTTCCTATTTGTGAAAAAAAATTTCTATTTTAGGGAATAATAGTGAAATTTAGAAATAAAAATATTAAACTTTTATTTTTATTTGAAGTATAGAAAATATTATTTGCAATTAAATTTAAAGTTAAAATTCTGAAAGATCAAGTGAGTATAATGAAATTTAAATTAATTTTAAATAGAATTTTTTGAATAAAATTTAAAATTATGGAATTTGAATTGATGTTTTTTAAAAAGAAAATTATATTTTTTAATTTCAAATGTAAATTTCTTACTTGAATTTGTGTTCTTAACTTCAATTGATTTATACAAATTGTACACATACATATTTTTTAATTTAATTGCCAAAATAATACAAAACAAAATGTTAAACATTTATAATTTGTTCATTTATTACGTGAGTGAATAGAATACTAAAAACATAATCAAAGTTAAAACAAACGTCAAACAAATTTTTCATAAAATGCCGCCTTTATAATGTTGGCATTCTTGGCATGTTGTATATTTTTCTCACTCTAACGCCAAATATAAACCAATTTAAATCAAAAACTTATATGTTTGATTTGCTATATTTTTGTAAATATACCGAGGTTGAAAGCTCATTATAAATTGAAAATAACATATAAATAACCTCGATCATATGTCAATCTGGTAACGTTGTGAAAAATGAACAAAAATCTATAAATAGAATATTTGTTAGTGTTGTCACTCGTATACAATAACAGAAAAGCTAATAGGAAAGAAAACTGCAATTAAGCTGCATTACATTCGAGGCAATACCTGAGTGTGATCGCTATACGGTCCAGAGAACGGTTTTTGACGCCTGTCCATAAAAAGCTAGAAACTGGTCTAGTCCTGATTAAAAAATTATTAGTGTTTATAATTTTTAGAGAAAAAAGTTTATTCTTCTTCTTAACCTCAACATTTCTAAATTAAATTTGTGGGCGTTGTGGTTGTAATGGTTAGCGGGTTGGACTGTTATACAGATGGTCCCGGGTTCTATTCCCGGTGACGACAACATCAATTTAGAGAAAATAATATGCATAAGTTTTCTATCACTTATATGTATCGCTGCACCCAACTTCGGTGTTCCCATAGCACTTAACCCCACCGCCTGACTGTCCATATCTCGTTTATATAACACTGTACTATAAAAACTAATAAAACTGAAAAAAAAATTAGTTTTGCTCGCACATGAAATAAAAGTGAATATTGTTCATGTAAAGCTGTACTCATTTTCCTTTTTTGTCAATAAGGGAAAAAACTGTTTTGTTCGTGTATCGTGTTTGCAAATTTTAAACCACTTTGAATAAAAACCGACCTCATTGTTAAAAAAACGATTTTCAGAAATGTTGTAAGAAGCCGTCAAACGTTTTTATGCTTACCAACTGAACTCGGGCGAGGAATTGAAAACAATTTTTTATTTTACATAACAAATTATTGCAACATGTTGATACAAAAATTGTTGCTTAAGCCATTCACATTTATTTGGCTTATATTTTGTTTATTTCTATTTAAATTTAATGTATTTTAATTTATGTTGCTTATTTTATCGTTAAAAATTTTAAATGAATAAAATTGTTACGAAATTAATTCAAAAATATGCTCAAAATTAATTTAAACTTTTAATTCTCTGCAACATGTTTCATTTGCTCGGTACGAGTTTAGGTACAAAAAGACAGAGGGCAGATTGAAAGAGACTGAGGTGGATAGAAACCCACTGATCAAATCCTTTAAACAAAAGTGACGAGTTTTCAAATCCAACCACCAGATCGATTTCAATATAGTGGTCCAATAAACTTAATTAATCTTCATTAAAA